>LUCM01008714.1:17630-76272 GCA_008360955.1 Fasciolopsis buskii | reverse complement strand
GATTCGGTGCATGCTATCCAATGCAATTTGCCCTAGGGTATTTGTGAACAATAAGGTGACGTCGAATGAGACCATATTTTGTTTGTTTCCAAATTGAGTTCATTGATTTGCTCCAGGAATGTGGTAGAACTCATCGTGTCGTTTGGTCCTATGGTAAGCATGAATGCAGGAGACGCAAAAGGTAGTTGGCGAGTTGATAGTTTAGTGCTGATATATATATATATATATGAAGCCCTCCACTCGAATAACTCGTCCAATCGGCATGTCGAGATTGACAAACATTACGTCATCTTAACAAGACCCGGATGCAGAATAGAGAGACAAACAGACGGACAGTGCACAAGACCGAACGGAACTAGCGATCCCATTCAATCACTCATTCACGTTTGACAACGAGTCCTAGTTTGGATCGAAACGTCACGATAAACGTATTAACTCAGTGTACGCCTTCTCAACTCTAAAAATATATATATATATATACAGTAAATAGTATCACTATGAGTGAACAAGATTTCGGGTCAGAGATTTACGAAAGTGTCTACCCATGTTCATAAATGACAAGTAGCGGTAAAAAAGGAGAATAGATTTGCTTCAAAAGTGAATAAAGAATTTTGCGGGTCGGTCCGTGCAGGCGGTTGCCATATGAATTCCTGAAACCAGTATTTTTTTTCTTTTTATTATTATAATGCGCTCGCCCTGTTGAAATGCAACAGAAGTGTGCCTAATTCAAATGATATCACATTTCGAACCCAGTTATCACCGAGGAGACGTTTTAACTTCCCTACTACGCATTTTCACGACTGAATCGCCCAGCTGCTTTAAAGTTAAACCATTTCTAAATTTCGTTTAGCTATATCCACTCGAATAGAATATATGTGGCTATATGACCTGTAGGTGGAAGCCAGTTTCTGTAATCTGCACCCTGAATGCAAACATCGGTGCAAGGAACAGCAAGTGGGCGTATTTTTTGCCTCAGCTAGTCTCATGGAATAAACTGGATCGTAAAAGAAGGGTATTTCGGCATCTAATTTCTATCTTTAACTTCGGTACCCGGCATCGCAACTAACCTCTTGTTCCGAGTTGATGGAGAAGAACCTATGCGTTGAGTTAAATCTGGTGTTCTTTTGAATGATAGGCCCAAGATGTCAAGCGTCAAGGATTAAAAACAATGGAAAATAAGAGAAATTATTTGCTGTATTGTTGGTGAATTGCTAAAAATTTAAGTCTAGCAACCGGCCACTGATTTCACCGAACACAGAATCACTGGAGTTGAACAAGCAGTCTCCGACCGAGAGGAGCATGAATTGGACTGATATTCGCACCTTCCACCTACAAAGAAGACCCAGTTACATGTTTGACTATCACATTCGTTGCTAGTTATCGCTGTCTTTTTTATTACCTTCTTCACAAATTAAGGGACTACGCAAATCTTCACGTTGTTTTATTAACTTTACCTGGCATTTACCTAACATTATCGACCATAGTTCTATTAACTTTCAAGTGGATATTCGTTGCTGGTTGGTATTGTTCACAGGACACTGATGAGATGCCCAGCCAACCAACCTTAACTGTCGGTCACTGATTTATCTCTTATTGGATCTTCCTTTCTATTATGCCCTTATGGTTACAGTCAAAAACTAATGGCATTTCAAGTACATCCAGATCACGGTTTTCTGATGCTTGTTCGTTCGTTGTCATGTGCCGAAAGAATCAAGTATATCATCTCGGTCTTCCTGCCATAAATCCTACAAAGTGGTAGTGTTGAATAATGAATTCAATGATCTGGGTGTGCCAATACGCAAAATCGCAGATTATATAGAACAATAAACCTGCGAAATCGACCAATGAAATTAATTCGTCATTATTAGGATGAAGAAGGACTAAGCATATGACATAAAATAATGAAAACAAATGGTTCAAACAATCCGGAATCGTAAAAGCTGTTAACTTGCAGAGCGAAAAAGAGGTAATCGCGAGGATAGGGACTGGGTTAGCCAGCAAAAGAATAGTGACGCTGGTTGTTGTACTAGGATCACATGAGAGGACGGAATTAGCATGAACGGCCCATAGTATAAAAATCATTCATCTTATATACAGTTGTATTGGACTCACTTATTATTTGGCAGAAGGATCAATAATATTTCGTAATTTAAATGAAAATTACAAATGTGCTTGAATGTCATAAATCCATCGGCGTAAATGCAGATGATAACAAAGTCTGCAGAATTTCAAGACCCGGATGAACATAGTTCGTTTTGGTGACTGGTGTTAAATCGGTCATCCAGGAGTACGCTGCAACCGGAAGTCTCTTCCACAGCTTACCGGCGGTTTGGCCCGGTTATGTAAGTTGGCACGAAGATCATTGCAGTTTAGATTTTCCTCTGTTTTCGTCGGATAGTTTGAAAGCTTGTGCAAAATTCCATCCGGATTCTACAGTGAATGTAGCAAAAAAATGCCAAGTGAATTAATGAAAGCGAGCTTGTTCACAAAACAACAACTGACGAATATTAATTAGGAATGAAATGGTTGAATTGTTGTTTGTTTATTCCCTGTTACTTTTCTTGCATAAAAGAAGCGTTTATTTTCCAGCTTCCTCTAACCACAACTTGATCCATTTTAAAAGAAGCAGCTTTAAACCTTCACGATGACTTGGACTGTGCAGCTTATGGGAACAGGCTGACAACCAAACTCAATTTCGGTTTGTCTCATTTTTGTCTTCTCGAATGGTTACGCGTGCCCATGTACTCATTCGGAAATTGGAGATCCCAGTGTTTGGCATGATGATGACCATGGTGACGAAATGACAACCAAGTCCGCATGAGGTGATTCTGGAAAGCTAATATCCTTTAACTTAACCGCGAACATTTCTATGAATCGCAAGAGATTTTACTACACATGGGCAGTGTAGAAATTAAAAAAAACATATTATATTTGTTCTCTTATAGCGTAGCAAGATTTCAGCACCGATCATATGTTTGATAGCTTCGATAAAAGTTTTTACGTCTCGAAACAAGCGGATTGGATTTTAAGGATAATTTTGCACCCCATTTTGGTGCGCTGACCAATTATTTGTTCATTACGCAGTTGTAACAATAATGAACATAACATTCCCCGCAAGCGTCATCACACACACGATACCTTTTCAAACTGATCTGTGCTGGAACTTACTTCAAGCAGAGACATATAAAGTCAGTTTGATCGCTTAATGGTTCACGTAAGATCATTCTTGGCACAACCTAAATTGTAATACATGAATGGAAGCCCTGTGCCCTCTCCTAATTGAATCTTAACGGCTTCAACTACCTTAGCAGCTAATTCAAAGAGCTTGCGAAAATTTCACATGAAGCTTTGTCCGTTTTACTTGAACTTGAAAGGTCACGGAAATCGAGCTTCAACCGACATGCTTCTTATCCGTTAGGAGTAATGCATTACTGAATTTCTTTAACAATTCTTAAAACATGGGTTACGTTTTGATCAGGCCTTGAAACAACTGCTTAAAATAGTGTAGTTCAAGTAACTAATCCATCAATGATGTGGTTATCTACGGATCAGCATAACCGCATCATTAAGCTGCTGGAAGCCAAAATCTTTTACCACATTACCCTCGAATAAAGTTGACTGTTAGAGTGTCTCTATGGACAAAGTGCATATGCTAAATCCACCGGAATCAGCATTTTGGCCGGCATTCAGATTAGTTTTTCCGAAACCCAAAAAACTAGACTTCAAAAGTTTCACTTTGTTTTCATTTCAGTAGATGGGCAGAGCAATAACACTAAAAACGTTGGTCAAAAGTATTCATCAAGTGGGAATCTGAAGAGGTTAGCTAGCCGTTAGGGCGGTTATCAGGGGGAAACGAAGTAAGGTTTCAATAATGGAATCCGAAACTTCAACTCCATTTTTCAAGTTATAGACTGCCTAATCAACTTTTGATGCAATACAAAAGACGGCAAGAAATACTGATGGACGCTAGACCCTTAGTTAAATTATTAATTTAAGGATACTATTTGTGTCGACAATCATAAGAAGAGATAATACCATGTGATACCAGCACAAGTTACTCTGTGGTTAAATAATTCAGAGCTCTGAATTGAATGGGACCTCCGTCGGTTACAATAATTATCTTGAGCGAATAGAAAACTGTGGGAACTTTATACGCGTAACGCACATTTATCCGATTGACAAAATCAATTGGTTTCACTTGTGAATTGTGAAGAACCGCGTTCAATGGATTTAGATCAACGATGGAGGTGATAAAAAACGAAATTACACCGTGGTGATTCCAACTATCGGTGTTTTTTTAATTAACGTTTGCTTCATAACCTAAATTGTCAGATGAGCTGCCATCTGCCTCTCAGTGCATCTGCAACCTTCTGCAAATCGTGGTTAAACTTGTTAACTTGCACAGGCTTCGGTTTTCTGAGCTTGACGTGTGAGTCCCAACAGTTTCACGACGAATTGAGATAACAGCATCAGTTTGTGTGTGCGCGCAGTTCGGAGTAATCTATATATCCGCCCTTGGATTATCTCTGACAGTGAATCTAAAACCAAACACGGTGGCATGTAAATTGTGGACAACGATATTTGTTCGGCCGTATAGGTGTTGATGCTGGACAGTTTGTTCATTGGCCCTCGCTCACATTGGCTTTTCTACATTGGTGCATTTCAGGCTGGTCAAGGAACCAACTGGGAGATTGCTGTCCAGGGTCGCCTTCCGTTTTGTCGACCCTACCACTCTCATCCTGAAACAAAACGAGGCTTGTTAATGATCGTCTGTGGTCAAGATCCCCATATTAATTTACAGAAATGGGCTTTCTGGAGTTAACCGGAAATTTGAATATTTTGGCACATCATATAGTCCATTCTTTTAGGACAGTAGTCCCCGCAAAGGATTACGGAAAGGATTGCCCAGAGTGTTGCGGTAATAACGTATCGTCCTGTATATACTAGAGGAACATGAAACAATTCAGACTGCACCCTTTCTTTAGGGGAAGCTATGTGAACTGTGGCTTGTGGAATCTATCTCTATTTGTTTAAATAATGATGTTGGCTAGCACGCTTACTAGACTACAGATCACCTTGGTTACCCTGTTTCTGTAAATCTGAGATCGGTCAACCAGCTCCATCGAATATAGCGATGGAGTTCTCCAGCCTGAGTTACATTAACGTGAGCTGTAACCATTTCTTATATCTGTGAATCTATGGTGCAGAACTTTCAGGAGCTTAACGATATAAAGGATTCAGTTTCATTACGATGGATTGTTTGACTTGTGTCTTCTGTTTTCATTGTCGGCTTTCTTAGTTAGTTTTATGGCTCAACTTGCTTTATGCGTGATCCAATGCACTATCCATTGGTTGAACTGTTTGTAGCCTATTGAGCTTCTAAAACCCCTTTGTTTTTCTCATTCCCAATGAATCTAGATTTTCAAACTCATCCAAATAGAGTATGTATTATCCTTTATACGTGTGGATGGAAAGGAGAGCGTGGAACATGTCTCTTCACATCCAGTTTGCGTTCGTGCATTACAGTGACCACTTTCCCCTTGGTTGGTCTGTTCGTTGTGAGCTTTGCAAGCAAAACTACGTAGGTTTCTTTGACAGAAATTGTGATCCTACTGAATCACGACAGCTTAAACGTTAGGCTTACGAGGAAAATTCTTGAAATAGATAGTTGTAGAGCGTCTTGGTGTTGAATAAATGAGTAAAAGGTGTCGACTTCTCAATATTCGTACATCCAGAGCGGTTCGGACTGTAAACGTGTTTACACACCTAAAGTTGTTTTTCAGCGAACAGTTAGTTGGTTTCTTTTAAAAAAAATTAAGTTATTTCTGAAAGAACTTACTAACCATGATAAGCAAAAATGTCTTCAAAAGCTACTCTCGACAATCGATTGGTGGCACACTGTTTCTATGCTTAGAACATTTTTATTAATCTAACTAATTCAGACCCCAAACCTCCCGCCTTTTATTTGAATGACGACTTCCGAAGACAACAACGGTTGGTCTACTGCGAGCAACGTTTGTTGCCAACAATTCTGTTTCCTGTTTCTATCTCATGTCCCAAATTGACTTTTACGGTAATCAAAAATTGTAACTTACGGTTTCCTTGCGCATGCAATTTCACGTCTTTGGTCCTCAAAGTAAGAACACAGAGTGGTCTGTCACTAAAGATTTTAGCAACAGGCCTCTCGAATTCGATGACATCTCACTTTCTTCGTTGGACAGTAGTCAAGATTCTAATTCACCAAGCCCATGCACTAGAACCTTTCACTATGGAACAGGCGAGTGAATCATCATCTTGTTAACCATATCGCCATGCATTGGATCACAGCATAACCTAATTCGGACTAGTAACTCACATAATTGCGACCGACAAATATTGGCATATTAACCGCAGTTTTCAAGTTTCCAAACAACAGAAAAAGGGTATATTGTAGTAATCATTCCTGCTTTGCAAGCTGCATTTCTTTCGTATTCATGCAGGTTACTAAGAAGTGAAAAGCTCAGTTTCAGATTACATCAAACTGTAATGCACTTCGATTTAATCCAAAGCCTTACAATTCCGTTTTGTCATGATATTCAAAGATTCTACAAGTCCATGTTAATATCGCGTGAAATAAGTGCACCTCGCACTCACAAGTGCTGATCAAAATCAATATGCAAGCCCCAGTTCTTATAGGAGTTTTACGATTCACCATTCCAGAAGATCATGCCCAGCCCATATCAGTACCAACATCTCCCATTATAAATCCTATATCTACTACAAGTTATCGATCTACTTAAACTCAGACACTGGATTTAAATCCACTGAGAATATTTATTTTGGTCACGCTGAGCGCAACACGTTTGTGTGACTAGCCATATATCTCCCATTCAGTACACCCGTTGATCAAGCCAATCCCGTGATATTATCGTTGTTGTGGTGGTTACGAAAATGTTGTTCTGGATGGAAAGCTTTGAAAAAGAGGTAGAAAATCACAACAGACCAGCTGACAGAGAGCACCACTTGGTTATTGGCAACAAGAGTTCGCTTTACACAAGAAAAGCAGGTCACATGGAGGAGGCAAAACCAGCTTGCTGATTACAAAACCCGTTGACACATTCTAATGCCTGGTTAAAATATTTCAAGCGCTTTGTCGTCTATAAATCTGAATTTAGTCCAGCTATGCAAGCATCAGCGTATCACACGACCATTGTGGTCGTGGTAATTAGGATCCGTTTCATCAAGGTTATAAGTAACATGGTCGATGCATAGATAAGTCGACTGGTAGTAAATTGTTTGCGATTTAAACCCCAAAGTTAGCAGTGAGTACACAGGGAAAATATGAACAACAACAACAATTTTCAGTCATTCGTTAGTAATTTTTATCTATATCCCCACTGACAAATGAATTCAAGTAGGATAAAAAAAATTCAATATTATTCCATGGTATGGGTATTCAACCGCCTCATAACTAAATAAATACTACTAATGAATCAAAATGCAGTGTCTCATTTAACCCATATTGGTGTCTTGTCGTAGATATAAAATTTTTAAATAGACGTGATCCCGTATATGCGTGACTGGATAAGTCTTTTCTGAAAGGGACTAACAGGGCGAATGTAAGGGTTACAACTTCTATGGTTTTCACATGAAAATAGCACAGATTATTTCACTTTTCTAGCATTATGACGAAACGCATATGTTGAGCCATGGAGTGTGCTGAACAATTCATTTACTGTCAGAGCGTAACACTGTTTCATTTGCCGAACGGGTTAAGAGCTAACAAAGTAATTGTAAAAATGTAAACAGAGGAACTCCTTCCCACAGGTCAGTTTAGGCTTGTATTTGTGGCAATTTTCGAAAGGAATGCAGATATTTATCTAGAACACTCGATGTCCAAAATCTGTGGAAGCACTCTGATGACGAATCGGTGGCTTCTGCACCTACATTAATGTATCAGCTCAAGGTAAGAAAATTCAAATTCGTACAATATCTTTGAGGCAAGAACTCAGTGTTTAATCTTTTATTACGGGGGCCACTCACCAGTGTATTGAAATGGGCATGCTCCGTGGCCGCTAGGACCAAATTCAAGGGGAGAGTGAGGCAGAACCGTATAAGATCCGAACAGATTAGGCCGTGCAACTGGCCGGGTGAGAGATTAGCCGTTTGTCATGAGTAATCCGCGGATCCGAGAGTCAACGTCTGAATTTTTGGAGTGGCAGACTTAACCCACCGCCCCGACCAATCTTTAATCAACCACCGAAAATTCCATTGAGAAAGGACTTTGCAAGTTTAGTTAGGACCCTTTCACCCATCCATTATACGCTTGACTGAACTCGGGGGCAAAATTTCTCTTACACGATTTTTCAAAACTGATTTTATAGGAGGTGTTATTTTTGTGCCTCATTCCTTTTTGCTACTTGCTGACGACCTCGCGGTCCAAATTTTATTCGCTGGAGTAAGCTTTGTCTTTAAACCTTCTGGTTTGAAGAATACTATGCTAGTTTTGTACGTTCTAAATTGGTCTAAAGGGAGACATAGTGCGATTTTTATTCGAAATCTTACACTGTTATCATGATCAAGGTCCCTAGTTCTCAAACAAAAAGCAAATATATTTTGACTCCATTGTCAACCAAAGGAGTACATTGAAATCCTAATTCCTCACAGGTTGCTATGGTTCACGCAATTTGTTGTCACCGTAAAACTGAAATTACTAACTTTCTATCGAAAACACTTTCTGCATTTTATTGGATCATTTTAAACTAGTGTCTGTAAGCATGCTTTACCAGTGGTTGCACTGTCTCCAGTTCCATATAAATGACAGATTCGATATAGTTTTCATTTACGGTATCAAATCCGGAAACATTCTTATAGGTGCTTCCGGGAGGCAGCAGCAAGTTCTTTTTGAGTTCCACCGAGAATCTTACAGGCATTTTCCTAACTATGAAATAACTCATTCATTTGGTCTCTCTACCCAACCCTCTATCTGAAAACTTCAATTTTCAGTTAATTTGCATTTGAGGATAATTATGACGAAGTCCGATTTGACGCTTGTCTCACCTGCTTCTGAACCGGCAAACAAGGGGCGGGTGAAGTTTATGAACTTTTGTTGCATAAGTCTTTCATTGAATGTTTCACGCTAACTGCAGTTTGACTGCTGAATGTATTAATGTAAATACTGGAAACTTATCTACCAGTAGGGAGCTACTGTTGAATATGAACATACTATCGTAAAACCGATCAATCAGCCGCTGTCCATCCGTCCTTTCAGTTGGGAAGTGAAATAAACTTCTAAAAATCTAGACTGAGGGAAGAAAGTAACATACCGACAATTGATGAGACGTGTTAGTAACGTTATAACAATTACAATGGAGTAAGTTTAAATGGACAATGCACATGGCCATCAGCTTTACTTTGAATCCCACTGAAATTAGTCTTGATGTTGCTTATGGAACATTAAATGTTGTCCGCTTGTCCGGATGTTCGGAATCTCGCTCACCACTCGTACCGAACGTTATTGTTCAACGGGTAGTGCATTACACATCTAAAGCATATGTCATTGACATGGCTTATGATTTTTCCTGGAATCTTATTCAATGTAACTTCTGGAACATTATTGCACTGTCATAACCCGCGGCTGAGCAACGATTCAGCAAACCATTCGACAATTGGTCGAACCACCTACTCACTAAAGTTTGCTCTCCTGCCCTCCAATTTCCTCCTCACTGTCTTCACGGGACCGTTTGCTCGATATGTCAGTTTCCGTTGGCTGTGCGTGCACGCTGCGAACTTCCGACCCTTAATAGTTTGAACACAGACCTTTTCATACTGCTTGCAACATGATCCTGATATGCGTGGGCATTTCTCGTTTGGTGTGTCAGTTTTCTTTGTTAGATCCGGAAACAGAACTGTTGGATCTACCTACCAACTGAACGCTGCCGTTCTGTTTGTGAATCACTTACAACACCTGAAGTTGTTTAGACCTTAACCAAGGAAATGCCATGAATTATGTTTCGTGACCTGATGATGCACTGGATTCGATTTCGTCTTTTTCCATTGCCTAATTAATCTTGTCAGTCTGTGCATCGAAACCATTTTTCAGGCCCTCGTATTATTTTGAATCTAGTGACAAGACTCTGGAATTCAATCGGTTTCATCATGGGATTAAGAAGTGTGAAACTATTGCTTCTTGGTTATTTGCACACTTTTGTGACCACTCTGAAAGAGTATACCAAAGCAGACTCGGTTGTCCTTGGGTGTTACATGAGCAGTTTTCAGAACACCTCGAGAAAATGATCATAGATGCTGAAATCCGTAAGTCAGTGAGCAATGAAACCAGGGACTTTCTAAAGGTCGAACTAGCTCCATTAGATATTTCCAAAAGCTCTTTTCTGCAAATTAGTAGTATCCTCTAAATGTTTAAAAAACCAAAATATTCAATCCCTAATACAAATCTGACTAACCTCACTAACTCTAGCCCAGGTTGTTTTTACTTTCATCTGTGAAGCTTGTTTGCGCGGAAAGCCTGGCTAAAGATGGACTCTAGTGGTGAAACTGTTATAACGTTCGATCTCTCTAGCTTATTCATTGGTAACCCAGCACAGTACCGTAAAAATCGATTGCGTATCTTCACTGGAATAAATTAACGACGATACTTAATCCTAAGACTTTTGCACCCACTTTGACTTGTACATCAACATATGCGTTTCTGAAAGGAAACCCACGCTTGTGGTTCAGTTTAGCTCATTTTCGTTCGTGTAAATGACTCGCTTCAATCATCATTTTATTATCACTGTCCACACTGTTGTCATCTAAGTAGCAGGGAGTATAATGTAAGAACAAAAATTCCATTAGTTATATGGGATTAGTTACAATAGTCTGTAGTGACAACAATTAACTAGGCACTGAAAACTGAGTAAGCATTGTGCAACTGTTTCATTCTCGACAGTAATTATCAGCAATGCATATCTATCATCTCTAAAATGGGAGGCGAACCCGTGAACAAAGACTACAGGTGCAAGAATTTGAGCGTTTAGCTAACCGGGCAGGCTCTGAACAATCAACTGAACAACTGCACTACATTATACAATGCCCATAGAAGTCACTATATTCTGCTATCCATAGATATTTGCACACCAGGCGAATGATCCACAGGTACGGACCAAAACCCGTTCGAACTCGCATGCGGATTACACTGCTACTTGTACCGCGGCATCCGACAGCGACAAAGAATAGGGATTTTTAATTGTGAATGATATGGTATTAATAATACAGCGTTGTTGTTATATGTAATGTGCCAACGTTTCGACTACCGTGGGTAGTCTTTCTCAAGACAAGTCTTACAATCAAATGATTGAGGGAGCGTTCACATGCCAACTGATGTTTATTTATGTTTTTGTGAATGTGTGTACTTTGAACTGTGGGTCGGGTGATTTTTGATTAACGTTTATTATTCTTATTAGATTCCTCATTGTTTCTTACCTTTTGAAAGTATATTTTCCATGAGAATTATACGCGTCGTTAAGCTTCTGTCATATGGATTATTTATGCTGTATCATGAAGCGTTTTGCGCGCCAAACCACGGTGGCCTCAAAACTGGATATTACAAACTTAATAATCAATACCCTTGGTCAGTACATCCCAAAATTAACTGGGGGAGAGCGTGGAATCGCATCGCAACTGTAACCATTAATATTTTACGCAAATTCACCTTCACTAAACCAGTAAGAACTTGGGCCTATCTTAAATGGTGAATCCTACCTGAAACCAAAGATAAATTGACATCAAATAACATTGATCGAAATCTTGCTACGAACCCAAACTTCTTCTACAACTGCTACAGTAAGGTACATTAAATCAGTTCAAACTTTCATTTTTCACCAGTTGACCCAAATTTGAGGGCCGTAGTGCACCGTCCGGATATCGTCTAACCCACCTGGATCAAGCTTGAGTTAGCCGCGTCTTGATTACGGATTGAGTCAAAGCGAGTGATGCAATAGGTGAAAGAATAGAGAATAGGGGAAATAACAAAATTGGTCAACACTAAGCTTGGGGGAGGTCAGGTCCACATAAGGGAGGTGCGTTTGTACATGAGTGCCTAATTGATGGTTACACTATGGCTCAGTTCTAACTAAGGTCAAGCGTGTTAATCATGTAATGTCTTTCAGTACCTGTGCCCGCTACCTACTTTCAAGCCTCGAGCGAGTTAAGGTGTCGAGTAATCACACAGGAGGTCAATGGAATCTACTAGGTCCGGGCTTATAATAAGAGGCAAGACGTGGGAATAATGAATAATTCGGAGGAAAAACATCAGCACAGCAACACCGAAACCAGCTCAGCTTTCCCTAAACTATCACACTCACGTTCAGCGCCGCCATTGACGCGAGCGAAAAAGATAGAACCTGCTGGTGCCAAAACCGCACCGACAAGTAAAGCATACGTAATTGGAACGAAAAGACAGCAAGCTCACCAAACCCGTTTCAGGTGGCTGTCCCAGTCACACTTGTCGCATCAAGCCCAAATTTCAGGCAATGATTTCCTGGTTCAACCCTTCCATTCAGCGGTTTTGTTGCAGTTATTTCCCACTGTTAACACAGATCCTCTCATTAATGTATTCCGATGTGTTTGCCTTTACTTGAACCTCCATTTTAACGGTAGAAGATAGTCTGGTGCGACCTTCACGAAGGGCTTTCTTACGAAGCTGCGTGAAAGAATGCCTCTCGCTTAAATTGACTTGAATATCAGGGAGGGCGGCAAAACATAGATGTGTGTAAGTCATCATTAGCTCGCACGAATGGTTCTTTGGTGTCCTTTCTTCCTCGAGGAAGTGTGTCATCAGTGATTCACTTCAGGAACTAGTTCTTGTGAAATGGCACATAGATGTTGCCGAATGCATTTGATTGTCCTTTCACGACAGCTTCCGCATTGACTAAAATAAGGAGAGGTTAAAAAACTATCCATCCTGTCTAAGCTACATATATTCTCCTTAACCTTTTAGTCGCCTACATTGCTTTCTGGTTGCTTCGGTTCCAATCTTTCTCCAGTGAAATACGTCCCTCGTTTGTTTGCATCGCCTGCAGTAATCCCCGCTGTATCGACGATACTAGACAACGTCATTAATGACGAGTAGCATATCAGGGCATTTGCTACCTCGGTATCCACGGTGAGAGTATCAAGACAGATAAACCGCAGCTCTTTCTGGTTGTGCGTTCCTCGGAAACAAGGAAGAGTCTACGCTAATCCAGCCTGGTGGCAACAAATGGAAAACCAGGTTCGATGAACCCAGCAAGAAGGTCCGTCATAAATGCCCAAATGGAAAACCAACCTCTATCTGCAACCTAGGCAATCATTTGGATTGGTTTCACTGGGTTTCTTTAAAATTCGATGCTTGCAACGGAGAATCGATAAAATGTAGTTGGTCCCCAAGTTTCCTCATATTCTTGATATCGATTAATGGTGGTTTTCTTTTACTAAGTGATAAGGTGGCAGGATAAAAGGACGCTATGTCACCACTGGATTGCTATACGTTACTCATCCCCAAACATGTAGAAGACCTTCTGCCAGGATATTTTGAATTCTTGCTAGCCTCTAGTAAAAATTTGTCCTTGAAACATTGGTATTGTTCAAAAAGCTAGATTGCACGTCCTGTGCCCGGAATACGCATGGGTCTTCCGTCTCCATCAGCACACTGTAAACTGTCCGTAAATCGGACGAGTGAGACTACTGTGCGGAATTTCATAAGCCTTGAAGAGAAACTAGTTGGGAACCATAGATTCCTGACGAGGCGAAGTGAATAGTCATCAGGTTAACAGAATTCTTAAGTTCATCTACATTGGCTTTAGTGTAGTCCAAATCCAAGCAGCATGGACGACCTTTCTCATACGTTATCGTTGGATAAAAAATTTCCATTGTATTGACCTGGATAAGTGAATGTCCCCGAAGACACCTAGTATCTAGTGAACTGTCCAAGAAAAGGCATTATCATACGAATGATCATTTTGCCCGTTCACCAATATGCATTTTCGAGCTTGAATCCACAAGTCTACAAACAATCCCTGAAAGAATTCCGAACATAATTTTGTAGAGATGCATAATTAGGAATTCTTCCACGTTTAGCTTGATGTATAGTCAGCTGGAATTCACTCTTCGGTGTTCATATTTCAAACGTGGCTGGATTTGCCGTGACTTGTTATAACTATCGAAGGAGCACAAAGAGACTGAGCGAATTAAATAACAACAGCTGATACTTTATTGTTTAGGATGTATTTTGTCACGTACCACGTGAGTTCAAGAAATCGTTGAAAAAAAGGGAAAGATGGTGCTTATTCATATTTGGTATGAATTACGGGGCACTACTGTTCATCGCCCCTGAACTGGTTGGTCAATCCAAAATCGTCATTTGTGGACTTAAAGTCGTTTACAAGTCCACAAAGACGAACGAGGAAGAATGAGGCGGTCTGAAGTTGCGGGCTTAATGAAAATCCGATCACCATCTTTTGTATACTATTGAGGTATACTTTGAAAATTAAAAGTGAAACTGCTTTTTCCAGAACGCTGCATTCTTCTTGCGGTCACTGAACTTCATTTGGATTCCCTGTACCGCCCCCTTATTGTAAGGTCAAGAGGATTTAAAGAAACTGGATGCATTGTACACTCTAGAGTGAATATTCAGCAGGTACGTAATCACCATTACAAAGCAATTTGAGAAAAAGAGGTGACACAATGGTTCAGCAAAATAAGCGATAGCCCATCAGTGCTTGACAGTGCGGTCTACTAATAATCAAGACGGGAGAATCCCAGACTAAAGATTTGGTTCGATCCTATTATTGATACGCGGATCCAGGGACACGATCCTGTCCAACCAAGGCCTTACAAACAACTGGCTAAATGAGGTAGCTAGATTTGGTTTAAATTTTTAACCAAGCCAAAATAAAAGAAAGTTAGTAAACAAAGAATCTCACCATAAGGTCTGATCATATTTGGTTAAATCAAACCAACTGTCTGACAAACAGAAACGGTCATGTTTATCCAGGCACTGTTACGGTTAGCAAGGAGTGCCATAAGTGGGTGAGAAGCTGCTCAACCAGAGAAAACAGGACAAAGAGTGGACCAGAAATTCACCTTTATCATTCAGCCGCACCTGGGACAAACCCATCCTTGGTAACCCGGTTGAATTAATAAAGGGTAGATAAGAAACCCTACATTTCGGTCGAGAATTCGATTAAAGAATTCAGCAACACGTATTTGCACAAGGGATCCTGGAGGATTCCCTGGGTTCCTACAATTGTATACTGCAGTCCACGTGATAGTTTTACAGTCAAGAGAGGTCTTAACTGATCTGGAACCATTTGATTTGTTATTCTTTCGATGAACAGAGCAGGAAAGACCGACTGTTCGCGTTGGATTTATTGACATGATTTTCTCACCGTACAACGATTGGGACCACACTTTTCATCGAGGCGACTTTGAAACGGTTCTTAGCAGTTCACCGAAGTTGCAATAACTGGTTCCGCATGACAGTCCTTGACAAGATCTAGGGGATAAAGTGGAATCCTGAAAACACGAGTCCGAGGAATAAAACAACGTTATTTATTGTGTATTGCTGGACTAGCTTTTGGGCAACCCGAAGTGTTTATTAGCATGCTTGGCTTTCAGAAGCCTTAAATACGAAAGCTCAGGGAACCGTGAAGCCATCCAACTAAATCCTAGCCAAAGGAAACACCTTTAAGCATATGACAAGCGCCAATACGTTTTATCACAAACCATTATATTGGGCTTCTCAAATGCATAAAAAAATTCTTTCTGGCTAGTATACATAAATACATTCGGCGTTTTTTGGTAGTCCCTGACAGTCCCTTTTGATCAGGGCTTTAAGTTGCTTCACGAAAAACCTAATAAGTTTTAACTTGTTGGAGAAGTATGTGCCAATAAGGAATTGCGTCCATAAGATTGACGGAATGTTCTGATCCGATAGATAAAAAGTGTGAACTTGTGCTCTGGAACCACTGGTAGGCCGCACCGACTCTCCAAAATTATGTATTTATGTTCACAGAGATTCTCATTCGAATCGAAGTTTATTTGGTTTTCCTTAATCGATCGCGCGTGACACAGAGACTCGAAGTCGAGAAGTAATTACTCAAAAAATGCCACGATCTGTGACGACAATGCAGCAAATCCGTGAAAACAAAACTTACTACGTCAACAAATTTTTATGGCTATTCAATCGATGTCGCACTCTCCGACAGATTCCCATAGACTGTTCAATAACGACTGTATTTCACATGGAAATTTCAAAGAGATCGCAGACAGCCTCGACTTGAACACTTGTGGTAATACCATAAATCTTATCTCTACTGAAGAATATAGTAATCCTATTTTTAGACTTCATATTTCGCACAATGTTTGCCACTATCATGGAAAAACGGTTGGTGGATTTCGTTATTCCAACCTGAAATGGAACAGCTCACTATGTTTTGAAGAGTAAGATGAATGAAACACATCAAATACCAACTGCTGAAGATCAGTAGGATGAGGTCGGGAAATGTGCCCAAAGATATTTTTCCAAGTAAGCTGAACGACTACTGGGTGAATTGTTCCGTGATTGTTTGTAAACACTTGATGGGTAATAAAAGGAGAATACAGTTTCTCGAAAAACCAAGGGCTGGTTTTGAATTTATCTGTGCTCAAAAAATAGCTGTATCCGACTGATCATCCTTAAGAACTGCAAATAATAACCACTTAGCAAGGTTCTACCTCAGCTAAGTGATTATGAGTGTGAGCTCACTTAAAAACGAAATCCATGTACCGCTAGACGATTAATGTGGCTTTTACGATTATCACTGGGTAGTCTAATGGTGGACACCTTCCATGATAAGTTTGTTTTGAATTCCAACAGCCTAAGCTGTCAGGCATTGTGCTGATCTTGTGATTCATCACCAGTAGTTAAACGACGCAGTCGGGTTACTTCCTCAACTTGGCAGTTAGCTGTAGATCAAAGCTTCATGCATCTCATTCAATTTCTCTGATTACGTGAGGAAGACTTGATGACGTAAGTTCTTACCTAGGGAGACCTATTAGGATAACACGGTAACCTCTATAATGTGCTCTGTTGGAGATTCCGTGAAGACGTCCCCAGTTGATAAAGAACAATTATTTTATTATTGTAACCGCTAAAATTAATTCTATCCTGACTTTTCTATACAATGCTTTGATAGCAATAAGGAATAATTTATGATTATTTTATAGACTGATCCGAAGGTGAAAAGATTATGTCACCAGTTCTTTCCTCGAATACGCCCGCTCAAAAGCTTTGCAAAGTTTTCCGTCGTTTCGGCTTTAGGACAATCATTGGAGATACCACAGCAACCCATTTAGGACTAGTAATCATCGTATGGAGTCTTGAGTCGAGCGAAATGGACCTGACATGAGTGGAAGTCTGATGGGGTGTATATTGCCGATTATGTGGTCCTTCATCTGAAACACTTCTCACGTACACAATGCTAGTTTAGCTCGTTCGGCCTACACTTACGTCTTTTCCGCTTTATTTCGTCCAATTCCTCAGGAAGTTAAAAAACATCCAAGTAACTAGTAGTCAATTGGGTGCACGCAAAATATGAGAAGAGTTCCTTTTCTTTTATGACTGTGCGTCTATCGAATGATTTGTAGTACATGATCAGGTATTATATTGCAGATAATATTTATTTATGAAATTCATAATGTCGACAGTCTTCTGCGATGCAAAATCATTTCCAGGATTGCAAATTCTTAATCCAAAGGCCATAAGAATGTTTTAAATCTATCACGCACCGTTGATGAATGCCAAAGAAAATGGGTAGACAAACGGCAAACAATAGGAACAATACGCAGTTTTGGCTACGTTCAGTTTACTCACACCGAGTCCCCGCAACCTAAGTAAATCTTAAACTCCTTGAACAGTCCATACACACCTCATGTTAGCCTAGGTTTCGTCACTTGCAATCAAACCCGGAATTCATCGGTCGTTATGTTTCGGTGAACGAACACATTCCCCATCCAAATCAAGCTCACACTTGGTGTTAAATCAGTATTGGCAATTCAAACGAAATTCTGGAGAAAAAGTATACTTAGCATGCTTGCTAACTCGTTTTTCTATTCGCAATAGCCGATTGCAATTTTTAAATAGTGGCAGGCTGAGTATTCACGGTGGCCGAAACTTCAAAACAGTTTCGTGAATGTGAAGTTCTACTACTCGTAGTCGGCCCTCCTGCTTGGCTCACAGACAGAGGATGAAGACAAAACAGCAGTGGAAACAAATGTGGCTGAAGTAGTTCACCGAAACTCAGAAAAGCTACCAAATATGGTAATGACCCCCAAATGGTGCACTTCAAACCCCTCATTGCAACTTCGCCGTAGTCGATTAAGGTCCCTTGTGAAAAGGAATAACAACAAAGCGGTAAATTAAGAATGACCATATGGGTGGGCTCTCATTATTTCTGTTTTTGAACAAGCTTACCGCTATTTTGCTTGAGCGCCAGCTTGTCATACGATAACTATTATTGTTCATTTGGACATGCGAAAAAAGATAGGTTGGGGTGTTCGGGCCAAGACAAGTCGATCTTGAGTCGGTTGACAGGTACAAATGACTCCGTATGTTGAAACGAGAGAGGTTTAATTCTTACAGGCTGGAGAGAAGGTTTGTTCGCCTCCAGTTTGGTTACACAAGGTTGGTATTTCTATAGAAGGCCACTGATCCGAATCAATGAACGAGGCAGGTCTGATACAGGCAATTGATCTCGGGAGATGTAACAAGGACCACGCTAGCTCACAGTGCTTAAGTGTTCAGAAAACGACAAGGCATTTGGTTAAGTAAACGCATATGCCCGCTGATCGAAGCTCTGTTTCATATACATTCGCACATGTGAAAGTACATTGATCATGTTAGGTAAAACTTTCCCAAGTGCTCCCACCTAACCACTGATAATGGCAAAGCCCCTTCGGAACAAAGCAATTTATCAAGCACCATTTTTAACTAGCTTTGTAAAATACAATGAAACGAAATTGCTTCCATATTTTCAGTGAAATTATTCACTCCAAATTAATAATGGTTCCTGTGTGAAAGTTGCCTTTATCCTTATGCGTCATTTGTTGCTCATCAAACAATGAGAACACCAAGCAAATAAAAAAAGAAAATTGACAGCTCATTTGTGAAAGCCTTTCTGATGTCACGGGAACAATTTGTATCCGATGAAAGAAAGTAAATAATTTTGCTGGATAAAATGTTTTGGGCCTGTCCTGTAATATTTTCCGTACTCGCACTAAGTACATTCATGTCCAGAAGTAATTGCATCTGACATTTCAGGAAATATCCAAAGAGCTCCATGATAAAGAGGTAAATCATAGATAGGAAAATAATTAAGTTGCCATTAAGGATAATTTATTTCTCGAAAAATGAAGAGAACAACTGCTGAATTTCTTCAACGATCCACTGCGTCATTCTAGGCACAGTGAAATAAAGTTATCGAATTCATGAAAATTCGTCTCAGAGTTTGCGAAAGTGATGTTTCCAAATGCGGAAGAATTTCGGTACTTACCATCCACCACAAGATATAACAAATGGAACAACAGAAAGTCGATGGGTTAAGGTTTTTTCTATATGAATATCCATTAATTGTGTTCGGAGATTACCGCAAGCCCAAAAAATCTGACGAATCTCAGGGGGAGGACGACTGCATATTTCCGACCGACGGCTGACGAGCAGCGTACAAGTAAACTGGCCCAGATTTATTGCTAAAAAAATCGGTTATATCGTTATTATTCACGTAAGTCACATCACTTAAGCTCCCCAAGTTTTTTCGATTAAACTCTGCTGGGGAATTCCAAGGGATAGAGTTGAGAGCTGGCATGGATACACATAACAGTTTGGCTGTTTGCGATAAACCACCTCGTGGAGAATCGATTCGATGAACTGAAAAACGATCAGGAAGATTATCCGGGCTAGATCTCAATGATATTGGTATAGCTGTGACAATATCATCTGCTACATCATTACTCCAGCAAGATGCATCACCATAACCAGAATCAATGGTCCCGTTGACAGGGGTTGGTAGTTTTATCTGTTCCAGTTTGGAAGGAGCCTGTTTGTAGTTCTTCGGTTCGTCTACGTTATTTAGGTAGACTTCCGGATGGATAAATGTAGGACCAACTTCCCTAACTGGTTTGGGGGAAGCCTCTACTAATTGTGTTGGTTCGAATGGCTGGGGTCTCAGCATATTGTTCGATGAAACTTGTGAGTATACTTTCTCAGGGTTTTCATTTTCATAATATATGGGGATTGTGGCTTGGCTCCAGATTGGTTTTTCATCCACTCTATCGGAATGGCTACCTGAAAACCTCACAGGTTGGGATTCGAGATAAACTGGTTGCTCATTTCGGATAAGGTGAGTATCATCTGAATCTCGCGAATCAGGCCTTGCATCCAGGCTTAATAGAGCAGGTTCATACGGTACAGAAATATATCGCACCGGTCCACTTGTGGGTACGCTGTTCTTGCTAACTGGGTAGCCACCAGAATAGGTAACGGAGGTCAGTTTCGTTTCGTTTGGTTCCGAAGGCGACATTATCGGCAGAACTACTTGTTGCTCAGCAAAATCACTGTGATATTTTTGAAGATAAGGTAAATCCGTCGATTGCGCTCCACCAGTTTTAGAACCTACAGGTATTGTTCTTGTCTTATCCGGTCCATTAGGGTATCCATTTTGGTAGACAGGAAAGGAGCTCGGTATTCCAGGAGGCGTGGAACTTACAAGCGTTACACGCTGCGGTCTGGGTTCCACAGTTTCATTTATGGAACTTAATTGATCCGAAAAAGATAACCGTGCCATTGGCATAGTCGACACCGGAGAGATGGAACGGTCGCATGTTTGCTTCCTTATTCCCGCAGGCGAATGCAATCCTGGAGTAGCATTCATCACCTTTCTTGTGACCGGCGTAACTAGTGAACTGCCTTCTTTCACTGTGTCATCCATTAGTGCAATAATCGGGCTAGTGGATTTAGACCTGAGATTATTTGGCGTGAGCCCAATAGTGTCTTCTTTGTCACTGATTCCAAAACGTTCTTTTTGAACTGGTGATGCACTAGTTGTTCGTAAAGCTGCTTGGACGGGACCAGACTGATCTTCCGAGCGGAGTAATCCTTCCGGGTCTTCCATCGCCCTGCGAACACACTGCTCGACCATGTGGATATCTTCTTTGTTTTTACATCTGTACACTTCATAATACCGCGCATGGCTCACTTCCGAATTGATGAGCATTACAAACATAGTTTTATATTTTAAGTCTCGACGAAATCCCAGCAATTCCTTATAACCAACCCAGGTTCGGAATGGACTGTTTTCTTGGGATTTGGCTTTCTGAAAAACCATTCGATCTTCGAAAAAATGTAAAAGACATTCTGCATGCTTTTTGCGACGATATTTGACCATAATGCGTTGAGCGTAATCAATGGAAATTCGCTCATGTGGTTCCAAACTGTATCGGTACACAGCATAGACCAGAGTACTTTGAATTGGTCGTTGTCCAGCTTGTTCTGTGGTACCCATCTTAGGCTCCCAACGAGAATTCCGGACTTTACTTTGCAAATGACTCATTCTGACTTCGTTATCCAAGCTTTTGACAACCGACTTTTTTCAACTCAGACACTATATTGACGAAATTATTTCGCATCCGAAGAAACACACAAAGTGGACTTTAAACGAAGACGAGAGTGTTTATTTATTCAACCAAGAAATATTGAAAACGTGGGTGTTAGAGAACAAAACGGTTGGTTGAGTCCTGTCATTTTCGCGATGCATTATAGTCACGTGCAGTAAGCTGTAAGTGTAGCTTCATTTACTCATCTTGATTGCACACATTCACGTTACTTTTATTGAACATGAATTATGAAACCATGTGATGCAATACCACAGTTCTAATCACCAAAGGCAAGTCACTGGCGTAAGATTTTGATGGCTTTTAAATTTCTGACAAAATTTCTGGGTTAAGTCATTCATATCCAAAGGCTTTTACCAAAATAACGTCTTCCCAGCAATCATTTCTGAAATTTGGGGCTTGTAATAACAACTTTAACAATGTTTTTCCTCTGCCATCTTGATAAGGCCGCTTAACGTAGAAACCGAATGGGGACTTTCCGATTTCTACAGTTTACGCGATCTAGGACTATACGCACTACCGGGTCGATCTTACGGGTTCAGAACAGCGGATTAGCATGACACCAATAGATGTGGAGATTTGTTGAACGGAAATCGGTATAGGATGGATCGAGACTGATTCTACAAATACGACAGACCAGTAAAAATGAAGACATTAGGGCGCGCCGGTGAAGCAGTTAGAGGATTGATGGGAAACGGTCTACATTGAACAGGTAGCAACAACTCATTCATACGAAGCAGTAATCACTTATTGGTCTAGTTGAACGCAGTAAGACCGCGCCATTGGACCAGAAAGGCAGCTAATGGGTTGGCTGCACGCTCTAACGGGATGACAATCGCCGATCAAACTGAAAGTTGTCTGGACGCACAATACGACTACCAGACGATTGTTCGGCTCCCCCCCCCTCCCAAGTCGAACATGGCAAATAAACATGAACGTACCAAAGAAAGGGAACTGAAAATCGATGAAGTCATCATCAAATCAATGGTCTATCAACACATGAAGCAGGAACATAGTCACAGCGTGGTGTGCTTGTTCGTGTCTGTAAACATGTGCATGCATGCCCGTACGTACATGGGGTTTGCGTATTGTGAGCGAACATATGACTGAGCTCGCACATGCAGCGCTAAGGCGTAATTGAACACAGAAAATGACACTGGGTACATCGAAGGGTTGTCATATCAGAGGGGAACCTTAACTTACATTGGATACTTATCACGCAGGTGAATTTCGGAATCAAGGAACGGTCCTTCGTAAACTCCTACCTCGTTGGTTTTGGTCAGTTTTGAGTTCCCGAGTGTAACGAAATTATAACGGCTTGAGGGAAGTCACCTCAAAATTCTCCTGCATTTAACCGTCCACTACAATGAGGACGATTCAAAAATTACTTACAAAAGGTGCTACGCGTACGTCCTTTAAACAAAATGCGGTTACTTGCACGTAAAAATCCAATTTTGAGTGATCTCCCTGTCTTTTCTCTTAAATCGTAGTAAAATCTAGGTAAGGTTCTGTCCACGCACTCCCCGCGGTTACTTCACTAAACTGAATCCGAACGACAAATATATCACAATTTATTTCAAACCCTTCTGAGTCTCTCAAACAAAATTCACCTCAATTTTGGAATGGAACATTATCAGTCACTAGGTAAACTGATAGCCATTTTGAGTTCTTGGTTTCTAGAATATTAATGCGATGCATTTGGGTGTGCTTGTGAATTCTGTTATTTATGCCAAATCTAAATCACCTTAGCTTTAGTACTCATCGGATTGCTCAGCGATTTCACTGTCTGCGTATTTCGAATGCGGATTGTATTGTCCGAATTTCTATCTTCATTCTCGGCTAATTAAACCCAAAACAAGTGGTAAATATCAATATCGGTATATTCTTACCAATGAGTTTATCAACCAAAAAGTGACATTAGGAATCCAAAGAATGAAACTTTGTCTGTCCGACAGGACAGTAACAATTCTCTTTGGTATCATCAGTTACGCAGTTGTATTAAATACCTCTGGTGAAATGCGAATGCGAATGAGCACACTGCATACAAAATTCTCATAACTGTGACACTGTTGCTCATTATTAGTGGAACCCAATCACAGTGTTACCAGTTCAAGAATTGGTTACCGAATGGGTATTTTTGGAACATATTTAACCATGCATATCTGCGATATAATATTTTGTCCTGAACAGCGAAATGAAAAAGCCAGAACTACGAAATCTGTCAGTCTTTATGTGCAAGTTGAGCCTAAAGGTCTCTAGACAGATTATTCGCGGAATATTTAAAACACCCTGCCCGAATTCCTCCAAGTTCTCTTAAACAGCTTCGCTGGTGTCAGACTTTTGTCGTTTATCTTTACCTCCTTCAGTAATGAAACAGCAGTGTAAATCACTTTACAGAAAGAAGAGAGCGGCTAACGGAGGGCTGTCGAGAGGGAAAGTTGACCAGTGGTAGCAGGATTCACACCCGCGACCTTCGCGTTCAAACGTCAAAACCTAATCTTCCAAACCACCACCTGTTGTGATCAAGGGAGCTAGTTTTAAAAGTCTTTGTTTTCTCCGACTGAATCTACCAGACTGGATTCATTTTAAAGCTTTTGTCAAGAAAGGATTATAAATTGGTTTTCACCTAATTCGCAGACAAACGTACATCAAAATACACTATTAGTGGTGCCAAACAAACTTATTGTTGGATTGCAACTCAAAGTAGTGACTACTGATGAAGTAAGAACCTCCATTTCACCAGGAAACAGCGAACCGATCACTTGGATACCGCCAGTCTCCTTACACTTGTATTTGCATTAGCATTTTATGGACTTTTGCTTGGATTTCAATCAAATATGGACGCGGATTTCATCTCATCAATATGCATATTGTAAAAAAAAGCGGAATAAAACAATTAATTATAACAGATCCTGTAGAAAATCGGCCACGATCAGCTTGCGATTGTTGAGAATTAGGACTAATTAAGGGGCAGATGAGTTCTTATAGATATTCATGCGGGAACGCAGAAAGCTGATTAATTCCATTAGTTAATCACAGTATTTGACTGCGGTATCGCAAATTCAACAAAAATTACATTATTTTGGCAGATGTAGAAGAGCATTTCTGGTGAGTTGCCACTAACAACTTCGGAACCTGTTTTCACTATTTAATACCTCCAACCGTTGCCCCCAGTTGACAGTTCGGGAAGAAAATTTTTGGCGCTGTCACCCATTCATCTAGTACAAGTGATATTTTACGCGTCAAGATCTTTGCGGTCATCCGATGACAATGTGTCGTGCCGTCAAAGGTTTTGTCCAATCGTTCATCCCTCCGATTATCTAAGTCGGGGCTTCCATGGTCTGATTTACTTCCTATTATCGGCGAGGTTGTTGCAAGTGTGAATTGACAGAAACCTTTACAGACAACGTCAGTATATCAAAAATATCTTTGTAAAAGTGGTTTAAATTAGAAGTCTTGACTAAGAGAGGAATGTACTTTGAGATAAGTATGAAAAATCACGTGATGGCATTAGTTGTTGACCAGCACGCAAAGAGCACGGAGCCAATAAGAAGCTACCGAATGGCAAGTAGCCCTAGAAAACGTAAAAGAATGTGAATTGGTTGGTGCATCGTGATCCTTATTACTTCAGAACCGTCATTTCCAAGTAGCTCTAAGTGTTCAATAGGACAGATGCGAATCCACTAATTCAGATAATCCTGATAGATTCCATAAAAGTGAAAATATAATATGCAGTCGGAGACGCACGTAACTGTTTAACCATATGAACGGTCTTATATAACATCAATCTATATTCCATATCATGTCTCGTGCTGGTGTCACACTTCCATTCCCTTTTGATAAAATTCAAATGTAAGCAGATACCCATTCAGTTGGTCTGAAAAAGGAAGCAAGACAGATAACAAAAGGAAAAACTACTCATTAGCCAGACAAACATTGAATACCTCTTGGTGCGTCGCAGCAATCTTTTAGAAAATTCCTCCTCGATATGCACGGTTCTAATATAAATCTTGGAGAAGTGCGATGTTAAAATTTTACAAATTGATTCATGAATATCCTTCAATTGATTATCTTTTCAATGAAAGACGCCAAAAATATAGTTGCTCTTGTTATCATGACTTTAGATCACCAGCATCACCGTTCGTATCCTGTCGGCATAGTAGGCACGTTTTTCTGCACTTGAGTATTGTGTGCAATAACTGATTGAAGTGTTGCTCTTTTTTTGTTTAAAATACAATTACCAAGGAGTTCGCCAACAAAATTACGGGGTTACGGTTACTTCCGAAATCCTCGTCTCGGTGACTGTTTTGTTACACTTGTGAACAGAGTGACTTTCCACGGTAATTTCCTACGATTTCACATAAACCTACAAACAGTAATTTTAAGGATATTGCCATCATAAATGACATCATTTCGGCTAGATTAGTTTTCTTCCGAACAGTGTCTATCATTCTACGAATCACATCCATAATACAGTCGCCGATAGACTAAACGTGCAAATTCTGACCACATGCATTCTAATTGATACTCAATTTTTTCAACTTCTCATCCTTGCCCAAATCGCCAGTTGGGTTTGTAAATCTTTCTTGTTGCGGTCTAATTCTGGTTGTGCCACTTGTTCTGGTATCAAGCACTATCAGTGCAGTTTATGCTAAGCAAATAGGCAGAAGTCGTGTCGTTGAAAATTTCGTTCAGTGTAGCGATTTCTTCTAGGCTGAGTTCCGATCTTCGTGTGCTCTTAGACCACAAGTAGATGCTGCAAGCACTGTAAGTGAAAATCGTTTATTAATGTTTTCTTTCCAATTTAACCGTGATTATCACATTACGATTCAACTAAGGTAATTCTCGTCTGCAACGATGACTAATTGATCGATTTGCCTTCGGCGAGTGTCCACATGCATTTGTTTTATCAGATTTGACATGAATAAATTGGTTCGGAATTTCGATTTTTGCAGTCGCTGTCTTATGTATTTTATTTTTGGCCACGCACAAAGCATCATGCTAGGCTGTCAAATATTCTCCTATTGTTTGCCAATCTACACCTGGTCCACTGCATTATTTTAAACTTGTTCGACTTCAAAGGTGTGAGTCTGTTCTACTGAAATCAGACAGTCTTGAGCAATCTAAAAGTTACACATTTTCGGCTTTAATTAACGAGTTGTCATAGCCAGGGTGCCCGAGTTTAGGTTTGGAGTTCCAGCGGAATTTGAACAATACCATAGCTATTTGGAAAACAACAAAAGGGTTAAAGGCTTAGGCAGTCAATAATAATTGTTTCATAAAACCAGAAATCTTTGGTGAAAAACTGGAATTCAAGTTGTTGAAAACCTCTTCTAGAAGAAGCAATCGTGTGTGTTTTACGGTGCTTTGTAGGTGCGATGTACGAGGCCCACCTCTGATGGAATGTTGCATAGATGGTTATCACATTTCGCTCGCTAGTCTCGACATGGAAGACCTTCAGTCCAGAAGCGGTTCCCTTGCACGGTAGTTTCCTTCTTGTTTCCAATCGGTTCAAATAGAACAACTAGTCAGTGGGATTGTATGGCGAGATCCATTGAGTACACAGGCTCGCCCAACGGGGAGCGACCACTACAATCGTCATCATGACGACAATGATTTTCCAAGTATATTCGTCAGGACGTATGCGGATTGTAAAAGTACCGTCATTTTCTATCAAGCTCTAGCCAATTCAATCAATTTATCAGCCGCAATTCACAATCTGCTAGCACCGATGGATAATTAGTTAGCCTAAATTCAGACTCATGCAACCTCGACACACAAACTTTGGCCATAACGCTCACTGTAGGCAAGTCAGACAAGGTGCACGAGCCTATTCTAAGATTAAGAATAGTTGGCCGATTTTAAGAATCTCGGTGATTGAAGATGGATATTGTTCAGCTGACAGTCCTAATGGTATCAGGTGCTGCATTAGGAACAATGCCCCTGAAACAAGTGGTACGCCCTCATGAGAGAGGCAGTTCCAAGGAGCCGATTTTTATGTACTGAAGACATCGAAATGTCAAAGCGGTGAAAAACTCACGTCTGAGTGATTCGAAGCGAATTTCATGATTCCTGTGTAGTCATGCGTCTAGAGTCATCTGACGAACGAATGAACTTGTGACGTATGAGCCACTGTAGGGTTACGTGAGAAAATGTGTTTGGTTTTCGATGAGGCATCAATTTACATCTAGGTCTGGAAAATAAAAAGCACACACCATTGTTGCATTGATTCTTATCACGATCACAGAAATCAGTTCGATTACAGTCCATTGTACTTCCCCAATTTTATTGATCCCTCTAAATTCAGCTTATTCCCCTGCTGATGCTCACACCGGTCATTTAAACATCTTAACCATAACTTCGTTCACACGTATCATGAACTACAGAATGGTCTATTCTTGTCAATTCACTCCATTTGTCATGTGCTCGTTCGCCCAGTATTTGCACAGTTGTTTTTTATCATTTAACATATGCAAAAGGATTCGATAATTCAGAGTGGGGAAAATTTGCTCCCACTGTTGACAGTCATTGCACATATGTTTGTCTGCAATCCCATGAAATCTATGAAAAACTGTAGCAGCCTTGCGGTGCCAAAAATCAGACACGTAAGCCTTGAAAATGACGAGGTTAAAAGGAACTAAAACAACGTTCTAAAAGTGAATAATTTCACAAAAAACAATTATTTCGTTTCATTTGTTAGCTATATACTACTTATGAGTACCCGGAAAGCAAACAAAAATCTTTTCCGATTTCTAAATCGTGGGCAGCGCGCATTGAGTATCACGAAGAGGAACACTCGGCAGATGAAGAATTCAACAAGCTGACTAGTGTGAAAATGCTTTCGGAGCATTTTGAATTACAGAGTTTGGTGAAACCTTCTTTCAAGTAATCCGTTCTCATGCCGTCCACAGACCGCATCGAATTACTATGAATTCAGGTCGCACAGTTAGGTGTGGGCCAAAGGTAGGGATTGACCTGTCATTTGTTATTTTCATGGGATTGTTTTACCTGGTCCACGTGTGCGTTTGATTGACGGAACGACACTTTGCTCTTGGTTTGTGATGGGCCACGTGACATGTAGCATCTGGACCAACTGACTGCGTGCGTAAAGTTCAGGGTCAACTTTTTGATGCCTACGCTTTTTTAACTGGCGACATGATGAAAAACTAATTATACAAAGGTAGTGCCCTTTATTGGTCCGGGGTTTCATCCGATTAGATAACTTAGCTAATGCCCATTGATCTGATAGTCCACCTGTCACAGCACCAATCATGTAGAATACATCGCTCTCGTTATCAATGTTCTTTGAAACTGATGTTTCCAGGCCTCGACTTAATCATTATCGGTTTCGTAGGGGCACTTCAGCATGTAGCTCTTGCAATGACATTCCCATAGCTACACATTCATGTCGTTTTTATAAAATTCCGACACGCAGGAAACAAATGGTAGATGATCATCAAAACAAGAGCCCACACAACTTATTTCTCTTAGCCTAGCGTTTCTATCATTTTCGAAGCAGTCCATTCAGAAATCAGTGATTTCTAACCAAATGCGAGATCATTGTTTAAAGAAAACACAAGTCGGCGAACAAGCTCGTTTTCAGTAATTCGTACTCATGCCATTACATCACTAAATATATATATATATCTTGACAAAATATTTTCACTATAGGAAGGATTGGATTAGTCATTTACAAATATGGGTGGGGAAGGGATTTGTGGTGTTAATTGTTTTGTTGTCTAGGGTTTGTATTGGGACGGGGGGTGGGCCAAGGGAGTTGAAGCGTAACCACAAATTGTTTTTGAGAACAAAGTGGAGGATTGTGAAGACGGATTGCGACAGCTTCCGCAGTGCTCAAGAGGCGACACTTTGCCAACCTGGATTGTTGACCTCTGACCTTATACAGGGTCCGGAAAGCTTGCGTCACATTCACGGTGTGGTTAGTCTGTGCTAGATGTGAAACCACTGCACTATTAAGTGACTTAATTGTTCCAGTGCCTAACTATGCCGGGTGGTGCTCACGGATGCGTTCAGACAAGCGCCTGGTCGTGCGGCCGATGTACATTGTCCCACAGGAACATGTGAGCGAATAGATACAAAACGAGGCTGCAAAATCGGAACTTTGTCTTTCAACCATAATGACACTACGGGGCGGGATTTGAACAGCATACGAAGCTTGGCTGCGTAGAATGTCGTATTGATAGCACTAGTCAGTCTTCGTCGTGCTATTTCTGCTAGCGTGGTTAGCCAGGTTACTGGAACCCGTTAGACAGAAGGTAGCAAAACATAGTCTCAAAGACACATTTGAGCCTATCGATTCCGTGAAAGAACTAAATATAAAGGGACGAAGGATACTTTCTTTAGACGTCACCGCCCTTTTTACCAACGTTCCGATCGCGAAGACAATCGAATACCTCTGTGACTACATCGAGAACAATGGCTTAGCGACAAGTCTTCCGATAGCAGACTTGAAACAACTATTGTTCTTTTGTACCTACAACGTCCAATTTAAATTCAATAATCAAACTTACCGTCAAAAGGACGGCGTAGCGATGGGATTTCCACACGGTCCGCTACTAGCTGACATTTTCATGACAATGCTGGAACGTGGACCACTCGAGTCGTCAATACAATCGCTCTACCTATACAAGCGTTATGTGGATGACATCTTCTGTGTACTCAACCCCTCGACGAAAACTAAACAACTGTTGAATGTGTTCAACTCGGCTCACGCAAATTTGAAATTCACAACAGAGATGGAGCTGAACAGTGAAATAGCTTTCTTAGATGTACGACTAAGTCGTCGAGAAGACGGCTCAATTCGGCGATCAGTACACAGGAAAGCCATATGGAATGGGCAATACATCAACTTCCACAGCTTTGTACCTCTTAATGTGAAGAGGAACTTAATTAGATATCTGATTACCAGGACAAAAAGAATATGCACAGGAGATACTCTTGAAGCTGAACTGCAGACGGTCAGAAGAGTATTCACTGAAAATGGTTTTCCAATTAGATTAATCGACAAGATGTTGGAGACAGAACAGGGAGTTCCTAGGAGGACGACGGTGGCAAGAAACCCAGTATACATATCTCTGCCATTCAGAGGTGACACGCTAGCAGAAATAGCACGACGAAGACTGACTAGTGCTATCAATACGACATTCTACGCAGCCAAGCTTCGTATGCTGTTCAAATCCCGCCCCGTAGTGTCATTATGGTTGAAAGACAAAGTTCCGATTTTGCAGCCTCGTTTTGTATCTATTCGCTCACATGTTCCTGTGGGACAATGTACATCGGCCGCACGACCAGGCGCTTGTCTGAACGCATCCGTGAGCACCACCCGGCATAGTTAGGCACTGGAACAATTAAGTCACTTAATAGTGCAGTGGTTTCACATCTAGCACAGACTAACCACACCGTGAATGTGACGCAAGCTTTCCGGACCCTGTATAAGGTCAGAGGTCAACAATCCAGGTTGGCAAAGTGTCGCCTCTTGAGCACTGCGGAAGCTGTCGCAATCCGTCTTCACAATCCTCCACTTTGTTCTCAAAAACAATTTGTGGTTACGCTTCAGCTCCCTTGGCCCACCCCCCGTCCCAATACAAACCCTAGACAACAAAACAATTAACACCACAAATCCCTTCCCCACCCATATTTGTAAATGACTAATCCAATCCTTCCTATAGTGAAAATATTTTGTCAAGATATATATATATATTTAGTGATGTAATGGCATGAGTACGAATTACTGAAAACGAGCTTGTTCGCCGACTAGTGTTTTCTTTATGTGCTCAGTGGTAATTTTCAAGGAATATTGTTTCAATAATACGTTGGAATTCTTAATTCGACGTATGAAAGTAGTTTTGTTTCCTAAGCCATGCATACTCATGCACTGAATGTGTGGTTAAAGCAGAGCAAGCTGCCCGTGGACCTTTGCAATAAAGATTTAAAACTCACAGTGGATATTGCAGACTCCATATAAAGTGTGAACTCTAGGAACTGCGATCCTTAGTCATTCGAATCCTTAACTCGCAATGAAGCCGGTATCTTTTATCTCAATACCTTAAGTCTTTCTCGCTAGGATTGCTAGTGTATTAGTTTTCATTACTGAAAATTGTGGTAATCTGGCCAGCATTATTATGCTTATTCATTACCACAAAGAAGCATATTTCTTCTCCCCTGCTCATTATGACAGTTGCTATTCAGCAATCCCCTTCATATATCCGAATAATCCTTTCTGATTCGGCCTTGAATTCTTAGTTTGTTTTCCAGTAGGAATGACTGCTATTTACCAAAGCTGACTTAAATTCAATCGTTGCTTTTTTTCAAAAGACATCCTCAGTCCTTGAGCAAGGAAATAAGGTATTTCGAAACGCACTTCTTAATCATACATATCCATTCTTTGTTTTGGATAAAGAAGTAAGGATCAAGTGTTCTTTCACGGAAGTCGTTAAACGGAATTTTAAGCCCGTGTTCATGAAAATCAAAGTGACTGGAGAGAACGCATCAGAGAGTTCTGCGATCTGCCCATTTATTCGGAGCATCGAGTTTTACTTTGCAGGAAGGTCCTCGCAAATTGCGAGGGAAATTGTCAGCTTTCAGTGCTTCATTCAAGCAGTTCACATAGTCGTTTGGTTACGATGAATTCCGTCATTGTTTCAGCATTTCGGGATTCGATGTGTCATGCTAATTTTCGCATAATGCTGTTTAGTCATGTAGTGCGTCGAAGAAATTTCCAGTACTTATGAGGATGGTGATTTTCATCCACATAGCTATATAAAAACTGAATAACAATGGGCCCTTCGGTGCGTATCGTAGGTAAATCCAAAGACTGCTTCGGTCCATTCAACAAATAGGTATCCGGTGACTGCTTCAATGTCCGAAAGATTTCCAGCACAAACCTTAAAAGATTGGAATTCCGCAGTTATTTATTTGGGTTAACATAGAACATATGATAAATGCTTCCCTGGTATTCAGTTTTACTGATTATGCTTGTACTTAGAAAAGCAAGCACTTGCAGATACATGCACACTATCGATTGCGTAATCTTGGAATGTATCCAAGGAGAAATGAGATTTTGACACTTGACATTTATTCGGCTTAAAGACATCTAAGGATAATAAATCGCCATTATCCAGTCAGTACAAAACTCATCTCACTAAAAATTCGGTTATCAAATCAACCTCCTGAACTTCACCTGAATAGGCAGCCCAAAAGCTAAGAAGCAAAGAATTTTACTCGTATCCTGTTTCCAATGATTTATGCGTTCCGTCAAGCAGCACTATAAGGGTCTCCTAAAACTGCCTTTATTCATTCTTGTCCCCAATTGCAGTCCAGCTTAACTGCAACGGAACATTCGTGTTAGTATGTGCGTATGTATGAGCTGATCGATTTATAGCGAAATACAATCATCGACGTGATTAGATTTTCATTCTTGCTGCCCACATGCACATTCCGAATTCATGTGCCTGAAACCGTGATCACCAACCACGCAAATTAAATCTCGGTCAGCTGAAGTTTGATCCTGTTCGGTGTTACATTGTGATTGTTTTTTGGTCTCAATGATTGCAACTATCAGATAAGCATCAAGCACACAAACAAACAAACAAACAAACAAACAAACAAACAAACAAACAGAGATATGAATTTGCACAACCAATCGTTTTACAGTCAGGTGGTGATTTTCAGGACGGACCTCGCGAAACGATACCATGATTCACGAGTATGCTTTACTGTTTGCGTAATTCGCATCCCTTCAGATTCAGTATACACTGAAACTCTCGAACTCCTCAATTAACTTGGCATGTTATCGCTGTTCCAAGAAAACTTTTCAGTCTACCTCTGTTCAGTTAAGTTTTTCTGGGCCGATCTTTTAGGCTCTTCTGCTTTCATTGAAACTGTCGATTCCGTTGGCAGGCGATAAAATGGGATTGACTTTAGATGATCAGAGTCTCGTGACCAATATCTAAAGGTGAACTTGGCTGTTAAATCTGATTTGTCCTCGGAGTTACAATACCAGAACTGCAGGTAATTCAAACCGTATAGAAACAAGCGATGTGCTGCTCGATGACTTTTGGAATTATAAAAAAATAATTTGATCTAGAAAGCGAAAAATGAACCAACATTTCGGTCACTGCGTGTAACCTTTCTCTAGGCAGGTTTACTATCAGTTGAGAAGCTTCATAGGGGCAGAGGTAATGGATAAGTGAGATGTACCATTAGCCATAAGTTGTAAGATGGTGCTTGGAATTCTTGTTGAGTTTTGAATAGAACTGAATACGTGCAAGTATGGCACGCAAACCTGTGCCAGGTTGTCTTGCAATCGTTGGAATGGCATGTGCTATGTAATTTGGGTACCATCGAGCTAAAAAATCATGAAGGCATTCAAAGCACGTTTGTTTACCGAGCCAGATTCTGTTTGCTGCTTCATTTGAGCAAGTAACCAAAATGGTCCACATCTATAATGTCCGGACTTAATTTCTCTTGGCACTATGACTCACGAGGTAATGCAAACACGTTACAAAAAGAGGGTGACGGCCTGAACGGGGTTCAAGTTCGGCCGTGGTTAAGGGCCAAAAATGTCTGGATCTATTTAACGAACCATTAAACTGGTGGTTAGCTCAAGTTGTCAGTGGAATCCTACTCCCGAACTCAAGGTCAGCAACAGCATAATTTTCCAGATATAGATTCAAAAACGCTTTATTCACTTATATATAGTTGTCTAAAATTGTTTGCACTAAGTTACTAAACAGCTGTGTGCTCAATTTTTATAACTATGGTAATCACCATAACCGAGATGCAGTGTCATTTCTGAGTTGGCAGATTGTCACATTCCTTGGGGCGTCTTCCAAGTATTTTCTCTGCATCAATTACCCAGTTCTTAGCTGTCCTCTATGTCACGGAAATAAACACATAGCTCACAGAATCTTCCTAAGCTGATTTAGCAAGTTTGAGTGAGAAACCGATTGTGACATATAAAAATCAGTCCTAAATTCCTCCTATGATGAACGGTTACAAGCATTTTAAACAGAATATCACGAATCCATACTTGGTGTGTTCTTTCCCAAAACTTCTTGCCCATTCAAGTAGAGTACGCAAAATATATCAATTTTATGCTTATTCTGTTTGCCCGCTGCTGCGACGAATGGGCTGTTTTTATTCTATTCCTTAAATAAAAACTTTCTATCGAAATTTCAAATGTTATCTCTATCACGTTTGTACCGAATTCGAACACGAAGATATAGTTGTTTCAAAAAGCATCTGACTGTCGACCACGTAGGTGCATGTGATCGGTTATCATCCCGGAGTTTTGCAAGAACTTATGCACGTGCATGCCTGCATTCATGCCATTCTTTGACTTTCTGGTTTACACTACTTAGTTTGCGGACCAACCATCCAAACGCGCACATCATTCATAAAGCAGCTTTGTAATTGGTGAATACGTAGACCAACATGACGAGAAACTATGGGAAAATTTTGGTTGTTTCGTTGCAGTCACATCGGAAAAGCGGTAGTTTAACATCACAAATACGACATAAAATGACCGATTATGTCTGAGTCATTTGGCATACATTATCAATGTCCTTTTTTGTCTAAACAAAGATAATTAAACCACCTCCGCACCTTGGGCAAAGATCGCATAGCCTGTCGCTTCCATTACTACGTACCGCTTTCATCGCTAACGTTCACATTTACTAAATCAGCGAAACGATTTTATCTCATAAAAGTTCTGCAATAGAATCGCCCATTTCGTTTAGTAGTCCTAGAATGGAGCTGACATGTTCCTAAAAATGTGAGATTTAGAGGTGAAAGTTATTTCAGTCCATGACAAATAGTCTAACTCAGTCGTAATTGTTTGCTTTTCTGCGAAATCCTTGAGCCTGCCAGTCCGAACGACTTCTTCGGAGTTCACATCAGGAGTGTATGCTAGCAACTTTCGTTCTGTTTAGTATTTATCCCGTTCAGTTTTTATACTGGCGTATTGTTATGTGCACTTGTATGTGTGACATATTATCATGAATGCATATATATAACGCGGAAAGTCTCCATTGTTCGGAGGCTTTGCAAGTACACCTAAACCGCAGATAGAAAAGGAACTGTCATCTCCACAGATGTAATTCCTGACGTTTGATTCATCTGAAAAGATTATAATGCCAATAATATCTTCTATTCCTAATCTAATCCCCAGTTCAAAGTGCAAGGAATACAGCGGAAACTCGACTACGGGATAAGACAATGGGAAAATGAACTGACCGAAAATTCGAGAAAGTAACATCGATGCCCGACTGCTGCGATGCGGACTGACTGACTACCAAATGTTGTCAGTCGTGTCTTTAAACTCCACAAGAAAATTTCAATTTGGCTGTATTTTGTGTCCACTGAGATTTATATCACTGGGTCTATGTATATTTTACTTGTCAGTTTACCGAATTCCCTCCGTTCTTGCTTACTTAATCCCCCAAAATTTCGTACTCTCAAAGTTGAAAAGGAAATGAACGAGTTTTCGCATCAGGCACGAAGGTGATAGAGACGAAAAACGAAGTAACCTACCGTTAATATGAAAAAGCTTCAGGCAGACTGAAAATTGCCATTGATTTGGCACACTTATAAGTGAAGAAAAAGGGCGAAGGGACAGCATTTTGAAGAACACTGGAATTATTAGTTGGAACTTCAGACACCGTCTCCAAATCTCGCATTTTGGATGTGCCCGTTAAATAATCAACAAATCCTGGTAACAGGTAAGTAGAAGAACCTTGAAAATGGAAATTATGGAGTAAAATTGAGCTAGAATTGGAACGAAAATTAGAAGCACAAAAGCGGGTATAATGGGCCTGACAGAGTAGTTAAGGCAATTGTGTGCGGGTCACTAAGACCATTATCCCGCAAGAGTGCTCCCGTGAACTTTGGTATGAAAGGGAAGTGGTCGGAATAATTCAAGGTGAATTTAAGAGGGTACTGAATGGGACGCGGCCAGTGGATCTTGAAAGGGTCCAGGTAAGGGACGCGGGACGGAATCCCTCGGACAGAATGGCATAGGTTTTCCTCTTTGTAATCCGTGCAGTTGTTGTTTCTCTCAATCAAGTCAGTTTATAAGGCTACTAGAGGGAGCTGCTAATGAGATGGATCCCGACTTCAGACAGAACGTGAGCGTCGTACTTAGGCATGCACGGATAATGGAGGTTTACTGCAGGCGAGGCTGAGACCTTGGAAGTTTAAAGAATTTAAAAATATCATCCTCATTTATGGATTTTATCACAATACAATCCTTGGAAAGGCGTAATGTGGTAACTGTGGACTGTTTAAAGAATGCCACGTTGTGAATATCGATGTTGGATGAACAAGAATGAAAGGTTTTTCTTTTGGCCACAAAGAGCCCGATCTACTGAAATTTTCAACCCGACTAATTAGAAGTTGACCAGTACAGGGAAAGGAGACAAGCCTGACCACGCTTTTGATGAGATGAAATAGAACTTCAAAAGTCTCACTGTGGCTGGCCTTGCATGCCTGTTCCTTCCTCTGTCGACATAAGTTCATCTGTTATCTACGCAATACAAAACTACTGTTTTCGATGTCATCTGTTCACTCACTAAATTGAAATGTCCTATAGGATGCAAAGCTGTAGTTAGCGGTGGGGTATGTCCCACTGTACTTGAGAGACGTACAATTTACTTAGGACACTAAGAAGAATCAACCTTTAACTCCTGGAAGCTAGTGGGCAGGGTTAATTACCTAATTCAGATGAGCTGCTTGGCACGGATGACCCGAAAGTCGAACAGAAATCCTTGGCCGGTGGTGATTAAAGTTCGTGGCCATCTGAACTTGATGATCCCCGGTTGAAATCCTATGACTGTCAGTCAACTTCTCTTCTTGGCAGCTTTTTGTTTGCCTTTTCCTTGAGAAATGATGCGCAATATTGCTCCGTCTACAAAGGAAGTAAAGAAAAAAATGATGGAACATTAGAAGCACGTGCGTAATCAAATAGGTAAAATAAATAAGGGTGTTAATGACACATTGCAAAAGTCAGCGGAATCGGCTGCCCTCGTAACTAATTAAGCCTTTTCTGCCTGTTGTTACCAATGGATCTGCAACGGTTGAGAAAAGTCTGTTTGAAAGCAAAACTAAATATGCTGAAGTTATTTGTGTAGGCAGTTTTTGAATTTTGTGTTGGTCTATCGACTTTACATTTGTGACCGATGATCGACAGTAGATTTGTCAAAGTCATCACGAACGTAATTTCAGTGTAGATGATAAGTGTGCCTGGTCCATCGTTCCGTGCCGATTAATAATTAGCGAATAACTTTCCCTTTTCCTATTAAAATTCCATTGTCCTTCTTGGATAAGGCATCTGAAATTTCTCACGTGCTTCTTGTTGAAGATGCCTAACCGGTCTTAAGTTTGTTGTTCCCTCTGTCAATGTTTGTATAGACGCACCGAGAAAGTTTGCGCACACTCCACGACTACCCCAAATAACTCACGTATGAGTTCAGTATTGTCTTCCAACGTCATGTTTCTGTCTTGCTTTTCTTGCAGAACAAATCTATACACGTACAGTGGCCCAAACATCAAGTTTTGCAATTTTCGAAGCTCATCCATTTTCCTCTTTAAAAATTACAAGTTAATTTCTTTTGTCTCTGACTCAGTGCAATGTAAAGTTTGAGTGGAAGTTCTTCTATGCAGAACGATTGTTTTTTTATCTGGATTATATTCCGGCTTCTCTATTGAAGCTTTTTAACGAAAATGTCAAACATTCGGATACACAAAAGAGCAACACATGTGTGGGATACATTGTTTCCCTTGAACCTGCGTAAATTACGATTGATCATTTTGTATGAATGGTCTAATTTTGAGCTGCTGGTCTTTGTTTTACTGGATCCGTGCTGTAATCCGTTCGGGAACATTTGGAGAGGTAGCGTGTTGAGGTTCTTTTAGGAAAGCCGTTGTAGGTAACACTCTCAGACCAATTTCATTAGACAACATTTTACGCCACGAACTGTTTTTCGCAATAAAGTCTTTCACTCCTACCTATATAATGGCTCCAGTATGATCGTTTTCAATGAAAATTGATATGCTACACTTCCATAGGTCCTTTTTAAAGGAAAAAAGTTTAATTGTTCTCACCAACCAACGAAATTTTACCAGGATCACAAACTCCTGTCCCGGAAATTATATCAAACTTGATGATTTAAAGCTGGTCTTACTCGGAGATACAACCAGGTGCCAATTTTCCAATGTAAACTACCGCGGTGGTTGAAATTGGAAACCGGGTCTGAGTCCGATTTGCGTAACAAGCTGTAAAAGTCACCTGACATTCAATCGTGTCGTGGGCCAGTACAAATGCCAAGTTCGGAGTTGGCCTCCAACAAGGCCGTAGTTAAATGCCAAGTGGGCGGAGGGCGAAGTGCGGAAATGTACCGATTGACGACAAAAACAGGATGTGATTTTGTGCACACTATTCTGGTTTCTGTGAGCCTGTGCGCAGTTTCAAACAATGGTAAAAAGCCGGTTCGAATAAAGCGTCTACATATGGGCCGAAAAGTCAAATATCGTTTGTATGCAGATTTCCAACAAAGGACCGGGGTACTTGAATTGGCTCAATTTCATATAGACTGACGTCTGCATCGGTTTTCTGATTAAGCGTTCTATTTTATCGTTCTTCTCTATTTATTTACTCCTAACCAGATCGGGGATGAAGTGAATTCAATGAGGACAATGACAACTGTTCGCTGTATTAAGAGTTGTAACACGTATGGGACAACAATAGAGGCTCTTCTTCGGCAAAATGGCGAATCCTGTGGGACAGTTTTACTTAACATTTGGCGTTATCAAGTCAAAAGTTATTCTAAGATAAAAAGTGACGAAACCAGTACACGAAAAATGATGTCAACGAAACCGTGAATCAAGCGATTTTAAGTTGTCGTGTTACAACTGTCAAGTTGTTTCATAGGCCTGTCAAATGCGAAACAATCACACAGCCATGAGTTCGACTGTAAGCACGGATCTTCTTATTTTCGAACAGCATGAGAGAAGTGGAAACTAATTCATTCGCGCAAAACCTAGTTGCATAAAAGCGAACAAATGAGTAAGCCTTCCTTCAAACACTGTAGCGCAATGAAAATTCCTGCTTGAGAACAAATATGCTTCATTTTTTAGGCGGAACTATGGTAACAGTCGGCAAAATAGACGTAACCAGAATGTATGGATAACGTGCGATCTTCTTAGGTCTTACAGTACCGGGGATTGGAAATGAAATACCATTGCACTCTTACTTAAAGAATTTTAATCACAATTTTCATTAGCTTTTGGTAAAATTGCTTTTGTTTCCTTGATAACTGATGAAGTCTTGTTTCAGGAATGACATTTTCCACTAAAATAGACTTCCAGCAGGTAACATAGTGCTTGTGATATTTTATTCCAATTTGGTTCGAATCTCACCTCATCTTTGCTACTGTTCAATTACTCCCTTCATGATCATCAGCCTGGTCCTTCCTTCATTAACATACAAATGCCGTAGACTTCGGCAAAATTTCAGGAATACTTAAGGATAAAAACTTTAGGCAACAATAACCTGATGATCAGTTCAACCAATGGAACTATGACGATTCAACTCAGAATATGGTTTTCCACATCTTTAGAAACTTCTTTTCCTAACTCAACTTTATTTATTTTAACCTGAAAACGAAAGATTTGGAAATCCCTTTTGCACGGTTTGCCACTATTCATCGGCATGTGGTTTATATCTCCGATGAAATTATCAACCAAGTTATGCAGAATGCATCTGGTGTAAGGTGGGAAGCCTGCAAAAGAAAGGCACTAACTCCCTGGATGATAGAACAAAATTCTTATTTCACTCCTAAAGATTCCCCTCTTTTCGATTCATATCATGCATAGAAAATATCATGAGAAACTTGATTTCCCCTTGGTTGACTTGAGTTCCTTCACACAGACCGTGCGACTAGTTTGAAATTTTATGGGAATTTTCATGACCAACTGGGGTATTTCACGAACAAGCAAAGAAGTAGCGTACTGTTCTAGGCAACTTTTATTAAACTGCTCCTGTTTTCTGTGAAGATTTCTTTACTTAGGCCGCATCCTCCGTTTTCGCGACGTATAAACGTACGTATAAACGTACCAGAAAGTTGCTAGTTCCTGCTTCAGTGCATCAGCCAAAAATTTTTAATCAGATGATGTGCACTGAGGTGTCACTCAAGTCACTATCTGTTTTGGCATCCTCCTGTACCCCTTCCACATCAGTGCCAGGCTGTCTACAAAGGCAATAACAGCCAGATATTGAGAATCTACGTAGGCACGAGGAACAGATCAGGGTAATCCTGCCCTATTTTGCAGGATCCAAGCCTGATCGTAGGTCCACCAATCCTCAGTGAACAGGGTTACCAGGTCGTCTGACGGTTGTTGGCAGATAAGCTTCTCCAGATTGCACATTCAACGAACAGTGCAAATTCAACAGATGTATTCTAACGAGAGCCGCGGATGACTCCAAATAGTGAAGACCTGTAAAATATGGAGAAAAGAAAAAAGCTTCGGTCATCGAAGGAAACAATCAAAATTATGGGCGAACGAGAAGCACCTGCATGCTGATTTTTTCACAGTAGCATCTTTTGGAGTGTGGAACACGCAGTTTAACTGACCAGTGTCCGTTGCAGAATTTTTAAAACTAACTTCACGTAAAACACTGTCGATAGATATAGGTTTTGTACTAGAAATAAAGGTTATCCTAGGCAGGGGTTTCAATTGGGCATACAACTTTTAGACCAGATGAATTTCAGGGTTATTTTTTTAACTAATGAAGTCATTTCTACTACTGTCTTTAACAAGACTCCTGGGATCCATTTTGAAACATGAGTGGACTTCAAAAGAACTGATGTAAACCATTGATCCTACCGGCTTAATATAGATGTTTCGTGAAAACAACAGAATTAGCTTGACAGATTTCATATTTGGGCTGTTGGTGGATAGCATCCTTCGACTATCCAATCTTAGCTAAAGAAGTTTTTTGAAATTCAAATCCAGTTCAGAGAATTGTGGGACTTTATTCTAAAGCCAAGTTTAAGGCATCGACTTGCATTCCGTGCACCTACGATCTGTTTCTTTGATTGTGCTACAACCTTCAAGCCAGCAGGTCGTAAAGCCTCATAGAGCTGTTCACCACTAAAAACGAAAGAAAAATTCTCTTCTACTTTTCGTATCGTGCTTTTGAGCTGCCTAGACCCGGCTCTTACTCATGATGTTCGTTCAGCCGAGTTCCATGGTTGCCCTTTTCTCTTGGTGTCCGCCTGGTATCCGCTGTGCCAGATGGAAACAAGACATTGGAGGACGGTTTTATTTTTGCAATCGGGTCTTTCATAGAAGAGCCAGAAAATTTCGAGTTTATTTCGTCGTTAACTGCATGAATTAACTCTACAGACTGGATCGTTTGGATCAGTTCTTAAAAGGTAATCTGAATTTGACCGCGATGAAGTGAATGAAACCATTCCTAAGCATAATTACAAACTGATTCTCTCTGTACACATTAAGCTGCAAAGAAGATAGCAGGTAAAGGGTGAGTTACCGTGACTGGGAAATATAATGACTGAAGGATATGAAACACCGAATAGTTGTTTATTTGCGAACGGTTCACTTATGAATGACCGTTTGGGATTTGTGAAATATCACGGAGATTTTCGAAAGACAAGTTGATTCGGCTGAGCCTCGAAGTCAGTAGCATATGTACACAGTAAATTCTTCAGTAAATTTTCCCAAAAATTCTGTACAATGCTCTTATGGGTTTTTAGTGGTTACTTGGGCATTGACAAGACAATAATATCTTTTTGAAGTTATGGTTGTACTGTCTACTACCGCATGTCATTCAATTCTCTTTGTTAATTTAGCCTTGATGTCATCGCCGCTTAGAACGGAAAGGAACTGCGAGGTGATAGGTAAACTGGGACATGTCAGTGCCCAGTTGTTCCGAACAAGAATGTACAAAACCAGTCTATATATAATATGAGGTTTAAGTAGAAGTCAGCTGATCTGCGGCCAAGCAGGGGTTATCAACTAGAAATTGACCGAAGGCAACGAACTTGCTGCCATCAGAAATCGATATCCACATAATACGATATTAACTACAGGACTGTCTTTATTATTATATGAAATGTTGGCACCTAGACCCGAAAATCAACTGAGCATTTACAAATTCTATTGCTAACCTCCAATTTCATTAGACTAATATCGGGATTTTGATCCCAGAATTGATCAACCACACTGAAATTCAGCTGACATCTTTCCTAAGCAAGTTTTGGTTCTGGCTTCGGTTGTTAGGTTATGAGCTATTAGAACGTTCAGTTGAATTACTGTGCAATGAATGCTGGGCTTTGCAAAGAAAAACAATAGCCCCAAGTCTAGCGTAATTTGAAAGTTCTGCACTTCTTTTTACAATGGTAACAACAGAAGGGCCATTAAACTTCGTGTGTAAGTAATATAAACCGATTTCATATGGATGATCAGAAGATTGGCATATCCGTTGATTGTTCGATGACCATGTGGGACAGGTCTCAGCACCCAGGGCTGATGAAGTTATGAATCCGGGTCGGCTGCTAATATCTGTTGTCTCGGTAGTAACTTGGTTACGTTGACCATCAAATTTCTGTGGCCTGCCCACACACATGAATAATGAATTGAGACTCACCAAAAAATAAAAGATCTATTTTAATGAAGTGACGAATTTATGTGAACGAAATGGCGACTAATTTTGCTTCTTCTATTCAATTATACAAAAAATGTCCTTTTTCTATTGTTGGGTGACAGCATTATCGAAAGATTATTGATTAGCTTAGTGATTGCGAAGGTTGAGAATTGAATTTGTTGTGTTCAGGTCCAACATCAATGCCAGTGACCACTTGACCACCGCCGGCCTTCACGTGTCTTGCAGTGACCAACTGACAAAATAGAATAAGGCATCACTGATCGTTATTGCATTAGAGTCGGCCACATTCGAAGTTTGCAGCAATCTTCACACAAGGAAGAAACCCCAAATAAGCCCTTTCAGCTCTAGTTTTAAACCAGTGGCAAAGAAAGAGGCAGAGGATTCGTTCACAGATTTTTCTAATAGGCGAAAATAACAACAAAGGAAAAGTACTAGAATAAAAGAATTAGGTGTCAGTTAGAATAGGCTCATTCACCACAATTCGCAGCAAATAACAAACGTCAGAAGCCACTTTTCTTTTATCTTTTATGTTCTGTTCCCTTTATTAATGAAATAACAATGTACATTTTTCAGGAAGGGGGCCGCGGCCAACAGAGTGTTGCCAAGTGGGGAAGTTGACCGGCGGTGGGAGGATTCGAACCCGCGATCCTCATGTTCAAAGGCCGCGGCGTTATCCGTTTGGCCACCGCCGGCCTTTACGGGAGGGGTCGATTCAACATTCTTGAAATAATTTGCTTCTTTTGCTTTCTCAAAATAGCTTAAGATAGTGACTTCCGAAATTGAATGTTTGCTTGTAGAATTCAGAAGGAATTACCGCGGATTTGCTAGGTTTTCGGTTGCTTCAGTAACAGCTGCAAGCATTCTTACGCCTCCTGCTTCCTGAACGATGCATCTGAACTAATTTCTTCACTGACCGAAAAACAGATTCAGTTGTATTGCATCATATGTAAAATAGAAGCGACAATATGCAGTTTCATAACAGGGAACTAAGTGACGGTTAACTTTTACGGTATTTCTATGTCATACGAAAGATGTAAACTTTGGCCTAGAAATATCAAAAACATTTCCAGGGCTGTTATCCTGACGTTTTTTCTCCATATCAGTTTCTGTCTAATAAATAACAATAACCACATGCCTTACAACTAGCGAATAATGTACGAAATCGGCAAATGAAAGAACGACTGATTCTTCTTTCATGGTTTTGTTCTCGCTCAAGAACCCGCTAGAACTAGTTGCCCCATTGTGCTGTAGAACGCACCCTGATCATTTTCTATTCGCTTGATCCAGTTTCCGATCGTTCTGGCAAGCGCACCACTTTTACTCCGTCTACATTACTCATCTAGCTTGATCTTTGATTTTCCGTTGTCAAAGAAATTCGGATTTGAATGCCGGCTTGTGCATTCTCTGAGAACACCTTTTTAGACGCCAAATTTACCTTCTTCAGCAGGTTTGGATTCCTGAGATGAAGATGAACGAGGTTCTCTTCAAAAGTTCTTTAAGTGTCCCATATTGTCCGATTATTCATGCATAACGTGTCATTTTCGATAGTCAGCTGGCTCAAATGATTTAAAGCTATATCTATGTGAACTCCATCAATGCCTCCAGGCTATTTATAATCTGACTGTAGTATACGCACAGCATCACTTATTGATTGCTATTTTCTTCTGAACTTTTCAACTGATATCTCATCTTAATCTTTCATTCACGAGGAAACTGAACTCATTTGCAGATTCAGCTCGCGCTAGCTTCATTTGATTCGTACTCTGTCTATCTTTCCCAGTCCTGCAGCAGGAATGTGGGTTCTAAGCTGTCCACAGCACTCGAAAAGGGGACAATACGATGATACAACAGTGCCACAGTATCCACAGAACCATTTGTACTTCCTGGGCATTTGCTTAAAGCTGTAACCGAATTTCTTCCAAATATTTCAATCATCACCTTAATTTTGGGTTGGAAAGAAAAGGTTTAATGAATAAAATATTATTCAGAAGGGAGTAAGAAATTCATTGATTGCGAGCTTGGTTTGTTACACTTTGAGCCAATCTCATTCAAAATAATTCACTGTTGAGAACATGGAACTGAAAGTGTAATTTGTCAAAAATTGAATTGATTTATTTGACGAAGGGTTCGGCATTTAATGATAACTGAATTTCATTTGTCAAAGATGAGGTAGTGTAAAATTCTGCTACTGGAACACGTAACTTGGGTGTTGAACGACCCATATCATAAGTAAATATCTTGCACAAATCCGTCTTGGTATATGCTCATCGCGTTCCAGTTCATCGCCAGCTCATTTGTACGGGTTCGTGGGATATTTTGCGGTGATTTATTTCACTTCGTTAGGATTGTCTACACATTCCGACAGTTGAGCTACTGGGTAGATACAACAGAACTCAATTTGCAGACGTCCTCAACAAATCTTTCGACTGCACCAAACTGACTGGTCTGCAACTGAAAGCAGTTTGAACGATACTTAGTTCAACACTACTTGATGATAAACCAAAGGTCTCCTTGAACGAACACCACAATTACCTCTCGTTTGGGTTAGATCCATACATTCCGGTTCAGAATGCTCTTTTGTACAAGTGAACACAGTTAATTTCATACGCACGCAGTCTTTGTTTGGTACTGTCAAGTTTTCTGCTTGAAAACCTATAATCATGGCCTGATGTCCGGTCAGGCTTTTCCGAAGATTACTTGTTATTTGTGCTTGCGTTCCATTAAGCTTTTTGATTCCACCTGAACAAATAGGGGTTTGTGGTGCCCAATGCAGAACTTTTAGTCTTGCGCTCACGTCTCAACCCTGGTGCGATGGATATTCACGGCCACTGATTCACAATAGGATTAAAACAGCTGTTTGCTTGCCGCTTGTTTGTCAGTTGTGATTCTGATGTGGAAACGACAAACTGAGTTATATCATCAATAAACTTTATTGCTCAATATTCAAGAAGTAAAATGCGTTGTTAAAAGCTAGTGTGCACTGGAAACCCTATAGCCATCCGTTACATCTCTGCCTTCACAATCAACAATGAGGGATTGTCCGCTCAGCTGATTTCATTCACTATTCAGGTATTCAGAGCGGAATGTAAATGGTAAGGCAAATGATCTTCATTTTTCTGTGTCAATTATTTTGCTCCAGTTATGTTTGCATGGCCGCTGGAATAATCAAGCATCAAGCTTCACCCCAGATACTTAACCAGCGATTCGTAGTCATTCATCTTTACTTTTAAAGGATGAAGATAAAACTAGAATTTTTTTATCATCATTAAAGTTTGCGTGAATGGTGTCACGTTTTAGACGTGATAGTCATTTGAGAGAACTATTTCGAACAGCCCTAAATCATCCGATCATCCTAATATCTTCGTTTGAATGATATCAAACCTATTTTCTCTTCTTATTTTAATATCTTGTTCCACTGTGTGCATTCGAAACACCTAGGGCGTTGTTTCTCTTTTTCACTATATGACTCAGAAACCATTAGGCTGTGTTCCTGTAGATAAGTGGAACCTAACCTGCTCTGGATGTTAAAAATCGCAGATTCGTGTGGTGTTCAACACTGGTTTAATCAGGCCTTACGGAACCTACCCACACACTCCACCACCCTGTTTGAGTGCATTAAACGTACCATCAACCATCCACACCGTCTTTCAGCACGAGACATGCACGTTTCATTTGCTGTTAGGGTCACCTAAGCTTTTCACGTTCGTGGAGGTAATGCGGTAATTTCTGAAGCTAGCTTTGTATTTGCTCATCTATGTGCATCGCGCTGACGTAAAACAAACAGCTGAGACTAAGTTCATTGCCACATGACTGAAAACTTCATATATTTAGTCTGAGTCCTATTTCCCGGACTGGATGAAAATCTTTTGTTTCATAACTTCACAAATCATTAAAACATAAGCAGTTCAACTGTACTTCACGCAGCCAATGGAATATGGGCCTTCTTTGAATAGATTGCTGAACCCATCATTAGTGGAACTCATTCAGGGCACACATCAAGTGCGTGACCTCCTCTGGTATCTTTTCACTGCGAAAATAATGTGTAGAGCCCCTACCCGAACTGGTTCGGAGGTAATGGAAAGCTCAAATATTGGTTAGATCAGATAACTGCTCTAGGAATTATCAAAATTAATTGTCCTTCTGCAGATGGAGAGCTCTTCAGAGGTTAAGATAAATATACTTGACCCATATCAGAGGGATTGAGGTCAGAGATGATCAACGCAATTTCTCTTATTTACTAGTCAGTTTAACTGACTACACACGTCAATACTCACTTTTTCGTGAATGCCTGTGGGCCATGGAAATTAATAGGTGACACAAAGCACAGTCGAACTGCAAACCAAGATTCTGGTACAAAAGAGTGAGCCATCCTTGAAACGGGAAACTCTGTCATTCAGATCAAAATGAATTGCTTAAGGGAAGGCATCCGAGACAAAAAGGCAAGGGTTAGAGTTTCCTGATGCAGCGGCATCGCGTCCGTAATTATTGTTTCTCATCCGTTAGGCTAAATCGTGGGTATGCATCGGATATGGTTTCCCCAAAACAAACCTTTTGTGAATAACTTCACAGAGTGCGGTAGCCTTTCAATTTCTGATGATCCACTACGGATACTTGGACCAAATCCCCTCCCATGTGTGCGTTTTCTCAAAGTAAAATGAGCAGTGGAATCTTGTTTGAGTTTCAAAAATCACTAATGTTTTGGATGGGTGGATAGAACCACTCCGAACACATGTATATTCAGCCCTGTATGTCTCAATGCACATTTGTTTTCTTCGTTGTCAGTGTGTTCACCTGAAGTATTAGCTTGTGTGATCACATTCTATACTGAGTACTGGATACGGTTCAGCAGACCAGACAAACATAACTATGCAGTCCGTCATTTTGAGAGCTGGTAACCGATAGTCAGGACAGTTACCAGTCTACGAAATCCGAGGCATAGAAACTGAGAAATGTTATTACTGTGCTTTGTAACACTTATGGTAAATCTTACTTCGCTTACCACGTTTTCACCCATTATTGCTATCTGCAGTCAATGAGATTGGGTTAGCCTGTCACATTTTCATGCGCCATCAATGTGCAACGGCAGGTAGTCTCATCATAGCCGAGACTCGATAAATATCGGAGTTAAGTACTTCATGAAATAATTCACCATGTTACATGAACGCTCAAGAATGCATGGAAGTGCTGTAAAACCGTTTCATTCTAGCTAGAAATCATCAACGGTGCATGTACACCATGCCCGAACTGGGATGCGAACACCAGACGAATGATTTTGAGTCGAACGCCTTAGCCATTGCGCTACCGGGAAGGTTCTCAATGGTTTGTTGAACTTAACCACATGATGTTCCAACTATCTGTGACTGATTTGCACGGCCACGGGTCACTAGCGCAAAGCAACCGTCTCCTACTGATAAATGATTTCTCTGCATATACCCTAAGTAAGATGAAGGCTTTGGACATGACCTTTAGAGCCTGGCTATGCTTGACTACGTTCAGCTTAAAATCCTTTGTCCCGGGTTCGCGTCCCCTCTCGGACGTGGTGCACAGCTCATCAAGGATGAAAGAGCTGTACAGTGCTTCTATCGTTTCTTAACGATGAGTTGAGCGGTGAGTTATTTTATGAAAACATTCTATCTTCTACTTCAGCTTACAAAACAACAGGATAGTTTTGGTAGATGGAACTATGAAACAAGCTGGATAAGCATCACTGCTAGTAGATATTTTGTTAGAGGGTTAGTACTATATTGTTATTCGGTTTGTTCAATATTCAACTAATAGTCTCACATAAACCTCCAAATTAAGTTATGGTTTACATCTGTAATGTGCTTTATACTTAATAAAATCCCCAATAAAATTGCGTTTTCTAGTGGCTCAGTCGTCCTCGTTACATGCAGCAACAGTAGTTCACCGATTCTCACATTTGTGCACCATAAATAAATTGGACAAGCTACCTCATATCAGCAATCAAGCATGATAAAGAATTTAACCCCAATCTTGATATTAAAATTTCCGATATTATATTACCTTAAAATGTCAGTGCACGCTTTTGTGGCTATATGTTATAATTGGCTAGTGATAGTTCGAATTTTTCAATGACTACCAGCTGGAGTTGGTTTCATTTGGCCTGCTCTATCGTGAACTTTTCAAATAGCCGGGTTACGCCTGACTGATAGGAAGCGAGTGCAAGTCGACAAATGTCAAGTCATAGACCTAAGGATAATTTTCCTTCCCCATGTCCCGAGTTTAAATTGTGTTAACGATGGTTACATCCCTACTTAGCATCCATCATACAATTTCCTAATTCAAGCGAAAAAACGACGAAATGGACAGAATTGTTTGGATTAGTGCAGTCGTAAGTCCAACAATGGCCGTAATAAGTTCTAAATCTCCTGGACGTATTTGATTTCTATGGAAAAATTCCTGTAAAATGAATCCATTTCAAGCCTAGAGCTGGAGTTGAATCTCGACAGGGAACAGGGATGCTATCTGGCTTTTACTTACGAGAACTATTATGTGTCACTTGTGTTGAATTCTCGGCCAGTAATGAGTACTTCACCCTGATAACTAATTGCAGACGTCATTAACATTAAATACGAAAAATCGAAATCAAATGTAAGGAATATCATTCAAAGTAAACAAGCAAATAAGAACTGCATGTAGACATTTGGTTACACTCTAGGTTCCGAATTTTTCTGGAAATCGGCATTAAACATGACAATAACTTCTCAACGGTCAAACCTCCTAAGATTACATAAAGCTTAGTTGAAAAACCGGAAAAGTAACTGCACAGTATTTATTAGTCTGTTTCTGGCCCACCTTTTCATGCTCCGTTGAAAGTATCGATCGACTTAAGGCACTGGATCACGAAATGTTTCACAACCCACCATACCAGTCTGGAGGTTCATTGATGTGCTGCCATATTTCTCAGCATTGAGACATTTTTAACGGCAAAGTGTTTAATAGTGAAGGGACGGCTATGTCTTCGTTAACTCCGCTACTTCCAAGACTACATCAGTGGCGTTGGTAAGCAGCCTTTTGCAGTTCCGGATAATGCTGTTTAAAATCTGGTAATAAACAATTCATAAAGTAAGAAGAACAACGAAGAGGCTTGCGAAAGCGGCTGCGATTGGAAGAACTAGAGTGGCCAGTCGCAAAGCTGCAATAAACCTAAGAAAAAGTTAAAGGGATTATTTTGCCCTGGTTAGCGAGAGGAGCGAATTTCGTCAACATTTAATTTTTGGTGCAGAGGCTTGCAGTTGATTCTTCTGAACTGTTAATAATCCCAGAGCCAATATATTCAAGCTGGGGATTGATGATACATGTTTCATGATCACTGTCATCTGACTGCAGTCAAACGTTATTGCTCATGTTGGTGTTGACCAAAACTGATCAGACTGAGATCGCAACGTATTCTTTTGCTAATCGCTGGAACGGGATCCCAGTCTGAATCAGAGATAATCGGATGATCACGGACACTGGAGAGTGTAGAAAATGAATTGTTTTTAGCTCGAACAGCATGTTGAGGCTCGACCTTGTCAGCGACATATGGCAGGATGCCAAACGGAACAATGACTGTGCACACAAGATTTGATCTCAAGCTTCTAAACGGGCTGCTAAGCCTGCATCTTGAGATTGGGTAACTTGCTCATGCCGATGTACGTGAGCAAACACCAACCTTTATTTTTCATTGACTCATCATCTAAATGGACAGAAGTAAAATTTACTAGGTTCCCCACCGCCGCTTTTCCAATTAATGCATTTCGAAGGATTTTCAATCCTTAGTGGGTAACATGTATGTTGGTTTCGGTTAACGAGTCATTTCACTATTCAGAAGGCAAGCGATTGGTTAGAATCAATCAAATGTCATTACGTTAATGCCTCCAAGACACCCTCAAGTAAAAAGACTAAGGCAAAAAATCGTGCCTACGATAAAAGCCGCGATGAAGTTAGCCAATTAATGAACACTTGTTAAACTCAAGAATGTAATTCAGTTCGCGCTGATACTAGTAGCATTCAAACAAAATTATTGAATAACAGTACACTGCTGCAGTGTTTCGAAGTCATCATTAATCGAGATAAGGAAAGGAGACCATCGAGAGGATTTGTCAAACGCTTTATCTTATAAAAGGCCAATTACATCAAAGACTTTTTGATCAAACTGTTTTTTGCTCATGTCTAATTCTGCGCGTGTCACCACTAATGTTGATGTTTCTGGGACGTTTTCAGATTTCAAAGGTTTCAAAGAGGAATCCATGCAAACAGATGCAGTTAGTTTGAACAATTGTTCAACAACAAAATACCTGAATAAAAATACGTGGATAATCATTCAAAACGTGACCAGTGTAATGAGGGTGTCTGGACACAGATCATATATTTTTGCAATAAGTTTATGAACAGTCGTACACAAGGTTGCTGAGATTATAGAAGTGGTCAATAAATTATGGGGAGTGGATATCCATCCTCCCAAGTCCGAAGCTCATACTGCCAAAATTTATCCAGGGCATTGCAGGATCTCGTCCCATGCCAGTATTGAAAATATCCAGTGAAATTTTTGACTTCGGGAATTTCTCATATCTTCTATTGGAACCTGATACTTTGAACAATCGATGACTGAGTTAACAAGTACCGTGGCTTTTGTTTACGGTAAATATGGAATTTAGTGAATCTGCTATTGGTTCGGTTAGCGATGAAGGACGCGAATTTCCAAGCGATAAAGTTATCTTAATCACAACATGAAAAATATTGCTCTCACTGGACTGTGCCTTTGCATAACCACACATACAGCCCTTGATTCCATGTGACGGGTGAATTCTGTAGGGGAAGCGAAAACATTACAAACTATATTAGACAGTTTTTAGCTTTCGATTCGAACTTCCATCTGTGTTTGTTGGATATGCATAGCGGAAGTCTGCTGGCAAACCAGGACTAGCTGGTCAGATATTACTTTGACTTTATTAAAGGGTTAAAAGTTGGTACACTACCTTATTTAAGTTAAAATCAAATCAGATCTTCTACTGAAATTCAGCTTTGTATAGTTCAAAAAAATATAATGTTCATTTTTGACAATTGAAGTGAACGCCTGTCTCCGGTTATCACTGATGCGGATCGTGAGGGGATTCTAAATTAAACATCAGTGTTTACCGTTCTCCTAAATTCAAAAATGTTTTGAGACTTCGAACTTGACGATGTCAGTTTTATTCTGCCAAAAGAGTCGGGTCAGAATGGTCAACAAAATGCCATTCACGAATGATAATCCGTGAAAATTACACGGTAACTCGAAAGTTTCCGACAACTGGCAGGTTCACAGCACTAGGTTTGCTAGCGATAATCTCTACTTCGGTCAGGCAGCCACCACGTTCGCGTGAGAACCACACGTAATTTCGCTTGTTTCCGGTACGTGTTTAATCGCGGCCGCGTCGGACTGTACACAAAAAGGCAGCAAAATGATTCACCCCAAACCAGATCATTATTACTTAAAAAGCTGGTAGCAAAACAATAAAATATCAGTGATCTGTTTTTGACGTTACTGCACTAACCTAGGCTCAAAGCTACCCTCATGCGTAAGAAAGAAGGTCATAATGATTTTGAAATTCCTTTATTCGGCGATGAGCAAAAATGCTGCTTTCCAAAATGTCACCCTTTACAAGCTCAGCCCTCCCAGAAACAATTCTCTTGGGATCATATTGAAAATGCATTAGAATCGTTCTTTATTAATTCCACTGTTGTCGACTGTGGTTAAGTACCAGAATGGATGATGCTACAAAAGACAACATATTCCTGGCAAATTTAGAAGTATCTACTAATCCTAGAAATTCCAATATATGAGGTTGCAGTATCCGTTTGGGATGATCTTTAAAGTCTTTCCTCACCTGTTGGCGCAGGATATCAATTACCATCATTATTCTACCAAAGTGTTTTCATCTTAAAAACGGTTTCGCATGGAGGATATACTGAACTAGGTTACTGTAATTTACTGCTTCCCGTTGAACACAAAAATTGTACATTTGATGGAAGTGGAAAGCCTGTTGGAATAGCCGAATTAATTGAAATTACCAATCTGTTTTAACCCAAATTGAATTGCTGATGAGACAAAAGGAAAGCAATCCACTTATGGTTTTAATCGAAGGTGACGTAGCTGTTTAAGAAGACTAGGATGTAAACTGATTTATGGGTAGCCTGTCGACTAATGGAGATGACCACAGCCCAGTTTCCTGGCTTGTTTGCCACATGACTTGAGTTGTATTGAATCCTTTAAGTTCTCGTAACTGAAAACACTGAAAACTGATCAAGGCTGAGGGTTCCAGGTTTCTAAGCTGTTAAGCGATCTGGATGTCTCTGTGAGATAATTCTATTTTTCATTTTTCAAATGTATGTAGATGCGTACGTCGGTTTTGTCGAATCCGAAGCAGCCGGCCTAAGATGGACATTTTTAGTTACTTGAAAGCCAAAAATTGATGAATTATGGTCCATATTGGTGTAACACTTAGAGTACACATAGAGTACTATGAATGAGGTTTACTTCTGATATCAAAAGTATGATACGGACTAATGTTCTAATACTTCTGTTGACAAAATAATAGAGAAATATGTGAGACTTGTTTGTGTCCATGAATATGTACAAAAATAAAAGCATCCATGGAAGGTGGAGCAAGTAATAAAAAAGTCATTTTCTGTGTGAAAAAAACTGTTATGCTTTTCACTATCTCTCAGAAATTCTTGCTTCACTTTGACAAAAATCTCAACCACTAAATTGGGGTATCATTTTGTTTCTAGCATACTGGACTTGGTAGACCCTCGACTTCAGTGTTCACTTTAGGGTTCCCCCTGTAAATACTTCCCTCAGATCGCCAGATATTTCTTGAATAAGAGCAAGAAAATATGATGAGTTTTCTTTATTCACAGTTTCTTCGTAATGCCATCAAAAAAGGATCATTTTATTTTAAGCGAAAAAAACTTGACGAATTTGGAAGAGTTAGAATAAGCGCTTGAAGAAATCATTCTCACGAGCAGCCGCATGCTGAATCTATGGACGCAATTAACCAGGTTACCAAAATTTTACAGACCAATACATGCTCTGTATTTTTTTGCAACGCCTAATGTGCCCTGAAGATTGGAGAGACTTCATTTTTGACCTTGTTCATCAAAATAGTGATAAATGAAGTAGTGGTTACAAAATTACATAAGACTAATGAGAAACTGGTTGTTCTTGGTCATACTGTCTTCAAAGTTCACTTTTGTGAGTTTTCCATCTCCGGAGCACATGCCTGTCAAAGATTCACTGAGCTATCGCATGCAAATGGTAACCTTGTTCAATCTAAACAGAGAATAGGATTTAAAAATTGTAAAGTCTCCATTTGTTCATCGTCTGATTATTTGCCCTCACACTGTGGTATCGACAGCTTTTATTCTTATCAATTCCTTGACAGGTAGTCCATGAAAAAGCAGTAACAGTTAGCACACTGCTCCAAATTACCCTGAGGTCAAAATGAATTTGGTATTAGTCCTGAAATTGGCCAATTGGAAACCGTTATAATCCATCACCAAAATTATTATCAACTGCACTTTATCTCATATTGTCTCAGCTGGGGAAGTACTATCTTACGCTTGTTTTTTGTGGCTTCATTGTTGGCAGAATGTATGGCAAACTCACCGCACACACGTGCTAGACCTCGTTTCTAAATGTTACCTAGGATGAATTTTACCATACTCATTAATACTTGTGTGGAACTCTCATCTGGCTCTTCATGTTTAAATCTCACTATCTAGAAAATCAAAGTTACCTAGGTTAAAATGGAAACGACCAGCCTGTACATCGCCACATGGATTTGGCCATGTAACTATTTTTCTGAATATCAGGCTTAATAAGCTTCAGTTGATATTGGTTTTCTGCTTAGCTGTGCATTCAGACTTGTCATGTAACCTTTTCAAAGAGCACCGTCTCTATGATTACTACTTCGGGTTCCACAACAAAAGAGACGTGTGCACAGTGCTTCGTGCATTCGTCCAAACACACTGCAATATCTATGGTCATAGAAACAACACATTACTTAAAGGACGCAAACGAAACAGGGCTTCGAAAATCAATGCAGGTGTCTTTGCCTAATTGATCTCAAAACAGATAACTCCAAAATTTTTATCTTCGTTCAGATGGGTACATGCTATATCAGAAATCAGTATGAAGTCCCAGAACCACTGAAGATGCCAATATTAAGCATCTCTGTCAAGCCACAGGATTCCAACAGGCAGGGACTATAATCAACGTCTCTCGTACATCTTGTCCCAAAATCAAGAGCGTCCGTTTTGTGTACCGGAAATGAAGTTCACAGAAAGGAAACCAGTGTCATCTAAGGCCCAGTAGATGTATTACCCAAATTGCGATTTCCCGTATGAAACCCAGGAGTGTAATATCTAGAAGGAAAAAAATTTGTAATGCATCATGAATGAAAATTACTATCAACGGACGCAGGTCTACTCGAAATGTCACTGGTAAATATCCACAAACAAGCCGTTTCATACCTTATTACTCAATATGGCCGGCGGTGGCCAAATGGATAAGGCCGCGGCCTTTGAACATGAAGGTCGCGGGTTCGAATCCTCCCACCGCCGGTCAACTTCCCCACTTGGAAGCCCTCTGCTGGACGCTGCCCCCTTCCTGGAAATTGATGTACATTGTTGTTTCATTAATAAAGGAAGTAAAAGATAAAATATATGCATGGTTGGTTTTAGTTGTGCGCCATTCACGGACAGAAGTCTGGGTTTGTAGGCAAGAACAATTAGCTTTTATTTAAAAATTATTTATTTGGTGCTATCACAATCCGGCATGGGATAATCCCACATTACCTCTGTAGTCACCACGACACGTCTGTTGAGGGGTGCACACGGTATACAACACGCTTAAGGTGAACTGCATGCAGATCCGCGCTCCACTCGTCCAGTCTGTACTTTTATTGCTTTATAAAACCTTTCTAAGATCGTATCCACGACGGGATAAACTATAGATTACCTACGCCGTAACCCATTAAACTAACAAGCGGTGCTAGATTTTAATTCCTTATTAGACTTTAGAGAGGAACAACAAATTATCCAATTACTAAATAATCAAGTTCACTTTTAAAATAACTGGCTGACAAGAATGGATTGCCTCAAATTCCACCTCAGAATTCACCATGCTACCATTTGTGTAGTGAGATAAATAGTGGAATAAGTTTTTGGTCCAACGCTAATAGCTGTTTCGTGGTGCAAGGCACGGTTCGTCATTGTCTATGCTAACGAATTTTACGAAACAACCGAAGTGTTTGTCGAATAATATTCTTATAACTAGTTTTCTTTTTAGGAAGTCTCCGATTTGACAATACTGACTTGATAATCTAACTTCAACGAACGCTTGCATCATCAAATGAGACTAAAGCTGCGATTTAACTGACGGCAATAAACGCGAATGAAACTTTACCCTGACGAGGCGTTTTGTGCATCGGCTTACCAAAGACACATTGGCAAATCTAAGTGGCTGCCAAAATGAAATGAAATGAACGTGTGGGTAAAATCGACAAGCATAATTTAAGTCGTGAACGTATAGTCCAATTATGCTAACATGAGGTGCACTGCCTACTCTCTCGTCTACGCCGAATCATGGCCTAAAAGTTATTTGGCACATGCTCATGATGTACTCAGTGCAAACATCTCGGCAGTTTTTAATTCGCAAAGGAGGAAATTGCCTCGTCTTTTGAATTTAGTTAACTTTTCACTTCCTATGTTTGCTCCAGTTGAAGTCTCCTGGTGAATCACCATAGACACAGTATTTTCATTTCCTTCAAAGCATCGGAGGAGGTTTAGCACAATTACTGCAAGCTGTTTAAACATCATCGTTATCATGTACAAGCAAACATCAAGGAAGTTTCCTATTGTTAACTGGTTAACAGTTTATTGCTTTAAGTGCTAGGGCTTGACTACGGGCACCAAATGATCCCGAGTTCAGCGCTCACCATGATACCGGCCGGAATTTCCGAATATCTTAAGTTTAGTTAACTAACACATTAATTAATAGCAAACCCCAGGCAAAGAATTTCACGAATAATTAAAGAAGGTTTTCGGACTCTAGTAGGGGCTTGGTTTGTTTGATTTATAATTGGAAAAATGCTCAGATGGGTTAGGTAGTCTCCGCGATTATACCCAAGAATAATCGGAAGGTCTTTCTACATAAGTAGATTTTATGGCCATGGGATAATCAAGCGGTCTGCTTTGTACCATTTCATCCTGAAGGTCCCGGGTTCGAAACCTTTCATCAGGGATCGAGTTGCAAGCCTGTCAACCCGATTTGGCCGCGGTCTGCTTCTTTTCTTCGTTTCACTGAATAAGGAAGTGAAAGATGTTGAGAGTAAGTCAAAAAATAAAAAATGATTTATACATCTCTACGTGCGTTCATATTTCATGTTTATGTGACTCGGCAGCCAAGGTGGCGCTTTGTCAACCATTTCCAGGTAGAAGCACATCAAATATCAAACTTTGTTTTCTCTTCATTTCTTACACCTAACCTAAAATAGGAGCAAAAATGTTTCATTGCGGAGTTCACCATCTGATGGGTATCAGCATACAGAAAAGTAAAAGTACACATAACGTGATTTATTCAGCTAACGGAAAAAAGTATTCCTATTGCATTGTATTGTATAGGCTTTTGCGTTCAAGAAATATTATTGCGTTTCAGTCAAAAAATGTGGGTGTAAAAATAAAATAGGAAAAAATAACATTAATTTCATCACCTCGCAAAAAATATGAAAAAGTCGTAGAGGAATAATCATAGCGCATTATGGTAGGTTGCTCACGAATTCGACTGAAACGCGGTCACGGTTTGTCGAAATGCGTGCTAAATATGGAACAGTGGAGTTCCTACAGATATTGATTTTAGAGGGTATGGAAAGAAAAGGGGAGCGTGTTCAAATATGAGAGCGGCACTTTGAATAACCGTTGTGCAGAGGATGCGTGGGGTCTCAAAGGATTTTGTGATCAAATTTCCCACCTGCTGATAAGTGCTGATCTCACGAATTGAAGGACAACTCATTTAGTGGTGTGAAATCACACGGCTAATAACCGGTAGATCCCAGCGAAGAATTTAAAAGTCTTTTGTAAATGAACCTGGAAAAATAACAGAAGAACAGTAAATAAAAACATGGATATAGAAATCGGGAGATGGTGCTTTATTTCACCGTGTTGTGTCGCACCTTCCTGATTCCGAAGTATTAACCGTCGAAGATTCATTACACAAGCAGAAATGTACGAAGT
>LUCM01008714.1:0-16229 GCA_008360955.1 Fasciolopsis buskii | reverse complement strand
AATGGATGGCTGACCTAGGGCATATTTTGAACCTTAACTGAAGCAGACAATGATCACCACTTGATATTGGGAGCACTCAGTTTCAGGGAAAATAAGTCAAGGTGGTTGGCAATAACCCTATCTAAAATGGAGCCAGCTCTGGTGGGAGAAAAGCAGAAGTCAGTCACATCGAACACAGTCAGTGGTAGGGTAGATGCATGGTTGAAATCACCTACAATAATATGTAGACTATCCTCAAGAAGAGGAAAAATAAGTACCAGAAAAGAGTCGAAAAAGATGTGATATTGTGCTGCTAGCTAAAATAAAGCAATATATAGGTTCGCTATGATTGTACTGGTATGGAGAGGGAACCCAATTTCGTTTAACGAGTACACATAAATAACTTTGCATTTGCCAGACCGGGGGGAGTTTATGTGTGTTACCACACCACCTCCAGTCTTCTTCTTGTCCGAAACTCTGTCCTGCCGATGCAGTCTGAAGCTGTCTATCGACACGAGCGAATCAGCGGTATCCAGGTTCAGCCAGGATTCTTGTATGCAGATAACACAAGTGTGAACATGGATCGGTGGTTGAAATGTGAGGGACAGGTCCGACATTTTCGTAAACAGAGAGCGGATTTTAGTACTCAGCAATGCCGAAATGGACATCTTGACTGGAAGGGTGCGTTTAAGAGCTACCTGCCAGCTGGCATGAGTGCCTCTTTTGCATCGATAAGAAGATCGTTGAGGTGCTGCAGTGCGTGACCCCAGTCCATGTTGAGAAGCTATGCGGATTTTAAACAACAGTATTTCCGAGCGGTTGTAGCGGCGAACGGAGAACATTAGCGAACCAAATATCCGACAACAATAGGAGGAAATAAAGATGACATAATTTTCACGCAGCCATTCGAAGGGAGCGCAACGTCAGTCAAAGATGTTTATATTCGAATTTTCTCCGCGGTTTCCGAATTGCTCACTATAATTTTAGATTGCTAACTGCAAACTAATTCTGTATTGGGGTCTTTAACTCAATAAATCATTTCTCTGATGAATTAAACACTTTCCGTCTAATGGCAAGTTCGATGCTGTTTTTCAATTTGTGATCATCCGTAATAAAACACCAAAACGAATCAGCCATGAAACCACTGTACAGCTGTTCCATCCTGGTTAAGACACGAGAAGTACATGTAAACTGCGTCCTAACTAAAGTCTAAATACAATTTTGCAAGAGCAAATGTGCTCTAGCTGCACTCATATGGACATTGGTTTACCAATTTTCATTATTATGCCACCGAAACTGAATTAATTATTGGCTTGTGAATTTTAGCTCATTGCTTGAAGTTGAAACCTGATGCTATTTCACAGTCACAACATTGATTCTTACCTGTTATTTGGTCGCGCCAAAATTTTTATCAGAACTCCCGAACTTTGGATGTTCTTCGTTTACCACCGGTGTTTTTCAGAGTTTCTTATGCAAGCTGAAATGAATACTGTCTTTCCTGTCCATCTGGGCTATCGAAGACTGGATTCTTTTTGCTGCTGAGCTTGGTTTTGTGAGAATTTAATTATCAAGTGATTAGGTGACATGCGGTCTCAGCTTTTCCAAGTAATTAGGAAATTCTGCAACCATCAAGCAAGATTTTTAGAAATAGCATGCATGAGAATTCCTTTATGGTCAGTTAGTTTACATGTCCATGTAAGAAACTAATGAAGATTTCAGTCTGAGTAGAATAAGAACAATTTATTAAAACGTTAAGACTCATGTGGACATTAAATTTCTCAGATGAACAGCGTAATCTAAAGAAACACAAATATCTGGCAGTTAGTCGTACATTTTTGACCGCCAACACCTATAACTAGATATTTCTTGTGATTGAGAACGTAAGAGAGAGAGATAGCTTGTCGAGGTGTTACCACCTGAAAGGAACCGAAAGGCTAATCGTCAATATATCAGCGGGCAACACAGATCGTAGAATAGTACATGCGAATTCGTGCTCTTCAAAGTATCGGCACTATCTCATTGACTTTGACGTCTGAGTTTGCCTACTTTTCTCCTTCTCATTTGAAACTGGTGGTTAGATCGAGGGTTGGTCATTGTGGAAAAAGATATGGTCCAAGTCCATTCGTTTCTAGAAAGCAAACAGGAAAATGAACAAGTTTTTGCCGAATGACGTAATCCGTTATGGACAAACACATGAACATCGGAGGTTGACACAAGCCGGGACAAGAGCAAAACACGACTAACGATGATATTAACTGAAATTCGCTTACGCCAGTTAAGCATAGTGATGTAATATGGTAAGGCCTATAGTTTTGGCCTAATAAATTTGTCTGGGAGTTGAGTTGTAGGACAAATTTATGACTTAACCGACTCAGTTAGAAAACTGAGAACTCAAGCTTATTCAGACCACTACAGTTAACGCGCAGTTGACGAGGGAAGTAAATTAAACGGTGCTTTATTAGGGGTGTCAAAAATGTGACTCTGCAAAACAAAATTGGCGCTTCAGCTTTGATTGTTCAGCTGCATTTGCCAGTAACATTGGGTAACATTGCACTACTGTCCTTTTCAAATATTGCTCACTTCGACTTCTGTCAACGACCGCTTTTACTTGACACCTCTGAAATGCCTTGGTAGGTAATCCGGAAAGTATCGCATCAAAACTGCTGGAGGCTTGCCAAAGAAAATTCCAAACAATCGAGGGTTACTCGACCGATTCCTCTCACTTTGTGGACCTCGGATCTTCCGGTTCCGCTGGGAAAGAAAGCTCTATGGTCTCTATTGAAAGATCGAAAATTCAGTAGTCTTTGAGCTATATCTAGATACAAAACAACTGGGTTAATTTCAGCGAGGCAACATATTCAAACGGGATGAAGCAACAACTGTTCTGAAAGGGATATATCAACGGTGGATGACTGCTCTAGCCATTTAAAAAGCATATGCGACAGGAGCACAATGATAAGTGGCAATACGACGAGACGTGCTACTAGTCTTTGATCACAGATTTATGCAAATTTCGTAATGGCATTCAGTGCCCTTCTCTGCAGCTAAGGTAGCTAGTAGACCGCTATACTGATCAGGCTGTGTAAGTCTACAAGGCATCATGAATCCATAAAGGCATTCAACCCAAACAATGATGCTGTAGTCATTCAACCAGATAAAGGAGCCGAAGAAAGCATTATTCAAATGAGATGATAAAGGACAAGAATTAAAAATGATCCTCTCCAACAAAACTATGATTCGGATAGTGGAAAACTGGAAAGGTAACACAAATGCGGATTAAAAGCAATCATTCTGTTTTAAAAACAACTGCATTTTGAAAGTCACATCCTCAAGATGAAATTGGAAAATTTAAAACCAAATAGCTCTAACTTACCGCGCATGCGTGGACAGCCAGAGGCCAACAAACCTAACCGTCCAATGACACCGACACTTTCGATGATAAGATCTTCATATTTTTTGCTGTTGAAATATTTGACAAACTTATTGGAGCCCATTTAAACGCAGCTGTCTGCAATGAGTTTCCGGGATACATTTGGCTTTGCTAAAATGTTTAACAACCTCTATGTTTAAAGTAAGATTAATTTTCCTTTGGATGTTGTTCCACCTTTCACTACAAACGAAGACCGCAAACCATCTATGTGATTACACCGAGCAATATCAGCTAAATGTCGAAATCCTCACATCCTGTTTGAAGGAGTTTGTCCTTCGTCATACTGCAAACGTCCAATTTCTGTTCTATGGACAATTCTGTCCTCAAGTCGATCGCTTCCCAGTAAATTTACCACTTGGTCTTTTGTTTACAATCAAATTCTTGGGGAATAATGAAAGAAAATTACTCACTAGCAAAGTGGCAGATTTGTAAATCTATTATCGCTATGTGGAAGACATATGTGCAACATCTAGTAAAACTGTTGAGGTCAATGGGGCATTTCAATCGTCCCCATGTATCGCTTGGGTTCAGCATGTGGATGGAAGAAGGCAGATTCACCGGATTTCTTGATCCGCCAGTGTTAAGGAACGACAACGGGTCGCTTGAGAGAAACAGCTACAGTGAGCCGACCTGACTGGAACAGCACATGAACGCCCATAGCGCAGTTCCACTCAGTCGTAAAGGGATTTTAGTACAAATTCTGGAAGAAAGAACGGGGAAGATTTGTTCGTCGACAGCACTACAGAGCCCAGTGAATCAACTGCAAAATACCTCCGGTGGAAATGGATACCCCAATAAGCTGGTCGAACGGCACATGGAAAAATCTGATCCGAAATTCAGCTGCGTACTGTACCCAAAGAAGATATTTATCGCTGTCCATTTCTTATCTGAAAACTGCTGCCGAGTAAATACATTCAGTTCAGTCCACTTGTTTATTTTTCAGTGCGCTCCAAATCCTTGCATGCTTATCAGTTCACTTTTTCCAACAGAGCCTTGCACACTGACCTTACTGATAGGAGACTGATCAAGGGTTGAAAGAACATCATCCGTACTAGGTGAGTCAAGGAGCAACCAAGACAATTAGAAGTTCAGTATTCAAACGGTGCCTTAAGTGGACATCGAAACTCATTCACCATCATCTATGATAGGACAGGGTAGCGGTCTAATCCACTCAGAGATATCGAGTTACCTGGTGGTATTGTACTGGTGGTGTACTGTTTAGACTTCTGTGTATATAAATGTCCCATTTCAGCCAGAAACAACGGCAAAAATAGTTTTATACTAATAGCCTTATAAAAATGAAAAACGAAACTCACCGAGGACTGATTTAAGTACTTAGAATGGTTTGCTCAGGAAATCGGCTGCTGGGCCCATGGCGACCACATTTTGTGATCGAGAGCTGTGTAAACTATAAGTTATTGCTTCAGACACTGTCAAGAAGTACGACTCAATCAGTCAGTGGAATAGATTTACTCAATTCCAGTGCAAGCTGTAACGTTTTGTTCAGAACTTCATAATTAAACTCCCCTTAATCTCGCTCTTTTTAACCTGCATAGTATTGCAAAACATTAAGAAATATTAAAGGAACGAAATTTTTTCATTTATGTTCTATATGACTTATGGAACTGACGTGCGAGGCTGATTAATGTGCTGACCAGGCTATGGCTAACTTTGATTTCGGTGATTTCGGTTTTTGCTGATCGCCGTCGGGAATCTCTGTTCCGCTGCCCAGTGCAGCATACATTAAAAAAAATGTGAAACACTCTGAAACAAAAGCTAATGGTGAGTGAAGTAGAAAAGATTAAGATATCGTAGTGTTGGAACCTTACGTGGTGGTATACTGGGGTTGAATCAGTTGTCCTTCACTTTTCATGTGGCTTGCCTGCTTTAAACGATAAGATGATGTACCGATTCGCCAGTCTGAAACGTTCTGGTAGCCCCTATTCTTATGGCGACAAACGTCCTCTTTTATCAGAGGGAGCAATTTTGCTCGTGAAAACAGTGATATTCCCAGCTTAGTCTTGCACAAAGCCAGGGTTCCTTATCTTACTGTGACGGTTCATATATATCAGAGACAATGTTTAGAGTCCAGCCAGAGGTTCACGGAAGGAATGTATAAAAGATGACTGTGAGTAATTTTCTCTTCATCACGCTTTGTCAGTTAAATGGCCTGGATGGGGCCATTTGTCGATAATCGGCTGCGTATCCTCTAGACGGAGGAGGATCAACAATCTCGGATGCATATTTACAACTAACCTGACTGTTGTTACATTGGAAGAGAACCAAATGACCTCGGGTAGAGTTAGTTGGTTCCTTTAAGGATTTAGATTTTACCTAGTTCGCGGCCACTCGATGGTGATCCACTGGGAACTAAAGGACGACGCAGGTCATATCCTTCGTCACGTGACAGTTACTCTTAACTCACTTTGTCTTTTTACCTGATTTTATGCACGGTTTATCACTTCTTGCGTTTCTTGTAGCTTCACACTTTTTCGTTCTGCATGAACGCTGATTTACTGGCAGGCGGACAGATCCAGTCTGTCGACGTCTAAGCGATCACTAGATGAATATCTCCGAAATATAACATTTCTTCGTATTTAGGTCAGGAATACACATCAGATTCCGTAAAGGTCATTTGTCTAGCTCCCCAGTAAGCATCTTTACATTTGATTTAATCTGGTCCCATTAAATGGCAATATAATTTCCAGTCATTGTATTCATTTGGTGTATAATGTTCAATGGACTGACCTGTTTCGCCATTTTTAAATGAAAGCGAAAACCACTGCTGAACAGAATCCACAAGGAGCTAAAATGGATCTCTGGATGTCCGCATGACAGAAGGGAAATCCATTTGATATATAGAACTTCACACCCACTTAGACCGAACGCATCCATAAGTGGACGACACGATCCGTAATCGTACCGGTGACGTTCCGCTTCCGGAGCAGATGTTCTGCCGCTGAATTTCAGTGACCATGATACACGAACGCAAATTACCTGAGTGAGCTCAAATGTTACGAGAACTATCATCCCAATGCCACTGTGCAAGTAAATTGGTTTCGGTCGCTGGATGATTTTGGTCATTTATCTTCCAATGAAATCAAAAAGCGCAGCCGAAAGGAGTCTAAAGGATATTCGGATCAACTTTTGGATGCGCAGTGTGCAAAAGGATTTTCGAATCTCTGTAACATCTGGCTTCTATCACCAATTCAGGGACAAATGAAGGCCAGTGGTTTTGCGTATTTGCATTGATCGGAGCTCAGTTTGTTGGTTTCCCTGATGTTCTCTGCGGTGAGTTTGGCGTTTAATTACCGGTTTCTGAAAATAAACTTCACAATTGCATTTGGTCACACCCTTAATGGCCATACTTGTGCATCCCTGTAACCTGGACGGGCATCCAATCTCGATCATTTTCGACTGGGGAAAATTTAAGCGCAGTTTGATTGATCTTTTGATGCTCGTTGCTAAAACAGAAGTGCCTCAGCTGAAATGTGCAATTGATGTTTTCTAATAATAATGAGACGCGATTGATTTGCATGTAGAATATTTTAAAGGTTTCTTCAGCTTAAATTAGGAAACTCCATTTCTGGAAAAATAGTATCCATTTTAATCCGAGACAGATAAATTGATCAATAACATTACTGTTTAGTCAGTATAAACGCTTAGGCTACCATCACGACTTGGCGACTGCATTCGTGCTTCAACTTCTAATTCGACTTTGACTAATACGAGTTCAAGTTGCTTTTAGCGCAGCTCCTACACGTCTATTACGATTCCACAGTTTGAAACCCTGCCCCTCATCCGCTTAAGGAATTATTTAAGAAATACGTAGACTTCGACAAAATTTGGATAATTGGTGTGTGAAAAGCGCCCATTCTTGAATGGTTTCCCTTCAGCAGTTTATTCAGTAGAGACTAGGCAATCAGTCAGTAAGTAACGGGAACATACATTTCCATCCGTTCTCACCTGTTTGATCCCAGGCACTTAACAAAATCTCCTTTTAAACATGGAATACAAACTTGACACACTCGAGTTTCTGATTAGAGTTCATCAGGTGAACAGCGGAACAACAGGCCTCCTGTATACCTAATAGGTGACGCTTTGATGTAGCTACGGTACACGGACATAAACAAAGTTGACGACATTCAAAATACCAGCGTTACACAAATTTGTGCATTTGTGTTACTGCTCTCTGTCTCCTACGCACACGTTCATACACACACACACACACACACCACAGCTAAGATTTGTCTGTTTTGCTCAAATTCTTTATTTTTACCTCCCCCCTTGAATCGTGTCGCTCGGTTGGGGGACATGAAACTGAGACATGAACGGATGGTGGTGGTGATGTTGATCACGATGATTATCGTGGTTATGATGACGAACAATCCTACTCAATAGACTATAGTGATGTGGGCGTGTGCTCTAGTGCCTGATGCACACCTTGGGTGTTCAACCTTTAGCGCTGAATCGAAGCTTGCAATTGAGATACTTGAGCGCATTTACTTCGTTGCGTGAACGCGTGCGGATGAGCTGTGGCACGAGTGCGCACGTACAAATTGGATTTTCGATTTGAATGTTGTGCTTTGTTCTCTGTAATTCGTTTGAGTTCCACGTTGTTCCTGGTCGCACTTTGTTTGGACGGCTGATTTGGCGCTTCTCTCTGCTTCATGTTTGTGTGTTTGTGTCTGTTGGTGTATGTCTAGTTAGATTGAGCAAATCTGTGTTAGAAAGGCGGTAAGTAGCTCGGTTACCGACCTTCGCTGCTCACGGTCATAATCGATCGCCTCGGTCGAACAGCACAACCACATAAATATACATTTTTGTCCGCTTCTGGCGCTCGGCATTTTCGTTACGCTCGAGGAGGTATCCGCAGAGTGAGCTGATACGTTACAGAGGCTAGCTTCTGCTCACAAGGATGCCCTTTCGACGAAGTCACTCTTCAGGCCCCGGGTCTTTGTCATCACGATCGCTGTCAACCTCGAGTATGCACGATGGGTCCGTATTGGATCGAAAAACTCGACAACCCTTATTTTTCGAATGTCACGTGTGTATACTTGGACGTTACAGACTAACCACTGATGAGGCCTTCTCTATGCAAAAAGCTGAGGTTGTAATGAATCACCTGCACAAGAAACGCCAATCGCATTGCATACTTTACTGTCTGGAAGACAGTTTACGATTTGCTAAAAGCAAAGCATTCAGTGCACAACCGTTGAGAAATTTCGTGACTTACAAAGCCATTAAGCACATTTTCATATTCCGTGAGAAACCAGATGTTTTCATGTTGTGTATCGACAGTGGTCAGTCTAGCAAGCGCACATACGAGGCTTACAAGTGCAAAAGAAAGGAAGATGTTTTCACTTTGTGCGAAATGACATTTAAAGCTTCGAAAGATCCGGAGTTCAAACTACGAAGTTCAGTCCCGTTGAGAGATTTTGTTCAGAACCCCGAACTGATGGATTCAGCAAACCAATTTTCAACCAACGAACTGAGCGGTCCGATCAGTGGTGCACAGTCTGCTAGTTCTATAGCAGAAGCGCAAGCCCCAAGTTTGGGGGTTCAAAGTGTGTTCGATCTCTATGAGAACCAGAGAAGGCCGGAGAACAGCCTTATCAACCATGACGAACAGGATGTGGGAGAACTGGAACAACCATCTTCAGACACTCATCAACTTTTGGCCTACGAACAACCGAGACTTGATGCGCCCAATCATTCTCGACTATTGATTATGGACGATGAAACTGAGCATCTAATGCCGTCGGATTTAGACGGAGCCGTGGTTTTACGAGAAAGGTTAACGAGACAAAACGAAAATGACTGGGAAGTAACCATCACGTTTTTGCAATGGGACAACGTTCATGGAGCCATGATAAATAAGCGTGGACCGATCTACATGTACGTGGCGCGATGCTTGCATCCTGTCTCAGACTGACCGGGTACACTGTGAAAATGAAAGAATTTGTCACTTCAGCGTTCGTGCAAAATGTCTTATAAATTCCGAATAACAACTTATTTACCTTATTAATTCTGGACAAAATAACAGGACCGGACAAGTTAAGTACCTGTTGTGCTTTGTTTTTTGCTTAAACGACGATAATCAAACTTGAACAGTTCGTGAATAGATTTTTTCTAAAAGTAGTAGATGTATTCTTGCATGGTTTACCAATTTTTAAATCACCTTCTGCCCACATTTCCAGTGCAAACTAGTTTGTGTAACAATTGTCACTCTTCCTCGTTTTACTTCATTTTTACGCATTCGACTTTTAACTTTGTACAGCCTTGCTTTTCTTATTGCCGATAAAATGTGATCTCCATTTTTTGACCGGCTGTTTTTGTTCTCTGAGATTGATCACACTGAGCCTGGAAATTTTACTATACCTATTTTCTTGTATGAAAAACATAATTTGATTAGGATATAACATATGCTTTCGGTAAAAACGCATTCCTGAACAAAGCAATAAAATCCTGACCAGGATACTTTTATCACGGTAAAGGACTAACTTGGATAAAGTCAGGCTTGGAAGTTTAAAGTAGACATCGTTGTACGGGCGTAAAACCTCCACTAACAATCACGTTGGTCTAATTTCTGAACAGTTACACAACTCATAATAATTGATTCCAAAATGGTGCCCATTTTGGGCGAAAGACCAGAATTTCAGTGGAAATCCAGATCCAATAGTAATCCATGTGGGCGCATTTAACATAACAATCTTAGCTTGTTAAAACTGAAATGTTCTATTTTCTCATTTACCAAAATAACTCCGTTTCCATCAACACACTCAACGTGACTAGATTCCAAATGAAACGAGTAACCATGTCCTGAATTTCGATATTCATCAATATCCCACTGCATACCTTCCTCTGTGTTTTGAGGATACATTCCAGCAATCGTTTTGCAATTTTGTTGAAAAGCAAGTGATAGAATACTGTATGGTAAACCATTCACCAAATGTTAAATTTTAATAAAACTCAAACGAACGGGATTCCGTATGTTTAAGAATTGGATAAAACAAATCCAGGGTGATTAGACTGACTGTGACATTGCACATTAAATTGTATTCTTCTGCTCCCGTTTTTGAAGACCAGAAAACAAATACTATGAGACAAATATTTTGTGCGGACTATTTTCCACACAAAATCTGCTCAAATTCCGAAAGGGGAGGTGAATCGCAATGTATCGGAAAACTTGAACTTTAGAATAAATATCACTAGGTGCGGTTGAAAACCTGTTGTAAGCAGAACAACAATTTTCGTTCAGATCATTGTCAATGTTGATTGATGGATAAGTACTACCTGTCCACGGTACCACAGTTTCAGCGTTTTTACACACTGATGCGTTTTAGTTCGTGTGGATGATTTTCAAAGTTTAGAGTTCCCTCGCTGTTAGAAATCATCTCGTCTGTTCTTGGAAATGACACGTTATTTTGAGATACTTTTCCCGTAAGTCGTGCAAAAATTGAATTCCATATCTGTAATGGTTCGGATGCAAAAACGGGAATAATACAGGAAACACAAATTCTCTCCAGCTTCCAGCCACACAAAGCTAATCGTAACTTAAAGACAAGGCCAAAGCGAAAATATTTTTTTGAGCTCAAACTATACGGGGATGGTAAAGTTTGGAAACTGTGAATGATAAATTCGATTAGTTGTCATTGTATCTACCGGATCATGAACGTCTAATCATCTCAACATTGTTTGAAAACAAAATAGATCAGGCATATATCCAGGTTAGTGGGCAATTTACACCGAGGTTTCTGGGATATTTCCAAAAAAATGAATGAAATGAAATATTGGTCGAGTTTAGCGGGTGCGGTTAAATGCTCAAGCAACGCTGCCGGCAGAAAGTAGAGAAATGTTCATTTTATTTAAAGTGAAGTAAATGTTAGAATTACGAGTCGGTATGCCAAAGATATTGCAGTCGTATGATGTACTGTAGTCAGTTAAACCAAAGATAATTTTCACCAAGTCACTTGATGTGAACCCCTCTTGGCGGGATTGTTTTTGTAGTTTTTCATCCATCCGACTTTATGTTGCTTTTTCATTGGTCGCAGATTTCAAGTCCCTCATCAAAGTGCAGCTCCAATGGTCAAAATTATGGTGCACAAAAGGTTTTTAAAGTATCTTCAGATTTCCCTTCTCTTCCCAAATTGTTACCTTGGGATAATAAAAGCTGACATGGTTTCTGAACTAGGATCCTATGCAAACTTGAATTTGGATTTATCGTTGGAATTATTGTTGAACAACCTGTCTAAAGAACATGGGACACCTTAATGGCATACCCAGCTGAATAACAGAATCAAGCACGTGATGATCGAACAAATCAAAAGTTTTTGCTAATAACGGGACTACAACAGCGAGAAATTGTTATACATAGAAATCAGGTTGCGTTACTGTTTTTGTTTCTAAAGGAACGGAATCTCAGTTCCTGAGTGAAACTGAAGAGTCCTCGACTGGTCTAGCCTCATCTAGTTCATAATATCTGACCGTTTTAAGTATGAAGTTGACCAGTAATTTTAATCGGCTAATAAATCAACTGTATCTGTTAAAGTTGCTACTTTGTACTCACAATGAATTTCCACATGTCAAAGTTATATGATTAGTCTATTGATCCGTAGTTGTGAAACACGTTTCGGTTCCCAAGCAATTGCGTCATCAGATTTCAGGTCGGACTCGGACTTAACGCTGCTTTTTGTTACGCTTGGTCGGCCCCAGTGGAGTACGATAGGGTTGTATTATATCTTTGTTCCTTTCCACTTTTGTCACGGATGTTGTAAAAAGGCTTTATCTAGTCTAGCTAACAGGAAGTGTTGTTCCTTATTGGTAAATCTGTTGGAATTAGAGCACGGTGGGGTTATCTCTTTGGTGAACGACAGTACACACAGGGTTCAACACTCGTTGAACTGCTTGACAACCTTTGAAATGTGAGTTACTTCTTCAAGAGCGGCAGCAACACATACCTGGTCTCATCATCTAAGGTGATCATTTCGAGATAATCAGTATCTTTAAGTATATAGGAAGATTAATTATATCTGATGTAGATGTTAGGGAGAAGAAAACTTAACGAATCCAAAGACGCACAGCAGCTTCCGACGACATGCGGCACTTGAAGAGCCACCATGAAATCCGAATTCCTCTCAAAATGAGTTCCAGATTCCAAAATTTTTGGTTTTATAATTCACAGGTGTGAGACGTGGACCATTCTAGTTACTGCTTAGTTCTGCTTTCGACTATCTGCTTCCCCGGGTCTGTTGGAAATGTCTATTGAGCAACGACAAGTTACGTCGTTGCAGTTAAGGTGGAGGCAGTCTTCTTCTGATAGACGAGGTTGCTCCTCCTCAACTGCGGTAGCCTTAGCGCGCTTAACATAACCCTGATCATCTTGCTTTGCATGCTTTTCTTGTACTTACTTTAAAAGGCTATAAGAGGCGATGCAGTAGCCAGACTATGACTTGGGGCAAATCGATCAGTAAGTTTGTTGCAATGGATGCTTCACGACTTCCTGGTTGATGCTCATAAATTTCGGTTCTAGTCGGTTGTTGATAAAGAGTTATGCCGCTAAGAGGCAAAGTCAGCGGCACGGATGCTTTACAGCATGCAGGTTAACTAATGCCTCCGCGTTAACAAATAAACATACAGGAAGATGAAACTACTAAAATATTTGTTTTTACTTATCCGTATCTATAACTTTACTCAATTTTTTCGCATTTTTTATTTCAATGTGTTGGTAAGTTGATACAGTAATTCTTGTATAACTGTATACATATATATATAGGCAACAAATAGTGAAATAAATGAATGATTGTTTTATGAATAGTCGTCAGTTTATCGCAGCTCGAATGAATTCGGTATGTTTGTGTTCTTTGGGTGAATACATTGCTTGTTGTACGCAGTGTCTATAGGCTGGTTTGCTTTGCACACTTCAGAATCAGCTGGTATATGCACGGAATAGTGTAAGTGTTACCGGTAGTATCAGGGAGATGACAGCAAGTTTGTTCAGTGTGTCTTCACTGTACTAATCCACTGTCCACGTTCAAAATTCTTACTATCCGATTTCCAATTTGTCCGCGCTCCATCGCGAATGAAGGCCACCGTAATGGGAATAATGTTTTTATTGTCGCGCGTGACGCAGCAGCATTGGGAGCCAGTGTGAAACAAACAATAAAATAACAATCCTGTTCTGATGCTGCCCTAGTCGCGATATGCGAAGCATCCGTTATTGCGGTCAAATGTCCTGGGGCTGGCATAGAATACTAAAATGTTTTATTTTTAAAGTGGTCCGGGATCGAATGCAACGTCCGTTCGCGTTTAGCAGATCAACGAACAACGCCAGAAGACAAAAAATCAAAAAAGGGTGGGAAATGTGGAACGAATTGTGAATAGTATATCACGGCTCCAAATTATAAGTGTATTTTTCTCAGGTTCCTGGGACTAAATACACCTAGAATGGAATATAAACGATAGAGATCGGGCTTAATGTCATTTACTTCAATCAGACAACCAAGGAATTTCAGGGAATTCGGACAAAATACAAAAAGCCCTTCACTGTATTTAACGGTATTTTCCATCGTAATCTATTTTTTCTTGGGCGAACTACCACGTCGTTTTATTACCGGTCAACAGGAAACAAACCTTGAATAACTGTATCTATCACGGATTAAAATTTAGCAGATAAAACGTTTAGTCCCAGTGAAAAAAATTATAGGAATCCGGTTAAAAAAGAATGCTAATTGTTATCAAATCAAGACCGTCACGGCTAATACAAACTAACTAAGCATCTTTCAGATCCACTAAAAAAAACAGCACAAGTGATTGAGTCAAGGCAGCATATTTTGGGATTCTTTTTTAATGCACGTCTGTTAACGATGTTTGGAAATCAAAAACACGCGGTGCTCACTCCCAATCCCTGGAGTTGGACTGTTATCTGTGAAAAGAAGGGCATCAAGTACAACTAATTAAGATAAGGCAAATGGTTCGAAAACGTATTTGGAAAACAAATAAATTTTGTTTTTCTAGTAGATTCCCTTAATCGAAAGGATAAAATACGGAACTTTACAAAAATGAAGGCACCATCAAAGTAAAGTTTGACTAATGGATTATCACTTCTCAGTTATCTCTAGAACAACACAAAATCAAACACAAACATTACCTAAAGTTGGTTAAAAGCAAAGAAACAGAAATGAAAATTCTCTCGCAAATTTGACACTAATCATGAACGGTCCTGAATGGATAATAAAAAAGTGAATAATTTCCCCATGAGTCTGGAATTGGAATGACGCCGCCACGCATTTGGGTAGCAACGCCTTTGAGGGCAGTAGCAGTAAATCCAAATTGCACAATGGTATTAGCACGACGTACAAAGCTCAGGCGGAAAGGCGAATCTATACCCTTAGTATCGAGTTATGGATTGGTGTTGGACTTCATCACCAACAAGGAATGAAAGCAAAATAGGTTTTTGGATAGAGCAGTCTACGGTTAGAGACGAATGGTGGGATGCTGAAGATTTGTCAACTGACTTGGAAAGCTAAGTCGTAGAGTTCCGGTGGACAGACTGAATATGTTCAAATATCCACTGCTGACAATATATTTTAAATGTAACTTGTGGAGTGAGGATTCAAGAGCCACATTTTACTAATAGATATTTCAACTAATATCCTTCAGTTCTGTTAGTTTGCGGTCTTAAATCAAATTGACCCACGGACCTGAATTTGCAGGATGTCGTGGAATGGTCTATCAAGGTCTTGAATACTTTACGAAATCTGTAAAGTGGACTCAGCTCAGTTATTGTTATTACTCACAAAACTCGCACGCCCTTGGAAAATAACATTAAGATTTAATAGAAGCGTCTATTAGACCTGATGCCTAGTAATTACAAAGAGAAACGGTTTCAAAGTCTAATATCTGGTGCATCGTAAATTTACAACTCCTCACCTGTGTTCGAAGTTGCAGAATGAAAGCACAAATAACCTGTGAATAGATTCACTGCATCAGGAAGAAAGTGTCCGGTTCTGCAATAGTAAAAACAGCCCACTTCCTATGGTGAAACCTTCGTTTTTTCAAGACCCAGAGGTCACTGTAGATAATAAGATGACGAATTTTCTAAGACACTCATGAGAGCACCTGTCTTTCTTTCGCCGGAATCCCTTCAAGAAGCAGTGCCCTATTGCTCAAGCCTACTAAAATAATCATTAATTTTCCTAACAGAGGCATTGTGATTAGTTAATTCCAAAGTTCCTGGTTTTGTTTCGTAAAAATTACCACGACTCCAACTATTGAATCACATTACAGTTTTCCCGTTATATCCGAGGATAAACCAAAACAACTGGAGTCGGATAATCGCACTGTTTAATGTAGTGAATGTGTACAACATTGCAAGTAATGATATCTGAAAAATGGGATGAACAACTAGTTTAGCAACAACCTTCACAGTGGATAAATATTTAGGACTAAATTTTGCGAAATTTTGAGGTAAGGATTTGATGGCTTCTCCCAATCCGAATTGGCAACAATGCACGACAAAGACTTATTAGGGATTCATTTTGATTATAGCGCAAATCAGTGTAGCTCAATCTCCAGTGTGCTCTTTAAATTACTACCCAAATATGACTGGTCGATTGACTGGTTCACGAAGGCACAAGGCTGCTTGGGTTTACCTGATCGTACTATGAATTGCTTATTTCTTGCTGAATTTTGGGTGAGCAGTGTGTACGCATGTGGCTAGTATCACGGAACTGGAGAGGGTTTTGAAGGACTACTTCGGTCCTCATGGGTTTAGACGAGTGGGTTAGCACAGTTTCTCAGTATCTTCGTAGTTATCGGG
>LUCM01008712.1:51965-79637 GCA_008360955.1 Fasciolopsis buskii | reverse complement strand
TAACACCCGTAACTTGCTCCTTTGGAACTACCACTCTCAAAATCCCAATTTCTGTTACTGGCCCGTCACATATTGCTCCAGAGCGGTGCCCTATTGTGCTGTCACACAGCAGGCAACGCTGAGCTTTTAAGCAGTCTAACGAACCACGGGAACACGTCTCGGGTCATTAATCAATCAACCCATGTCATGTTCGTGCATCAACTGCCCCGTATGGATCCATGCGGATTGCAACTTTTGGCTGCACAATCGATGCACGACGATCCGCACACGGAATAACGAGCAAGCATGTTGGCGTAACCTTTGTCGAGTATACGACCCTTAAAACAGGCTCTTTTACACTTCCGTACATTGACAATTCAACCCTGGGTGATTGATCTAATCTACCGCGTCCTCCGCTCTTTGTTTTTGTGAGCGGTGTGCTGACTAACATATTGTGCGTTTCTCATGCTCCCACCTTTTAGAGTGCTACTACCCCGATAGGGTCCATGCCGCGCATCAAAGTTACTTTCACAATGCATAGGTACCGTCCAGTGATTGTCTTTCGTATACTCCATTTCCCCTATACAAGAATGTTCACTGAGACGCGGGCTGCCCTCTCCACGCTGACCTAGATACTCTGGAAACCATACGCTTTTCCTCTAATCTTCCACTTGTCGGGGTCACCTATGCTCTCAACGCTTTTTTTCCAGCGCAGACCCAAATTCCCCGCCAACCGAACCCCATTCTTCACAATCTAGCAAGTTCGAAAATAACTTTTACTCCAGCAGACCGTCAGAACAACTTGATGGCGGGCCTTTACGGGCACCATAAAAACCCTCTCACCACTGCCCCGGAGTCGCAGTTCCTCACGGAAAATGTCACCAGTGGACAAACTTACATCATCTCATCGCCACTGATACCAAGTCAAACTTGCCTGCCCCCTTTCAAACTCCTTTCATCACCCTGCGATTTCATTAACAGTTCCCCTAATTTGGAAAGTTCATCGCCGGCCAATGAGAAAACTCTATTTTTACAACGGCCATGCATTGTCCAAACCCTTGATGCACTTGGTGATAATTTGGGTCATTCCGAAACCAACTCCTGGATGTCTCATGAAAAAAATGTTGTGGTAAATTCCCTTTGCTCTTCCTAGACTCCTGCTGTCTAATTCACAATATAAGGCAGCTACGATTTCTGGCATCTGATATATCCTGCAATGTTATTCTGGTAACAAAAGGCTGGATAACTTATCGCTGCACCTTTGTTTGTTTTCTTGGGCGAGCTGCAATCCTTACCAAACCGATAGGTCAAACTGAAAAGGTGATCGCTTGGCGAACGCAACGCAGCACGAGGCACTTTTGCTTTTAAACACCCACAGCCTTCTTGCATTAATGAAACCCTCTGCCTTGGTATTTGAATACTTGAGCCCTCAATCCAAGTTTAAAATTGAATACTGCCGATTTCTTTAGATGAGTTCAAACATTCGATTACATCTCGGTCACACGTTCAGTCATAAGATAAGTGGAGGCGAGTTCAGTGCAACAAAAATCAGTCTGATGTCCTCATGGATCAAACGAAACGTTTGGCAATGAAATTCAATCAGCAACCAGCCGAAAATTGGTCAAAAAGGAACAAACATCTTTATAAAATGAACGCTCGATGGAAAGAATAAATAGAAAGAAACATCCATGTGACTCAGGCAAACACAAATGCTTCTACGCGTTTGGTCAGACCGAAGAAATACTTCTCTGAGCATGGTTACCGGAAAACAAAATGAACAAACTGCACATCTCCAATCAATCATGTGTGCAATAAAGCGATGATGGGCTGTAAAAACAAACTGCAGCTTGTAAGATTTGCTCGCGATGAAACCAAATGTCCAAAAGGTAATACCAAGCAGAGGGTTTGAGGACAGAAAAAGGAAAGGTGAGTGTTCCGCGCAGAAAATAAACGTTTACCTAACTCAGTCCCACTGCAAGGAAATCTGGCAAAACTAGTCCGTTGACGCTTAAAGAACGGACGGAACGAGAGAGGTGAAGGTTTTCAATCAACCATGATGTTGCGGTATCCCTAGCTGTTAAATCCTAACAAGAAATCCCTTACAGGGTTTGGCCGTGAAGCCGGTTTTCATAGTTCCCCTTTCGTCGCTTGCCTTCTTCACCATCACTTATCTAGCACACTGTTTTATTCTTTTTTCGTACATGATTGATTGATTGAACCCCCCGGCACTCTTCGACTCCGCAACATGCACAGATGTTTTACGGCCTGGTCCGCAGGATTGTAGGGACGGCCTTAGCGGTAAACTATTTATAACTAATTGTTTCTCCTGTACGAGCACCAAACACTAACCCAAGGACTAACCAAGCCTTATCAGCTCCCGCCGAATATTTTGAAGCCCGAACTTGTCTTTATTATAACGGAATGTTTCTTCCTTATATTAATTCCTACTGTTCCAGAAGTAAGACAAATTTTCATTAGTGTCGGCACTTCGATTACATATCCCAGTGTAGATGACTTCCGGCGTTTTGGAGGCTCTTTCCTACCTCACGTCCCCATTGCTCCAAGTTTCATCATCTTCAGCGCCTTGCCCATGGGGTTCCCTGTGCACACGGCGAGAGCATTTATTAAAAACCTCCCTTCTAATAGTACTGTTGATAATCTGCCATGCCCTGAAATCCATCCTGTTATTGACCGCGGATATTTATCCTTCATCTGATTTGACGTTGCCGTTTCATAACAGTGGTGAAATTTTCCGGGTCATCCTAAATAGCTGGCCCCGATAGCATTCCACTAACTCTATTTCGCACCGCTGCCTCAGAACTCCCTCTGCTACATTTAAGGCCGGTGCCCTCTCCATGTTGCAAGTTACTTGGCCACCACAGTGGATGAGCTCCGATGCCGTCCTACACCAAAAAGGTTTCCTTGCACGGCCCGAATAATTAGCGCCCTCATTACCATACCGAATTTTTCCAGGCCTACGGAAAAGATGGTAAAAACAACTGATAAACCTCCTGTCTTCTTGCAATCTAACGACACACCATCGCGGCTCACTTATAAGCCCATCTTATCTCGCTCTTTAGCCTGACAACTTGAACCTCGCTATCCAAGGTGCTGACGTCCACTGGTTTGGCCATGGCCAAAGCGCTCTTTTGCACTGCCCACTCCCAAAATGTGGCCAAACTTATGACTTAATAAATTTCCAACCCGCTCCTGTTAGGGTTATCATTCTGCTTTTCTGGTCGCCTCCAGGTCGGTAGTATTAGCGGACGTTTGTTTTGGTTTTGCCATATCACCATTAGAATTTTCATGGTGGCGCCGTCGGTCCCATCTTTTACTTGCTGCAAATTATAGAAATCGTCGAGTTTATTCCAAATGACACACCATTCCTTTTTATTGATTATATTAAAATAAGCCAACCTTTTGGAACCGGTTCATTTAACTCCCCTCTTTACCTGACAATCAAGGCCTAAATTATCCTTGCAGCTGGTGTACTAAGTGGCTTAGAAAGTTCTTTGCCAAAAACTTCGTTAATGACGTGAACGTTATGTTCTTCCGGGCTCCCTTTCCATAAGTGACACCAATTTGCGTAACACATGAAGCTAATGGTTTAGGGCTCCAATGCTGTAACCCTTTCGACGTCCATTAGCAAGCTCAACACAAAGGTGTTTTCGCGAAAAGAATCGCAGCATATATTCCAGAGGCATTCCGTACTCAAGGTTATAAGCCAACCGCCTTTTACTTCAAAGCTGGATCCGGTCTAGAGTATTGCCCAGTTATGTCAACCTAAGCGCGTAAATTTGACCAAATTGTAACCCAGAATATGCATCGGACGTTTACTAGAAACCACCTTGGCTCCCCTTCTAGACATTATATCGTTTATATTGTAGTTTCACTTAGAAGTCGAATCACCCAAGGTGGAATCGGGTTGACCTACGCTTTGTATCACTTCTTTCTCTGAACCCCACCATATCAGCCTCATGCAGCGCCAAACCCTCTTTTGTGCTGCCATGAATTCTTGCATAAGCGTCACCTTGTCTTTCAAATGACCAGTGCCCACATCCCAGAAGTGTGCCTTTATGTCAGTTGTGAACCTCGAAGAGCTATTCTGATGAGCTCCTCTAACCCGTACTCAGCATCATCAGACCTGGGTCAATGAATGCGTCAACGGAATGGCATGGATCTCATATCAGAGATTGCCATCCCAGGCAAACTGATGCACTGTTCCATTTGTTTCTCCTGCAATCCTTAGCCAGCCACGCTACCATCTTTTGAAGAAGTCGTATAATTCTCTAATCCTAATTACTCCCGTTAATTCAGTATTCGCTTTTTTCTAATGGGGCTTATCACGTCCCTTCTTTTGACAGCCGTTCTGTCCCTCTTGGTTTTACACCCCCAGTCTGTCAACCATAGCTTAAAAGCAAGTCGTCTTTTCCTCATAAGTTAAGTTGCACTCAACCAACGAAGCGTGATTAGGCTTTACTGTGGTTTTATTCCTGCCCCAATCACAGGCTCTGCAACAAATTTTGCATCCCTCCGTGTGATCGCTTTCCCCAAAATTTCCTTTTCCGTAGCCCTATGGAGCAAAATTCCTGGATGCAACAGCAACAAGGCCATGGTGTGAGAGAGCAGGGTGAACAGATCACCAGCGGCATCTGAAAAGATTACCAATAAGCGGAAATTACTATCGGGCGGTGGAGCCATGGGCCTAACTTGTCCGCTGTCAAAAAGAAACAAAAACAAAATGAAGCAAGGCTGTGAAGGAAATGGGCCACCTTCGGCAGTGGGTTTGTCTCCCATAAACCTAGTCCCGATCCTGCGAAGGGAAAACTAAACAGCAAACGCATTTGGCCCTAAAAGCCCTCGACAAATCTCCCAAACATTCTCGGCTGACCAGGAGTATGAATCATAGAAAATCCTTCGTTCCCCATTCGATACTAGAGAGCAACCGACAAGTGTGTTCTCTAAAAGCAACCGCCGATGCTCCATTTTTCTTCTTCTCAAAGCCTGTGACAGCTGGATCACGTCTTGTTTCACCAACTATATGCCGCGCCAATGGGCACGTGCAATCTGACATTAAATTTGAGCTCCTCCAAGCAGTCCGTATGCTTCTAAGGATGAACCCATCGTCAAGACCTGGCCACAACGGCATCCCACCAAATCTTTTTTGCCAAGGTTTTTGTGGCATTGCGATCATGCTACTTAACTTCCCCCAACTTTTCACCTGAGTTTGTCATGGTTTCATACGCCCTTTTTCAACTACAGAAAAGAGGTTCGCTGGTTTTTGCCAGTTTTCTATCAGATCCCAGCCGCGTGCAAACCCAGCCGATCTTTTCTCTCACTTCACATATCGTCTTTTCCCTCAGGCATCCAGTTTCACATTTCTGTCCCACGCAATTGCACGTTAATGTACCAAACAACTGCCGTTCCTTTTGCTGTCCTTTCGTCCCGATTTGGTTCTATTTTGTGGAATTTTCATTGGTCTTTTTTCATACTGACGCAGAGTGGAGTCAAGTTTTCACTCTTCCTTCATTTGTCTACTTGTTCTCCTGCCGATATCTGCCTCTAGCGCTCGTTTGTTCTTCGCTGTCACAAGTTTCGTCGCGCCTCAACACATGCTTCTGGCAAACAAAGGAATGCAGATAACAAACGTTTTTACACATTGCGGGTGTTCGCTTGATAGGCAACTGTTTGTTAATTCTTAGGTTTATCGGGGTATTATCTCACCGCCCCCTCCATTCAAATCCACTGGTCATTCCATCTAAGTTTCCTCTCAACCTCAACAATCACTCTTATCCACGTCCTGAATATGACGTGCTAAACCTAGCCATTTTTGTCCTCATATGCGTTTGACCGTTAGCGGTTCTCGCCTTATTTCATCCCACTGTGGTTTCCCCCTTTCAAAACAAACTTTTATTTTCTTGATGTAACTGACCGTCGGGCTTATCCCATAAATCCTCCCGTCCATCGCGCTCGCTGTTTGATGGGTCCCATCTTTCAGTTTAATTGCAGAATTTTCTGTGCAATTTCCATTCAGGTCTTAATCACATGTAAGTCCATCTAGGGCCCAATACCCGCCCAAAACTCCCACTTTGCTCTAAGCTTTAAATTTCATATCCCGTGCCTGGCGCTATTACTCAGTGATGCACACAAACAAGCGATGTCCTTGTGTCCGCCGTCGTTTTTAGTTGATGCGCTGTTCTTCGACTTTTTGATTAAACGATAGTCTTTTCTCAAAATTGCGCAGCGCACAGTGATGTTTCCGTCCCCTTCTCACTTGCTAAATAAGTGTGTACTCCCGCCATCATTTGGCCTCGTTGTTCGTGCATGCTCCAGCTTCACAATTCGATCAAACCTCAGCGCGCACCATTCGAGAGCCAAAAAATATACGCGTTAATACAATTACCACACGCAGGGCATGCCTACTTACGCCCCACAAACAGCTGTCATGTAAACTCGTTTCAACTACTTTATAATCTCTTCGCAATTTTTCTTCCACTGGTTTACATCTGCTAGCACATGGCTAAAATTGGACGATGCCAGTGTTTCATCGATATGGTTTATTCTAACCCAATCGACAACAAATATTCCGATTTGGTCCCCCATTTTCATAAGACCGTACCAGCAACAGCGGGAGTGAACCTTGCCTAACTGCTTCTATCACCGATGCAGAAGAGTTTTTCCAAACCTTGTTTAGCTCGCAGAAGTGGTAATGCCCGCGTTTACTCATCCATCCCCATAAATTTTGACCATTTTGTTGTTTATTTTCTCTTTCATTCCCAAAAATTCACAACAAGAACACCGTACAGAATGCCGCTTACACTTATTTATTATTTCAAACCGTCTGGCGGCGCCATTGTTTGGCAGCACTTCGACCCGGCTGACCCTTTCTTTTTATGTCTGACCGAGACTGTTTGTTACCTCCCTGTGCTTTGATCCCAAATGCCACTAAACTGCCGGTGCTACCTCTTCGTTCTCGAAAAAGACTGCCCGTGATTATTCCGCCCGACTTCCAAGGGAACTGGGCGCCAGATTGATGTTCCCAAATCAACTTCTCTACTGGTCACACTACTTGGTGAGCCAGCTAATAGCAAGGCCTAAGTGTGTTTTCGTGGACTTGCTAGGGAGTCCAGTGTATCCTCATTACAAATGTCGTGGCCGAGTGTCTCTTGACGATCATCATCACTTTCTTCTCGAACCATTCGCTAACCTCTCTGTAGGTATGGTGCCGCTGTTAGCGGCCAACTCGCTGTCACCTCGTCTATCAAAGGACTAATAAAAGCAAATGCATCCATAATGTATCACCTATATTAACAATATTTAATGGAATCGCAGTGCCCTCTGTTTCGATCACGCCGTCCTCATCCTTCACTCACTTCCGTCTTCGTACGTATCTCGAAACTCTAACAGAAATATTCATTTGATATCCATTATTAGTGTCGTAGGCAAATCTTCTTGTTCGCATTTTTTCTCTTTGTAACATCAGTTCCTGGATTGATTCCGGCATTTCTTCTCTTTGCGAGTCTATTTATTCATCATGCTTTGACATGTGTAAGAGTAAAACTAAACTCATTTTTGATTTTCGCAGCTGGGTGTGATTTTATGGGTGCTACGACCAACTGATGCGTTCAACCAAACTTCATATTGATTCAAAACATTGCTTAAAAAACGCTTCTCCCTCAAGGGTAGCCGGGCATCACGCTCGTTCTGCTTTAATTAGTTGGCGAATTTCAGAAGTCTGCCCCCTGTAACCACTTAAATGCTTTTGGATTTGTCAACAACTTCCCATGCATTTTCCGAACCACTTCCGAACCAAATGGCCATGCCTTGAACATACCACTCGTAATGCGAGAAATAAACATTTTTCTCTTATCGCTTCGCGTTTTTTCTTTCCTTTCCTCTCTTCCTTCTTTTTCATCCGTGTTCATTTTTCTTTTGACATTATTTCGCTTTTCCCGTTATCCTCATATAACTCCGGTTCTTGCCGTCATCATTTTTGCTATATACAAAAGCTTGCCGCCGGATATCGGAGCAGTCTTGAGATAGAATGCGGAAAGCACTCGCTAATACTCCGCTTCATAGATAACCAACTCTTCGAGCATGGTCTGTCTAGAATAGCTTGTTGGTCGCGTATCGTCATGCGGAAGCCAGAACATAGAGTAAATCTCTCGTGGGAACGGACTGCAGTGCGCTCAACCGCCACCTGTGACACGATAACAATGGGAAATGTCGTACCCAAGCTACCGCGACCCAGTGCAGTCATTCAAACAGGGAAGAGCAAGCAGGAAAGACGTTGTACGGGATAGAAATGCCGGATGAAAGTTTCAAGAATGGCCAGACATAGGTTGGCGGGCATTTCGTTTTACTGAGGTTCAATCAGCTCCACTTCATCCCGAGCTGTTGTTGTCCCTGTTCCGTTGTGCTCATGTGCACGTGGTAACTCTGTCTTCAGACCCGTGTCTTCCTTAAATTATTGTTAAATATCTTTTCATCGTCTCTTTGTTATTAGGTTCTGATAATCCGTAAAGAACCAAGTCTGAAAATGTGCACCTTTTAGAAAAAGTTTCTCCTTCCAACCGTGTTACACCATCCGTGATGTTACAGCAGGCACGCATCACACTGAATTCGTCCGTCCACTGCACCGAACCCAAACCTTTTGTCATCGCATGGCACTCAGCTGCCTTCTGAACATTCCCCGGCACTGCTAGCTATCGTCGCTACTGGCTGCGCGACAAGTCTCTTTCGCCAACAAGATGAATGAATAAGAAGAGGGAGGACACATTAGCCAAAATTACTTACGTGTATACATATAATGAACATGCGAACAGTGCAAAATAGCCCGAAGATCTAACCAGCAACCACGAAACCACGAGGCAATAGTCCATAAACTAGAGAAATTCACGAGGGAACAAATGAAAGCGGATAATCTAAAATCTGCGTGGCTATTTAGACCACTTTCCCTAAGGTTGCTGTTGTAGCAGTTGTTTCTTTTCATAAAAGCATTCCGCTCCGTTTTCTCGGGCTCTATGACTTTGCTGGTTTTCCTTTCAGTGTGTCATGGGAAAGGGTTAAATGAAGTCAATACGCGGGAACAAATGTACACGAATCACTTGTACGAGTGATACTTCGAGGCTTTAAGACTGCTGCCACTAGCAGGATAGGATGCAAGAACGGGTTATTTAGGCTTGGCGTTGCACCCACTCGCTTATTCATGTGCCCAAAACGATAGTAGATCAAATTCGAGACGGCCGGTGCAACGAAAGGGACTCAGCAAATTTTGTAAAGGTGAAATAAAACGTCAGTGAGGCGCCATAAAGCCTAAATAATGGAAAGATTTGCTTCTAATGAGGAGACCGACGCCGCCACGTCTTGAAGAATTGGATTTTGTTTTAGTGTTGCGGCGAGCAAGCCACCCAGCGGACGCAGGCCGTTTGTGCGTCGTGTCTTCTCCGTGCTCGCGCAATGGCTGGCGGTCCGGATCTTAACCAGGAGGTCTTCACTGGTTGGAGGCAGTATATCAACACAACGACACAGAGAGGTCGCGCGAACGTACGTAGATTATTGTTGATTCTGGTTTCATTTGGAGACCTTTGCGATTGGTAGCGCGCCGTCGGTTCTTTACTTCACAGCGTGGGGGCCCCGTACACGATATACTGTAAGATAAAGTTTGACGGATATCCCTGCCAGAACGCCTCCTAGTTGAGCCGTTAAAGGTGCAAAAGGTCGTTGTACTTGCCGCTAGCCCAAGAACCCGCCAGAACCCGCACAACTCGAAAACGGCGATTTCTAGGCCAACCAAACGTCCTGAAAACAGGCGGAATAGACTCAAAACGCGATCCTAAACAGAAAAGCAGGGATAGATGTCCCAACCGAATGTTCATATCACCCGGTGTGCATCTCGTGATCGCTGGTATTGTTTGATGAATTAAGTGTGTATCAGTGTGTTACACGCACGGAATAGTAATGCTAGCAGCATCTTCTGGAAGCACATGTTAAATCAGTGTCGCGTCTAATGTCCTGGTATCAGGTTCTGGTTCTCGTGAAGGCTTGCTACTTTTTACTTCGATAAATTTCTCTGATGTGTGAAAGCCTGGGAGACCCGAACATAAGCCATTTTTCCAGAGGCCGGTGTCAAATTTGATCGAACGCTTCAATCTGAGTATGGGCAGATGTTTCTTCACGGCCATCTAGCTCAATATGAGGCAGCCACTGCGATGACAAGGTTTTGCTATACATTGATGATTGCTCAGTAGTTGTTCGTTTGGAAAAAAGTCAAGTGGTGGTTCGGGATGTCCGGCGAGCGTCACATGCTACGAAAGATCTAAATGCGGAGGCGAAGTTCCACGAGAAAATCCAAGTCCTATGATGTTGAGCGCGGGGTCCCGGATGCCTTTGTATAACACACTGCGCTGGCTCTTCCTAAAAAATGGGGTCAATAATTTATATAATCACAAGGAAGATTTTCTCAGAATACCAAATTTTTGAGAGCAGAACTTGGAGTTCTGACTAGTTCTGTTCCTCCGTCTCTAATCGGAGTTGTAAAAGTGCTACCGGTACTTCGGGCTGTACGACATCCTAAGGCTTGAATTTCCTTGTGGATCTTTTTTTAACGGTCTATGCGACGCGTGCGAGACTGACTGTAGTGATACTAGCGCTGAAGGTCAGCTAAACTATTTTGCTGTATTCAGCCCAGCGTGCAAGCCATCGCTGCTATCTGTTAGTTGAAATGTCAGGTAAACAGTTCGTTTCGCCCAGACCCAAAGGTCGCTTACTTGCAGCTGTGATAGGCTGAAACTGCTTGCGAGGATTTCCCATGGTACCAGGCTGCTCGTTGAGATGGCCTAGCCTTGCGATCGTTTTCTAATCTTGAATGGATTTTACGCCTCATTACCGGACGTACTTCTTTATCCCAGCTACCAACTGAAATGGCTTTTCGTGCGTCAGTTTCTCATTTTGACGTTATTTTTTTCTGATTTCAGTCTTTAAGTGGTGTATTATAACTGGCAACCTCGTGAAAACTCCCGTCATTCGTACCTTGTGGCGATGGTGGTAGATATGGGCTCACTGCTGGCTGAAAGAGGGCGGACGCCAGGTGACATGCTGGCGATTGAATCATCTGAATTTCGTACTTGTGAGAAACAAGCGATGGTATGAACACAAGGCTACCAACCGCTCTCTGTTTTCTGAACAGCGGTGATCGAGGTCAAAAGGGTTAAAAGTGCGGCCCCTTCGAGGACAGCCGACAAGGTCGAGCATTTGTCACCTTTCAAAATCGCGAAGTGTGCCAGAGACCATGCAGCTTTTGATAGAAAGTTTCCTCGCTTGCACCTAGGCTGCGGTCTTTAGGGGCGTACGCTGAGACAACAAGCAAACTATCCACCAAAGCGACCACTGTTGGCTTTTAATAAACTCCTGAGTCTTATTTGTTTCCTACGACGCATTTGAAGCATGAGCGTAGCGTAAGGGATATATCCTTTGGCCACCAGGGCCCACTACTTGTGGAGGAGGGCCGGCAGTCTTGAACCTGAAACTTGGAGTGGAATAGAACCACCTCAAGCCACTAGTTCAGGTGTGGTAACCAGCGGGCGACAACGAGCTGCCGTCTACCACCGAAGTGACAGGCAGATCAGGGATCCCTGAACCTGTGACTCTTTCGGTGACAAATGGTTAATCCACTTAAACACCTCAGGACATAGCATAGCCAGCTGTCGACGGACGTCCGGTAGATCCGTACAGTCTCAGCCCTCTCACCGGGAACCATTTTAGCGCTGTGAAGATAGGATGCTACAGTCTCAGTCCCCAGAAAAAAAATTAAACTTTACCGAAGGATTGGATGGAGTTACCAGTCGAATGGCAGTTGGAGTATTGAATGCAAGTCTCTTGAATACAACGCGTCTGTGGCTCTGGCCTACAGTGTACGTGCTAAAAACACCCGTTACCATACACGCATTAGTGTTCGCACGTTGAATGACTGGTTTGACCTGGGATCCCGCCGGCGAAAACAGGTTTGGTGAGATCTGGATACTAGCAAAAAAAACGCGGGAGGACGAACAAACCATTTTCCAGCGTCACTACCACTAGTGCGACCGACTGCAGTTCCCGATGGATGTGAGAGAATTAGGTGGGAAGGGGGGCAACACGAATCATTAGAGAAACGAGCAGTTGTTCACGGTAAAACCCGCTTTTGAGATGAAAGTGCAGTGTGCTCATTGTAACATCAGTCATGTATGTGGTGCATCTGCCTACTGACCCCAATTATCATAGTATTTCGTACAATTGGATTTTTCATTGCCTTTTCTGCTTCTGGATGTAAGGCTTCCCTACCATCCTAGTGGTTTGCCGAGTAAGCTGTGCTGACGCCCATAAATCATTCAGTTTCTTAAAATTTTTTTTAGTTTGGATATTCGTTAATCCCTGGTGATAATAAGCTCATTTCCTGAATCTTAGGTGCGAGTTTTACTACCAACCCACCAAACAGCCTGTGATTATGGGGACTGCCGGTCCTAGATTAAATGCACCACAAATATATGGCCGGTGGGAAAGTAACTTTACCAATGACGATATCACTTGAAACTGAATCATATCGTGACTGTGTGCTTATCTTCTCCAAATGAGAGGTTGTATTTTCATTGACTGCATCGTGTGTGTGCTTATGACATGGTTCCAATAACATCTTATGAAGTAACTTGTTGTCAAGGGATGTAATATAATTTGTGTTCGGGGACCGTGGTGTGAGCGAAAGGTAGTGTGGGAGACTGGAAAGAGAAAGAGACATCTTTGCATATGGTTTGCTTTACACATCAATTCATTTAGCTCCCTTCTCTACGTTGGTTGCCCATCGTACCTGTCGTTCCTCTGTGCCTCTTTTACCACCAGGCTACCCAAACCAGAGTGGAGAGCTCTTAGGGAGCCCCACCCGGAGACTGGCCGGAAGATTAGATCTCCTAAGCAGTAGAACAAAACGCAGTGTTCTTAAACGGTTGGATGTCGGTAACTGGCAGTCAAGTGTAAGCATATAGTCGAGATGTGAGTCTACGAATAGGTTGAAGAATTTAATGGGGCTGATCACAGTGGAGTGTTTCGGGATGGCGTATTTTGTATTGGTTGTTAAACGAATATTTTTTGACTCCTAGGCCCTTGGTTTAGAATCTCGGTAAACTTGGTAGATGCGCATTTTAAAGAAAACAGCTAAACAACTTTTTTTTGCATAGAGTTGGAGCTTAATGTGGGCGTTACGTATCAAGTTATAAGTTTACAGTACTGCTGCATTTTCTTTAATTTCCAGATTGTCTTCGCCACCTACGCGTCTGTTTTCGTCGCATATCTCGCATTCCGAAGGCGATCAAGGAAAAAGGCTGACTTGGAACTGGCCAAATTGACTGAGAAATGAACCATCCAGTATAGCTTATTCACATTTGGTTCAAGGGAGCCGTCTATTGTCTGTGGTACCTAGTAATAAAGCAGCTATATTTCCCCAAAAGATTTTAAATCCATTTAATCCAAAATTTGTCCACCTCAGGTTGCAACCAAGGAAAAGAACAAAGGAACAGGGACGGTCTGTTGTCGCCTGACTCCGATTTCCACATTTCTCTTTCATTTTACAACACAACTAGAGTGATTCAGCTGGTACATTCTTAGGTTTCCACTTAATGTCGATAATCGCAACCGTGTATCCTTATTTCCTAATGGTGACTTCCGCGTACTCGGGGCTACTGGAAGTTGATCAATGTCGTTTGTACCAAAGTATCTCCATGTGCTTGTGTGCGCACATTAGTTCTTTTTAAGTTTATTTTCCATCGCCGATTGATGGTTCTGATTCTTCGCAGGTAAAACCACCCGACGGCCCCAATTCAGGTAGGACTTGTCTCAAGCATTTTCTTTAGATGACAAATGTGCAAAGAAGTGGGACAAAACGGTGCGTCCTCAGTTGGTTGGGATCCGGCGAGCGAGAGTTGAGATCCGCAGCCTCAGCACTACTGAGGTCTGTGGTGATGTTAGCATTTCATTTTGTTTTTACGATCGTCAACCCTGCAAAGTGTTCTGGTTTTGGCTTTTGCTTCACAGCTCCGAATAGCACTGAAGGAAGAGCAGTGAGAGGAGCACAATCAACCACAGAGTAGGATTTCGGAAGAAAACGCTACTAGTTGCGGTGGTTAGCGGCGTCGCCTAATATCCAACCACTGTATGATCGGGTTTCGTGGACTCCACCTTGCTAGCTAGACCGAGCGTTGATATCATATAGTGAATAATTTCATGAGATGAAATAACTCAGGACTCAATGCTGCATGGAGTGGTGATGGGGAAATTTAAGGAAATGGAAAAGGTTGCAGCTATCGACTGTAATCGCAATCTTTACTGACTGCTTGGGAATGCTGGTCCATGGAAGCCGAGCGTAGGCGAGGTGATCAGAATATCCGACGGTTCACTGACTCTCTCAGACAAAGCAGCTGAACCATATGAGTTGCCCTCGTACTTCCTCAAGGAGGGCGGCGAGCTTTCGACATCAGAGTTAACAGTCCCGAGGTCAATCTGGATAAGAGAAGAGTTTCATAAGTACTGGTGCGTATCAGTGGTTGTGCCGATTTACGAGAAGGGTGAGAACCACAGAAGCGTTAGTTTAGTAGGGACTGGTGTGGTTCTATGACATTCCAAGTTTCTGGACCAAGATTGTCGGCCCCCCCGCCTGTGTAGTACGGCTTGATGGCTATGGGACTTGTCCCTTCCACAGGACTCCTGCTTCAAATATGTCATCAACGAAGCCTCGTAGGGACTGTCCCCTTCGCCATCCAACATCTAGTATTAGCCAAACATGCAAGCCTGTTTTCGAACCTTCCTGGGTTGGGTTAATCAAATCTGCGGTCTACAACGAACCTTGGAGCATGGACACGTACGACCTTCAGCGTCAAACAACGAGGCAAGCCTCACTGACCATTGCCTTTTCCTCAGGGTTACAAGTTTCTAGAAAGAGTGAACATCCAGGAGGGAAAGGGAGTGAATCTAGACAGGCGGGAGAAGATAACAATGCTGCAGTAGCCAACAAATAGAACAGTCTAACTGCACAAATGTACGCTCTCAATCATTCTGATTCAATGGAAAACGACAACACGATCGCCACCGTTCACGGTTCACTGCCATGTCCTTCGGTGTCTCCAGCCAGTTAGTTGACGAGTCTTTCGGATCCCAGCCAACAAGACGTGGGACACCTACTTCACCTAAGTTCGCTTTGCATTTTCTCATTCCACGTTGCTACGTCATCTGCTGACTTCCATAGGGTTTATTCCACTCATTGAGAGGAACGCAACATAGGGCGCGGCATGGTAGATGGGTGTTCGCCATACGCGACACGTGACCCAATCAGCGTAGTCTACTAAGTCTCATACGCTGAGATAAGGTATTTTCAGAACTGGCACGTCATAATAGATTCCTCGCCTATGCATTACTCACCCGGTCATTCCATCCAATTCTAGCCATACTACGTAGACATGGGTGGTCGGAAACCTCTAGCTGCTGAACATCGTCAACACGCATAGTCCATGTCCCGCAACCGTACAACAGAACCGAATGCACTGCAGCACGGTACACACGACCTTTTAACTTCAGTGAAATGTCAGGCCGGCGCTACAAGTGTTTCAGTTCACTTGTAGTGTAAGCTGCTCGAGTATTCGGTATACGCGTATTTACATCTGTCGAGCCACCATCGTTCAACGGGCGGCTACCAGGTGAAACGGTTCACAATCATTAGTCCCTCTCCGCTCAGCACTAAGTTCGGCACTGCTGTCGTCCGGTCCTGCAACAGCACTTTGAAAGTGCAAAGCACATTCCAAACCGGGCGACCAACCTCGAGAGTCTGTCTAGGGCATGTTGTACGTGGTTCGTGGATTCGAACAGGCATACGGCGTCATCTGCGTAATCTAGATCACAGCTTCCCTAAATCCCATTTCGACTCTTACATCTTGGAAACCTAAGGCACCTTCCATCGCCTAGTCCATGACGAAGTTAAAGAAGGATGGAGGGACGGGGCGCTCTTGTCGAAGGCCGCTTGTCGTTTCGACTGAACGTGGTAGTTCACCGTATACCCTAACGCGACCATAGGTATGCGGGTATAATGCTCGCAACAGGTTCACGAACTTCACTGGCATACCCCTCCGGAGGAAAGCACCAAATATCGCTGTCCGATCCACTGATTCGAACGCACCTTTCAAGTCGAGAAAGACTAAGATTATCGGGCAGCGATGTGTGGCGAGTTTCGAGTAACTGTCAAAGAGTGGATATCTGGTCGATGCAACCTTGACCGCAGACCTTATGGTTTACACGCTTATCCGTCACAGCGAGACTGCACACTGACTTGGAGTGACGGCTCGTGTGTCTCCGTGATACAAAGAGTTACACAGAACAAGCTGGAGATTCAATCATGCTTCGCCTGACTGATTAGTCTCCTGGTCTGCCGGGTTGGTGGTTGATTTGAGTTGGAGAAATTAATTGGAAGGGCAATTGATCCAATTAGACGGGCTTCCATTCAACCACTCCCCGAAAAGTTGAAGGCTTTGGGTGGCATTTTTTAACGAAAAAGCGGGAAGAAGACGTCTGTTCTACTTCGGCCTCAGTCGATTCTGTTTGGCGACCGTTGTCTACAGCTCCCACTAACTTTGGTGAGAAAGACCAAGTCATGCAGAAACGAAGTTCAGTTATTAATCAAAATCGAATTCCTCGAGTCTGGTGGGAATGCCGGGTAAGGTGTGACGAAGTGCTTCGTCATTTATTTGGTATTGACGTTCGTTCTTCGACGAAGACAATCGCCTTACCACACTTTTAGTGATCTGAGAACTTACTGCGAGTGCTCGCGTACGTTTATCTTCGCGTGCTAGGCAAGGCTAAAAGAAACTGCGGAATGTTGATAAAACAGCTTTGGCTTTAACCCTTCCTGGTGGGGGCACAAAAGATGATTGTCATTGCATTGGTATCATGCTTGCACCCTAATGTGTTCTGTGCCACGTGCTAACCGACAATTCTGAAAGTGAACTATTAGATGCTTTAGTTAGCTCGCTTTCGCTTGGATTCCGTGGACCAATATTCGTAATCAGTGAGCCATTCAATGCAGTGCTTCTTTGGCCTGCTCCCATTGTTCGCTTTTTTGTTGAGAGCTCCGATTCGAACTGAAGTAGGCGATTATCATCTAGAATCGGCTTTGCAGGACAAGTGCTAATGTGACCACCGACTAGATGCAAAGAAAAGCGAGCACGGACCAATGCATGATCTGAATCCACAGATATGGACCAGAACGATCAACATTCTTTGACCGGTCCACACCACCGGTGATTGCTGGCAGTATGATCAATCCGAGTCCAACGCTGTGAAGGTAAAGGAGGGCTCCAGATAAGTCAACGTCGCTTTTTATGACAAACGTTGGTGTTCTCCAGAAGCAGCCTGTGGCCAAGACACTCAAACGAGTCGATCTCCGTCATCATCGATCGGCTAGGACAGAAAGTCGGCCTCCGATATGCGGTTCTGCATGTTAAGTAGCCATGCTGAACATTAAAATCACCAGCAACGTCCGTTGCACGCACACTGCGGAGCAATCGAAATAACTCCCAATAAGACTCATCTTTCGCCTCAGGGGAGCTACAGTCAGTGGGCGCGTACACAGATAAGATGAACAAACTACGATGCTCCAGCCGACTGCTATTCACACGTACAAAGTCGTGCAACTGAACTACACACAAACGACTGTTGACTGGAATCCATACTGGCAGCGCACGCTCTGTTCACATACTCAGAGCGACCCTAGCACCAGTCCGACACTCAAAACCGGATCATCCGACACGCGAAAGAATGAGGCTGCAACTAGGCGAAGAATGATCACGGAAGTAGGATCCTATTTGCGCGTCTCGGAGATACAGCGCATCTATTTTAAAAGTCTCAAGTTCTAACTAGGGTAGTTTATTCCTCTAATTGGCTGAGCGTTCGGACATTGAAGACACCCAATTGAAGTAAACACAAGTTTAAATGATGTTTACGAGCTATTTCTTCCCTCTCCACTAGTGCTGCTGCCGTCAGTCAAATTCATCGAGCCGCAATTCTCCGTGATATCTTGTGTGGTCTCTGCATCGGAAGAACGAAAATTAGAAAGATTCTCTGTAGAAAGGAAGCTTGGGGTATTCCGGCGATTGATTTTTGTGGATACCCACACCGCAGAAGGGTCCTTCTTTGGGAACCCCCAACCGGAGCCCTTGACTCAAAAGTCTTACCCACAAAATAGTAGGACGTTAACTCGCTACAGGAACTTGGAGCAGGCGAAGGCTTATCACTACTCCCCCTGCTCGGGGATGAGCCGTGCTCTCGTGATTGTCATTTGCGACCACCGATTTATTGTTTGTGCTATTCATCGAGATTCTTTTTAGAAGAACACTCCTGGGGAGTCCAGTCCCCAAAGCAGAAGGACAATTAGGGTTCTCAACCAAAGCCATCGATTCTAACGGGAACCTGTTCGTAAGGCAAGGTGAGTGGAAGACCGTCTACGTGGATCAGTTATTCTTCCACTCAGTTTCCCGAACGAGTTACCAGCCCAAGTTAACTGCCAATCAGGAGATCACTTTGTCAGATCTTTACCCACTGACCTTTCAGGCATGATTGGATCTTTGGCTTGAGATAAACCATCCTGTATAGTTCACTGGGTTATGGAGGTACGCAGACTGTCAAATGATGTCTCATTGTGATGACCACATGCTTCTAAATATCAGGACCAGACCGAGCCACTTCTACCGATAGGTAAACATTCCAGAAGCCGTAATATCTGTGAGGGTGATATTCTTGCGTTGCCTGTACGAAAGCCAAACTCAAGTATCCCACTTGTTACCACCGGTCCCGCGATCGAGGATTCGCACTTGACAAACAGACGGATGCAACCTATTATGCCAAATGGTGAACGATTTCCAACGGGACAACCAAAATGAGACGGTCACCTCATTAGTTAATAACTGACATGATGTTGATGCATGACTGAACGGTGACAAACTGAATGAACCATATGGTGACTGTGCCAACGAATTAACGTACGCGATCTGGTTTTCACAGGGGGGGACTTTAACCATATCAGCTCGAAGGCAAACCAACATAGCGGACCAATGAGACGATTAATCCAATGAAATATATGGCAGTCATAAAGACATGAATACGCATGGTAATCTTATTAGTGCGATTTTTTCCCTAGTGAAACTAGGTTTGCATTAGGCTTGATTTGATTGTTCTCGCTGGAGTTGGTTGGAACAGGTGACTGCTGATTAACGATAGGTGTGACTGACAATTAGAAGGTCAAGGGTAGACGTCTCTTCTTTTGCGTTTTTCGATAATGTTGATTTTAGCCACAGGAAACTTCCTGCTCTGCTAGGGTGAAATATAACGGTAAAAAACAGAGATAGTGCGAATTTTTCTCTTTACCATGTGCTGGCACCGTCGAAATGCACAATACAGGCTACATGAAAGCGAGAGGGGAATCATACAGGGTAACGTTTGCTGTTTTGGAGAAAACAGTAAGGTGGTCGGAAAATGCCAATACGGGGTTAGGAGTGGAAAATCACAACTTGTTCATGCATTTGTACCTGAAGATTGCAGACAGGTTCGTTGATTCTTGCGAGTGTTACGGATGAAGTATGCACAGTTCAATCTTTTTGGGAAGGTTAAGGATGTGAGAGAATCAGATCAGACAGATGTGCACATGAAAAGTGTACCGCTGATATCAGAACCTACTTTCAAAGTATGCTGCACCTTTCCCGTTTACGTACGTTTGACCGTATTCATCGAGGAAAAGGGGATGTTTACAGTAGCCCCTACTAATATAAGACGTCCAGTCGTTGACACAACGGAAGCAACCAAATTAAAGCGTAATGCAAGCATGTTCCGCTTAGAAAACCTTTGGCGTTCATGCCGACACGATCCTACCGCTTGCAACACCCACAGTTAGCAGCGCTGATAAACTAGAATACTCGGAAACTAAAACAATGAAAAACCCTAGTGATGTGCATCATTCTTATCAACAAGAAATAAATGCAGGCTTTAAAAGGATACCACACGCAACCCACGCTCTGCAGGGTCTATCATCAAAAGCCCACACGGTATGAAGACGGTCTCATTCAAGTCTTTGACGGCCAAAGTGACTTGCTGGAGAACCTGATAGGGAAAACAGAAGTAATGGAAACCTTATTCTTCATCAACTGCAAGGCAAAATCGCATGAAATCATTGGTAAAACATTATGCTGAAGTTTTATTTGGTGCTCCTTTTAAGGTTGCAAAAGAAGAAAATAACGTGAGCTGAATAGGCGGAACCGAACTAGTCTGTTTACTTTCCAATGAAATCTTTCGTGAGATTAAATGGTCGTGGGACACAGAGCCGATCCTAAGGAAGCAACAATCGTTTTCATTTGAACCCGTTGAGGGAATTCCAGAACGGAGCGGCTGTTCTTCGGATTGAACCAATGACAATGGAAACTGCTGTGAATTGTATCTTGTTCGACGTGATTTCTACACCATGCAGTGCAGGCAACGGAGTGTATTGCGGATAGAGGTTTTCGCGAAGGGAATCTTCCAGAAGTCAGTGCTATTTTCACGAATGAAACATCTTTCGCGAGATTTCGAAATTAACAAAAAAGTGCTATTGCAAATTTTTTGTTAGGTATTAATGGTGGGTACTTTTGGTTATTAGTATTAGGACTAAGGTTATACTGAGGACTGAACCTGCTTTTTAATGGCCAATTAAATTTCCAGCAGAGTAGCCCGTTTAGGGATAAGACTACGTAACGGAGAATCAGTGCGCCATGTGTAAGTTTAGGGCATCAGAATAAAGTGGTGCTGACGGTAAAAACTTTGCCCGTAAAATCTACCCGGCGCAACCGGAACGTCGGCAATTATTACACTGTTAGTCGACACGGCCATGTTCTGATAAATATCAAGGCACTGGGTTGCCAACAGACCATAACAAATTGAGAAAAGCGATTTCACTGTTATTCTCTTGGGTCTTATTCGTTCAGCCAGATTACAATTTGACTCGTACATCATTGGCCCCAACTGCATCATGAAATCAAAAAGCACAATTGTCCGCAAACTGATTGTGTCCAGGTTTGTCCGATTCGAAGGAGACTGATGTCAGGTAATGTTACTCGTCCTCGCCACAGGTCAAAGCAAAGGAAAAACGAGGAGGGATTTTACCGCAGCAAATTTCCGCTAACCACCAAATAAGGACAGGCTGTGTTTGTGTAATGAGTACCACGGTGGAACAGAAGAAAATGCGAGAGGAACAGGATAAAGTGAAGCACGGTGTAGAGCCCATAACACATTTTAGCTCTTCCAAGACCTAGCCTCACGTTCTCCTTGGTCTGTCCAAACCGATTTAAGCGAACTGGATTCCTGGGGATGCATACTTTTCCACTAAGGACAACATGGACCCACCGGATTAGACAGATTTAGACTAAACGTACCTTCTCGTAGTGTGTTTGAATGCATAGAAAGGCTAAATAGGCAGTCAAACATCCAAGCACGTTTTCCATGAAAACACCCGGAGTAATCGATTCGGCCTCGTCGAACAAATCGTTTAGTCGGTTGATAGCATCGGCAAACTGCGATGGGTTGATCTACCAAAGGAAACGACAGATTGGAGGCTAGTTAGGAGTGTAATGTAGCAAGGGAGTGAACATGAAACAAAATTTGTTGAAGATACAGGACCACAAGAAGGTAAGAAAAGTTACCGTAAAAGGTCTCATGGCTTCGATAAAGCCACATTTTGCTGTGTCAGTTACAGGTCTCCCGCTCAAAAATAGCATATATGTAAAGCTTGACTGTAAAAGGTGAAGATGCCAATGATAAAAACTCGCCCAATCATGAACAGTGGGATGCTACGGATTCCCACACGTACTGATCAGCTGTTTTCCAATACAAATGTTCTAAGTGATTGGGTCTTACGACAGGGTGTAGATTACCAATGAAATGAGATGTCCCAGGAAATGGAGAAATTGTGATCTTATGAGGAATCACGTCTGCGCAAATTGGCAGATTGCATGCATCTACAAGAGCGATCAAATCGAAGAGAACTCGCGTGGAATATTCATTCAGGATAGCACGATTCAGTTATACGATACCTAGAACTGGAAAAAAACAGAGCTACAAATACCTCACTTGGCCCTGTACACCTAGTCTTTTTACGTTTGTCGGTAGAAACGTACGCCCGGGCGAGTAGTGTCAACACAAGTCACCCGAACGCAGTTCGGATTTAGGTCACGGCGGCCTATCAGCCTTTGCGAATTCAAAAAAGAGTGACCTGTACGTCCCATTGTGACTCGGACTCTCTCAATACACCTCACAGACAGATAACTTACCCTCAGATGTACAGGACAATGAAAGCTGGGCAGGAAGCGAGACGATAATCGGTCGGGAGCAAGGTGGATTGTCATTTCTCCTACTGCCGCGATACCCGTCTGGCTCAATTGGTGACATGCGGGGACGCAGGAAACAGAAAAGGTACGGCCCATAGTGCAACAAGGAATCGAGCTTGTTCATTTGTCTGGAGAAGATGGGCGAGATGTATCCGAAGCTTATATGCCATCTAACTGCCCGTCACTTGGGCGTTTGGCGAGGAGCGGCAGTGTTTTGGCACATGAATCAAAAGTTATCCATCTGGCATTTTTTCGTCACATTATTGGACTAAGAGCACATCCTATCTCCAAAGGTTTTTGGCTTGACGCCAGTAACCGGAACACGGTGGCGCTGAAATCGGGACGATACTGCTTCAGTGAAAGGGTTTATTTCTAATCAGCGAACCGAACTGTCTAACGAATCATTAGCCTTATTCTTGTTGTCTCTTGTGCGACCCAATAATTAATACAATTATCTGGAGAGCCTTGTGAGACGCCGAGCTGTCACAGGCCTACGCGACTCCATTGCGGTAAAAAGGCTACTGAAGATTCAAGATTTGACGCTCCAACGGTGCGTCGATTTGTGCCGAAGCAACGAGTAAACAGAGCGCATTTTCTAGCAAAACGAACGGGCGTGTCTGCAAAAATGCTGGTGAATAAAGAAACCGAATTCCAGCCAGGCACCGGTGCATCGATAAACACCATAACTGCCAACAGTCTCCAGAATATTGAATCTAGACCAATGGAGACAAGACTCTTTGAGTGAAATCGTGTCTGAAAAAAGAGGTAAACACCCAAGTCACCAACTATAAATATGACCAACCATTCTTGGCCGTGTGTTTACAGAAAGTTCGACTTTAGTTTGGTCTCGTTCGTTCGTCAGATTTCTGATACGGTCGAATATTACCTGGCAGAGTACGCCTCTGTTTCTGCAGAGAAACTATAAAAGCTTCCAGTGACTGTTGCCTCAAACATCTGCAAGCCTGATGAGCCCTTGATGCTATCGGCAAGGCGGGCAGAAGACGATTTGGACGTTCTCATAGCAAAAGACGTTCTTGTTAAGTTCCACGAACCGGCAGACTGGGTGAGTCACTGATGGTGACGAGAAGATCCGGATGCATATGCATCTGCATCGACCACAACTAATAAACAAAGCGCTCATGCGAGAAAACTTACATTACCTGTTTTTGATGATAGTTTACCTGACCTGTCGAACGTGGTATTTTACGAAAGTTGGTATGGCACCAGATTTTTGGGATTTGGAGCCGGATGAAGCCTCAAGGTAACTGACGATGTTTAACACCGTATGCTCGTTGCCATTGGAAGCATTTACTGTTTGGTTTAGAAGCATACAGTAAAAATTTTCGGAAGGGAATTCTGAAGGCGGTGGACGACTTGCCTGGATTACTCTGCGTGGTGGGTGACATTCTGGTTTTTAGTAAGAACGTTCAAGGTCACGATGGAAAATTTCATTTTCATCCTGCATTGATATATTCGACATGGATTTAAACAAAAGCGAGACAAGTTTACATTTTGAGAGATGGCAGCCAAGTTCCATGCTCGTACTGTCCTCGACACGAGTATCGAATCGGATATGTTATGTACTATAGTAGCTATCCTTGTACCAACCGATGCGAGAGGTCTAATATTTTAATTGGATGATCAACTGCTGCACCAGATTCTTGCTAGTTAGCGGAACTAATGAGAGCCATACACATGCTAATGCATCCAGAAACATGGAACAGAACAGAAGCGCAGGTTTTGAAGCACGCTGCATTTGCATATTCTGACCTACCTTTACCACTTCTTGCAGAGCAAAAATAGTCAATACAGGTTAGGAGTCGCTCTCCTACAAAATGATCACCCGGCTGACTTTTGCAGCAGAACGCTGGCTGGTAGTGAGGATAGATGGGAACAAATCAAGGTGCTTTTGACAATTGTGTACGCTCTTGAAAGGCTCAGTAGGAGTGTTTACCCGCCTTACGAACACACACTCGAACCGCAGTTCGTTGATTATGATCATAGATAGGCAACTACAACGAACACGGAGAATGTTACAACCAGTGACAGGACGTCTTCAAAAGTATGATTACGAGCTGCAGTAACAAGCCAAGTAAATATTCGTATCCAGCATCCCGGAATGAGCCATACTAACGAATACGGAGAATGAGCACTAAAATTAGAGTGAATATTGCTTTGGCTGTGGCAGCATCCGAATTATCGCAAGTACGGTGTGCCATAGTTAGAAGTTCATGCTTGACACTTTTTGCAAGAGATTAACACTCAGGGTTAATCGGCGAATAAAGGAACTTTGGTACTAGGTAGTTTACCTAACTTTAAGCTCTGTGGCCAGCTAACGACAGAGGACCAAATGATTTTTCTGAATCAGTTTATTGGTCGCTCTACCAACTCTGAAAGAGATCTTGCGTTTGCTAAATTGTATGCGTGTGGGTATCAGTGAATGTGTCAGTCACTACCAACCTCATTACCAAAACAGATTAAACAGATGGCAGCGAACTGTGTCACCAGCAGATAATATGATCAGCGACAAATTACAAAGCCGACGGCAACGTGATAAATACTTTGGCAGAATCTGGACTTGAACCATTGAAGTGACTTCGAAATCGGTCTACCGCGGACGGATGCGATTTCAAAGATTATAAAAAACTGCGTGACATGGGGTTCCGATTCCGGTACTTTTTGACAGTGATCCCCGCTTTTGCAGCACGGAATTCTAGCTCTTCTCAGATGTAGTATTTAGGATATCCCAGCGAGAGTATCTATCAAAGTTAACCGAATGACAGTGTGGAAAGCGCGAGCAACGGGCAGAGAAGGTGATTAGAAAACGTAACAGCAAGGGTGATAATCTACTCATGGCTCTTCTTGAATATACCATCGATGGCTAAGGCAAAAAACGTAACAAGAAAGGCGGTTGGACTGACAAACAAGAGAGAAACTGTCCGTATGTGCTGGGTTGCTAGAGCCAGACGTCTTTTCCCCCTATGTGAAGAAGTCAAAAATGATGTAACGAACGGCAGTGTATCATCATCATCATCATCATCATTCAGCGTTAAACAGCAAGGCAAGCCTCACTGACCGCTGCCGTTCACCAGAGTTACACGTTCATATAAAAAGAGTGAATATCCGACGGGAACAGGGAGTGGACCTACACAAGTGGGAAAAGATAAGATACTGCTGCAGCCAACACACGGAACACAGTCTAACTGTACAAACACACTTGTTTTCAATCATTCTGATTCGATAGAAAAAGACAGCCACTGTTCACGGTTCACTGCCATATCCTTCAGTGTCTCCAGCTAGCAAATCGACAAGTCTTTCGGACCCCAACCACGAAGGCGTGAGACACCTACTTTACCTGAGTTCGCTGTACATTTTCTCATCCCGCGTTGCTACGTCATCTGTTGACCTCTACATGGCTTCTTCCACTATATGGGAGGAACCCGAAATAGGACACGATATGGTTGACGAGTGTACGCTATACGCAACACGTGGCCCAAGCAGCGTAGTCTACTGAGTTTCATACGCTGAAATAGGGTATTTTGAGAGCCGGCACCTGGCCTCCACATTACTCACCCGGTCACTCCATCCAGTCCTAGCCATACTACGTAAACATCGGTAGTCGAAAACCTCCAACCGACGGACGTCTCCCACACGAATATTCCATGTCTCGCAACCGTACAACAGAACTGAACGCACTACGACACAGTACACACGACCTCTCAACTTCAGTGAAATATCAGGCCGACGCCACAAGTGCTTCAGTCCAGCATGAGCTGCTCGAGTCTTCGATATACGCGTATTTACCTCCACTCCCGAGCTACCATCGTTAGACACGCAGCTACCAAGATAAGTGAAACGGTCCACAATCGTCAGCTCCTCTCCATCCAGTATCAAGTTCGGCGCTGTTGTCGTCCAGTCCTGTAACAGTACTTTGCACTTTGAAGGTGCAAAGCACATGCCGAACCGAGCAACCAATCTCGACAGTCTATCTAGTGCCCGTTGTGCCTGGTTCGCAGACTCGAACAGGCACACTACGTCATCGGCGTAATCTAGGTCGCATAGTTTCCCTCCACTACCCAGTTCCACTCCTACATCCCGGAGACCTCCTGAAGCATCTTCCATCACCTCGTCCATGACGAAGTTGAACAAGAATGGGAAGACGGGACAACCTTGTCGAACGCCACTAGTTGTTTCGAATGAACGTGACAGTTCACCGTATACCCTAACGCGACCATAGGTATGTGAGTACAATGCCCGCAACAGGTTCACAAACTTCGTTGGCATATCCTTCCGGTGGAGAGCACTGAGTAGTGCTGGTCGATCCACGGAGTCGAAAACACTTTTCAAGTCGAGGAAGACTACGATCGTAGGGCGGCGGTGAGTGTGGCGCGTTTCGAGTATCTGTCGAAGGGTGAATATTTGGTCGATGCAACCTCGACCTGGCCGAAATCTGGCCTGTTGTGCGCGGATATTACTCTCGCGAATCGGTGTCCAACGGCGCAGCATTATCGAAGCTAACACCTTAGTAACTATCGGAATTAAACTAATCCCACGATGATTGCTGCAGTCACTCCGTGTTCTCTTCTTGAATGTGGGTATAATCAGTGACTCACCCCACTATAACAGAATACGCTCCTCGTTCCAAATATCAGGAAGCAAGGAGGTAAGTGATTTCATCAGCACCTCTCCACTCAATTTGAAAAGAACTGGGGGAAGGTCGTCAGGACCGGCAGCTTTCCTCCTCTTCAGAAGCCGAATATTCGACTCCACTTCCACTTCCGTTGGGGGATCAAGTGACACCTCCCAAGGATTCACAGCTCCAGGCGTCGGACTAGATACGATAGCGTATGGCCAGTTAAACTGATCCTTGAAATGTTCTGCCCAACGGTCCAGTCTTTCTCGTCTACCATGAATGAGCTCTCCACTCATATCGCACACGACTTCACTAACCGAAGTTCGCCACCCACCACTGTCGCGAATAAGCTTAGACAGTCTTTGACTGTTACCTGAAGCGGACGCCACTTCCATCTCTTCGGCTAACTTAACCCACCAGCTTTCGCGGTCATTCCTAAGGCTTATGGTCAACTGACGCTGCAACTGCCGACGCATCTTATTCATTTCCTTGCAGTTAGCGACACTTGAGAGATCCAGTGTTTTTGATGAACACTAGATCTGGGACCGCAGGCGAAATTCGCTGCCAAATGCATAGCCTGCTTAATTTGATCCCACTGATCGCCTACATTGCTGCTGGTCGCAGTTCTTAGTTCTTCGGACGGTT
>LUCM01008712.1:0-51097 GCA_008360955.1 Fasciolopsis buskii | reverse complement strand
CGAACCGAGATTCAGATGCCGAGGCTGACGATGCTTGAGAAAATGTGAGCTAGCAGACTGAAAACCACCTACTACACTACTTGGCAACAAACCGTTGCGAGTATCGGGCGTGTTATCAATGGGGACACTATGGGTAGGCAGAAGGGGCAAACAGATTGGGTTGGAGACAGAAGAGACAGGTTGAATAAAAGAGAGGGAACGGCAGTGTAAAAACTATTCTACGATCGGAGTAGAAAACTACTCACTAAAATCAGGCGAAAGTTTCAATTTAACCACTAGTGGTTGGAACAAAAAGCATAGCCTTTGATGTGAAACACGACTTGCATACGAAAATTAGAGGAAGTCGACAATGTTGTAGAAAAAGGAAATGAAAGAGGCACCGAAACCAAAGCAGATTCGCAAGAGACTAAGACAGATGGCGAAATATAACTGCTTATCGAGGAGGAGCATTCACTGTCTCGGAAACCAAGTGAGTAAATTTATCAACAGGAAATCAAATGGAAGCTTCCAAAACAAAGGATATTTTGGATTGTATTCTGTTCTCCGACATTAATGTCGTTTCCTGATTGGTTCATGGAAAACGTTTAGATGGCATATTCTAAACGAGTTATCTGTTTGTTTAACACTGACCGGGGTTCCCCAATTGCACTGTACAGCAATAATGTTGATTTTACCTCTTAAAGAAGCGACTTCTGACACCGCGCTTGGTCAGATCAAGTTTAGAAGCAGGCGTCATCAATGTAACACGCGACAAAGGACCAAGAACCGGTGAAATCAAGTGATAAGCCAAAGACAAAAGAGTGGATTAATCCACGCGTTTTCAGTCTTGCGTAACGGCGAAACATATACGCACGTTGTCAAGAGCTGGAAAAAGTTAAGTTAGCATATCTTTCAACATCAATGGCGTGGAAGCAAAAACCTACAAAGTCGCCAGGCCACGTGGAAACATAAGACCTAAATGTGTAATTTAGGTGCCAGCCAAATCAACATTTCCTGTTATCTGAAACCACTCTTTAGCCAAATCTTTGACGCTTCAACTGTACATTGCTCAACCGTGGATGAGACCAGACGAGAACGCTTGCGAAACTATGGCTACATTGTCCGTTGTACGGCAGAATTAAGATACGTAAGCTGAAACAGTTTTTCTGTGGAAAACAACCTCGCGTCCCTACTTAAGGGGTCCAAATTAACTGTAGATTGTGAACTATTTTGATGATGGAGAAAACTTACTGTGACTGAACGGAGTGCGCCTAAGTGCACTAAATAGTCACGAGAATGCGGACGCATATTTTTCAGCGGTAAACTGAATTCATCATGGGATCAAGGTGAAAAGAATCTCGCAGTACAGTTCAGTTGCTTTTATACTGGCTAGGCTTGCACTGACGTGCCCTGAGTTTGGATGCCAATTCGAAGCACCGAATAATCGTAAGAGAAAAGTTGTAAGATCTTTCGCCGAATTATAGGAGGCAGGCATGAAAAGTTTAAACAATTCAACCTACCCGACCTCGGAGCTGAAATGGCATCGGCGAGGCTTGAAAACGAACCCCTGTGCCTTCGGAGAAATCGCGCTGAATAAACACACGACTACAGGTGGTTGGCTGTTGTGTTCGGTCCTCAGCAGGTATGGACATTTGAACTTGTAGCACTTCTAATCCACGTTAGGATCGATCAAGGGGTACGGAGTAGGACTACTGCTCAGATCGGTCCCACTGCAGGAAAACGTCAGAACTTCATTCGCGCAGTTTTCTGGATGCTAAAAAGCAAATGAGAAACCTGTACAAACAACATCGGAAAACCGTATGCAAGCGCAAAAAAAACCGGTCACCAGAAGACAGTGTATTTAGTATAAATGTCAACAAGCATGGTACTGGCAGTCGGTAACGCCAGAAGGAATGGTAGGAAAATAGGTAAGAATACAAAGGAAAATCATAAAAGAGAGGCTGGACCGAGGCGCTTGATGCAAACCAGAAACAGGCGCAGTTAACAACACGATTCCAGAGCCATGGCGATACCCATTCCACCACCAATACACAGGGCGGTGATACCACGACGAACTGGCCGAGCATCAGATCGTTTCTCTCGGGCCAGCCGATGAAGAGTATGAACCAGAGTGACGAGCACGCGTGCCCCAGAACAACCGAGTGGATGTCCCAAGGCAATCGAGCCGCCGTTGACGTTTAATCGGTCCAAAGGTATATTTAATTCGCGAGCAACCTACCACGGGCAAAAGAAAAGAGAGACGAAGTTTTCGAGGAGAATGCGTTCATCGTCAATGGTTGGAAAAAAACAGTATTTTATTGACCAGTATTGACGTTTAATCAAAAGATAATAATAGTAAAGAGCTGGATTCTTTTCTTGTCGACGCAAAGCATTCGAATGATGCGAAAATCATAATTATTCTGCAGAACGCATAGTTCAATAGCTAGTTCTGAAAATAAAAATGAACAGGGAGTCAAATCGAAGCAAAATGGGTGGTGAAACAAAAAAAAAGTGTAAATTAGAGACTAGGCACGCGTACACGAACAAGACTTGTACCCGACTCTGGAACCGTGCATTAAAAACACGGCAATTTCACCTCACGTTTTAAAACCATCAACACCATAGTGATGCGTTCTGATTTTGGCGACAAGTGCACAGTACAGTTTTTTCGAGAAAGAAGTGGATGCCATCCTTATTTTGTGAACATTTTCAATAATTTAACGATACAGCACGCAATGTTTAAGAGAGTTATGGTTACCAATATCAGAGGTTACCGGTGAGAAGAGGATTTGAACTTGTGACATCCATCTCCAGATGTCAACATTGGCCAACACTGGTGCAGAACACCTTGAGTGATAGGGATGTTTTTCGGATGTAGGAGTGGAAGTGACTGCAATCTATCCATCCTTTTTAATTTTTTTCAACCATCTTCGATGACGTTCTGGATGTATGAGTGTAGTGAAAGGGACGTGCCCCATAGCGGTTAGCGCACGCTACTCGGACGGAAAGGGAAACCGGCAACTTTGGCCCTGAAACGAGTGGGACGTAATCGCACCAAGTCCCAATAGGTAAGGTGTAATAACGAGCCGGACAGCAAAGAACTCCTATCGGCCACCAAACTGACCGGTGGATCTGATTGGTGGGCTTAAACTCGATTGTCTAAAATGATCAAGTCCGACCAGTTTTAACGACCCTCATTTTTAGCACCACAACAGATTGGGAACTAATGTTCGGTAATCGACAGTCCTTGACTGCAAGGTAATGGTTATGACCACATCTTCAAGTTGCCCAAAAAGGGGACCCAAATGTTACTGTTTACTTAACTTTTAACGCGAGTAGGGGATCACGCTGAGTGTGCCTAAAGTGAAGGTGAAGTTGTATTCTAACCAAAAACGATAGAGATAGTCTACCTATGAAAGCTTCGTAAACTCTATGACATAAGCCGTAGTGTGAACAGATGACAAACAAACCTGACCGGCTGTATTTCCACGCATACACCGTTTACGAGTACAGGACAGTTGATATACAAAGAAGACAGACAACTGCGTTGTGAGTTTTGCAGTTACAAGAACGGCGAAACTTAAGAACGCTGAATAAGCAATAACCCTGAGTTTTGCTAGAGAACTTAATAATTTCGTTTATTCGAACGTAGAAATTTATTTGTCATGATGAGTAAGCAGCCGTTTCTTACTGGCTAACCGAATTTCCTCGATTGTAGTACACTGGCGCGGAATAAACGATAGAAACGTTGACTTGCAATTGCTACGGTCAGTGACTAATCAAAAGAAGACAGTTCTGGGAGACCATCAAGCTTCCCACAGACCAGAGGCGTCAAAGCTGCTACATGTTTGTTTTCAATAAAAAAGCTTATTTTTTCTAGTTTTTCTGTATTTTATTTGAACTGGCAAAGCCGAAATTCTCGCCTTGAACATCGTACTTTTTTGCTTAATTGGTTTCCGTACCATCGCACCAAAATGCAAGGTCACTGTCTCCCTGTCGCAGAGTATACAAATGCTACGGCTCCCTTTATATACTGCTTGTTCACCTCCGCATTTGGTTGAGGTAAATTGCACTCAAGATTGACAAGCCCTTGGAGATTTTTAATGCCATCTGGACGCGCGTTGCTAAAAAGTTGCAACTGTTGCTTATAATAGTCCTTCCGAGATCTCCAAAGGCATATCATTCATGAATGGAATTAAAATCAATAACTCCCCTTTGAAAAGTTTTGATCTAATCCGTTCATCATGGGTAGCGATGAATCGGTACAGGAATATCCGAATATCCGATTTCATCGGGGTATCTCCCATGTATTGAGATTCCTGGTGGAGTGTTTCTGGGTCGCATTTATCGTCGGTCCTACAGCCTGGGTAGTTCACAAAATTCCACCCATAGCGCAACGGAACGAAACAGTGATTGGGTTTATTGTCCTATCGATACCTTTCTATTATGTTCGGTGCCCATTCTAGGGTTATTGGTGCCGCAATTTTATTTCTCCTATTAATTTTCCAAAAAAAAACTGTTCTTTTCTCAGCATTTCAAAACTGATATTATGTTAAATAGTGCGCGGTTGAAAATTTTCATGTCCGCGAAAAGATTCGTCAAGACTCGTTCTGTGATTGGCTATTTCACATATCGACCAAGGCCACCCAACAAAACTATATAAACGATAGAGCTCACTTGAATTCTGGACTCGGATTGGTGGGTAACTAATAAACGCGCGGTAGTGCCCTGTGTTCGTCTTCTCTCTGCCGCTAGCGGGCTGGGCTAGCTGTTCGCATTCCGCGCCGCTTTGTGCTCTGTGTGGCTGCTCATTCAACGGAGCAGCAGTTCCGTTCCATTCGTTGTGCGACTACGGGGCTTAAAGAATTGAGCCCGAACTGTTGTGTCTCCAATCCTCAGTGTGCTCGTGTCCAACTAGACCACAGACCGTGTGCTCCTGTGCTATCGTGCGACGCTAGTGCTTGCGCCTTGTGCTTCAGTGTGTGCATAGATCAACCAAACTTGGCAACACAACAGTTTCATTCAATGACATTTTTCTGTTTCCCCAGCCACAGCCAGAAGTGGAAAATTCTACTACCCAATTTCTATGGTATACAGACCGTCGAATTCGCGGACTCAGCGCAATCTGGGCATCTGCTTTTGAGCTGCAAAATATGCTCTCGATAAACGGACAACCTGTTTATCAAGCTGTCCGTTTATCATGTGCACGTTTTTAAATTAGGAATCTGATCCGGTAGGTATCGCTCGAGCTTTTATTGTACGATTGGGCAAACGCAATGCAAGAGATGAGCTCATCTTAACCTCATCCTTTCTGTAACAGGATTTTTCATAATACAATCGGAACTCCTAAACACATTTCAGGATTAGCTCTCTCAGTGTCCGCACTGAGTTTCCGAAACACCCTGAGTGGTACGCAACATTGTACTAAAAAATTGCCTTAGCAGCAGGAAAAACGTTGACCCGATAACAAATCTTAGAATGCTATTGACAACGCCAACAGTTTTCAGTAAGGAAGCGCCCAAATGGTTGCCGATCACACCGGAAGCCACAGTGATCAAACATCTTAAGCCTGGATCATACGAGCACCGGGGTCCGGTTCAGCCGCTGAAGTTATCTAGCCGTAAGAATAGGCTGTTCGCATCTTAATCTGCTTTACTTTGTCCTTGTCTTTTATCCCGTATCTCACTTCCTCGATCTCGCACCTTTTTTGTTCACACGTTTTTCCAGCTCGCGAATGTTGTGTTATCACTGGTGTGTTGATCAACTGGTGGTATGTGTATACGTGAAGCAATCCGTCGAAAAACTCTCTCTGCCATTAGATTTTCAATGTATCGAAAGAGATGATTGTTTTTCGCCGATGACCGTGAATCTGCCATGATCGCTGTGCAGCAAAAGATTCGGGTGAGACATACACACACACGCACATGTTGACAGTCAAAGATCGATCCAGCGGACAAATACCGACATTCGCAATCGACGAATATACAGACACACACGTTTAGGTGTCCAGCTTTTGGTATGAACCCAATTAATCAAATGGCTCTCGTGATTCATTCAGTTAACTGTTCATGTTTCTTAACCCTGGAGAGTGAGACTATCCAGACTATTTATTAAGTGCACAAGTCCGGGCTTTTGGTAATTAGTGGCTGATATATAAATATACTATTACATACATTCTGAATGCAGTAGTAATATTTTACGAAATTTACTTCACTTTATTCAACTGTACCTATCCACGAATCTTGTACGACTGTCTGGTATGACTGCCACTTTGTGGTATTTCCTAATCAAGCCAAATGAATAGAATCACGAATCAAGAGCAGAATACCAATCTCAACAATCACTTTATTTGTTCCACGAATTATACAGGTCTACCGCGAAAGGGTTTGACGCCTGGACATTCAAATTTAAACGACACAATATCGATCGCTTGGCCACCACCAGTTAAAAAAGATATAAATGAACGGCACAGACGACTAGTCTCCAAAATGACAATGTTAATTACCACGACAGTTAGTCAAGGCATCTAGTCGATGGGTGCTTTGGGCCCCAGGACAGCTACTGAATGCTCAGAACAGAAATCTGAATAACGCTATTATCGGCTCCAATCACTGAGACAGCAAAGAAGTCTTCTAAAAGCGGAAACTGACGGCAACAAAAAACACAAGGTCAGCTAAACGCTCGCTTGGTAGTAATCAGGAGGAATCCCGGTAGAACTTACCTTTGGCATCAGAAGAGCTGCAGTCAGTGGGAGCATGGACAAACACGACGAGGAGGCAGTGACACTTCAGCTGATTGCAGCTGGCACGCAAAAAACCGTCAAACCAAACTGTACACAAATGACTATTGACTGGGATTCAGTCCTGGGGTGCAAAATCGGCTCTCGTGCTCAAAGCGATCCCGATGCCAACATGACTATGAGCACAAGGAAATGGATCAACTGGCCCGTGAAGACTGAAGTTACGTCTGGGCCACCCAAAGGGATAACGGACATGGGCCTCGTATGCGCATTTCGAGTAAGCAGCATAATTCTGTTTTAAACGTTGCACCTGGAGCAGTTTGTTGCCTTATCTGGTGTGGTATGCGAAAATTGAAGTCAGCCAGTGAAGTGCACATCTGGACCTAAATAATGGGTCTAATATATCCCTTGCTTTTCCACTGATGTAACCGTCAGTCAAGTCTATCAGGGATCTCGATTGGTACCTAAAAAGAATAAACGAATGTTGGTAAGGATTAATATAGGAAGCGCTGCAGTCGAGCTGGCGAGCGGGTGCGGACGTTTCAGAAAAGCATTTGGAATTCTAATAGAAGCCTTGAACCTAAGTATGACCCGCAAGGCAGTGGAGTGCTAATCTAGCGCGGGGACGTGACTGAATATTTGTGGTGCGGCTTCTTCGGGTAAGGCATATATGAACTGGTTGTCGTTCATTCGCTATCTTGTTGTCTCTAGTGAATGAATTACCGTTCCGCCCTCGGTTCAAGTCTTCCGCTTCATGAAACCAACGAAACAGGCAGAAAAGGACAGGGAAGCATTCATTAAGGTGAGGAATGCCCAGCTTAGGCGGGTAAAAGCAACCCAACACGATGGCTTCTTCTGCGGTCAGGAGAAACTCCAGGTAATTTAGTCTTACGTCCATCCCGTGAAGGGTTTTGACCAGTATACTGCTTCTCGCCGCTCTCGATCAAGAGTGACTTTTTAGGGGCTAGGCAGTTGGTCGTGCGGAGTCAGATATCGCCCAAGCAACTGGTTCTTTGAGACTAACTTCCGTTCGGTCTTTATCCATCGACCTGTCGAGGATGAATAAACCCTCAGCTACAGGAAGTCTTGCTCCTAAGATGTTTGCGCCTCGGAGACTCGGTAGCCGTCATACAAAATCTAGATGCAGATTCGTTACGGAGGGACAACCGTGACCTTGAGACTTAAGATGAAGAATCATAAAACAATGATAGCGAGATGACGACTGCGGAGTTACCGACTGCCGGTATCAGTTAGCCGAACGTGGGCATCAAATTACCTAGTATCACGCATGCACTTCAATCCATGTTTATACGAGTTACTGAGTTATCTGCCTGACGTGAAAAATCCGGAAAATCTAGAACGCCTTACCCTTTTCGACCATTAGTGTTTTACCAGCGGTAAATATGATAGCTATTAAGAATACAAAAAGTGTTCCGAAAAACTGTCCCGAGTTCATAGTCAATATAGACAAGCCTGATTGCATGCGAATTCGCAAAAAACATGGTAAATTCTAGGAAAATTTTTTTGAAGAGTCCATTAGTGATATTTTCGGACACACTGAAGGCTTCCAACCCACCACTCATTATGATATGAATGTAAATAAATAAAATGTGTCCACCTGAAGGATTACATTCCAAAACGCAACAAATACATTACCGAACGATTGGTAGTAGAATGCAAGGTCAATTGAAAGTGGAGACCAAATAGACTTACAGCAACTGTTTGAGCTGCGAATGCTTCATTTATCTCAAACACATCAACACTATCCATACTCCACTTCACTTTGTTTAGAAGGCCGCGTATTGCCTGAACCGGACCAAGACCCATCAACTCGGGTTCGAGACCAACCTGATGCCAGTCCACAATACGAGCTAGAGGTTTCCGTGAGCCTATGAAAAGCAATGACAAACATCCCGGCAATGAACAAATGTAGTCACGACAATCAATCATCTTAACCATGAATTGGATGAAATAGACTACCCTCGGTTCAGCACAGATGAACATATGCACACAATAGCCATCAACTAGTGATCGATTTGCGTGGCATAAGCGTTTGCGAAGAGCATACGCCAAAGTGACTTAGTCAGTAGGTTCGGTTAGAATTCACCTGGGATATCGACCGGCTGGATAGAGCGTTTTCCGGCGGACTAGCATTCGTCTGTATTGTTCGGTCTTGGATGGAGCTACCTGTATCAGTCACCGGCTTAAGGCCCCTGTCTTCTACCGATTACAGGCAGAATGCGTTTGCAACTAAAAAAATTCTGCTTTTCTACTGATTCCTTACTGCTCACCCGCTCGAAGCAAAATGACCTATCAGTTTTGTGTGTCATGCAAATAAGCGGACTTATTTCGTTTGGGGTTATTAGCAGGATTCAGTGTGGCGCATAGCATACTGGAATTTGAAAAATCAATAAAGTAGCGGGAAAGATAAATTTGAAACCAAATAAGTACGTTGATTTACAGATGTTGTCTGAGACGGAGCTATAGCATAAGGCGTTGTTTTCCATCGAGGGTTTCGTTTTTCTAACCATTCATGGCAGAACATCAGCGGAATAAAATACAACAAATAGCCTCGGAGACTGGTTCACATTGAACACATGTGTCTAGTTTTCGCACAGCTGGTAGATAACCGGCAGAATCACACAAATGACAAATCAATAGATGTGTTAAGAAACAAGTGGAGCACACCTAAGTGAGCCAGTTGATCACCTCGACAGAGGAGAACAAAAGCTGCACCATCATTGACACCACTCGCGTTGCCAGCTGTGACCGTGCCGTGGCCAGTTTCGTCACAAAAGGCCGGTTTTAAACGTCCCAGTCCTTCAATCGTAGTATCAGGGCGGGGAAATTCGTCTTTGCTCTGGATAACTGGATCGGTACACTTCTTGATGGTCGGAGGAATCTACAGAGGGAATAAAAAAAATTGGCTTTTAAAAAATTTATTTCGAAAACCCCAAAGCTGGAAAAGATTGTCCTTCAGGATTCCTTTGATATGCACAAACTGAATCGACGATTCCCACCATCATCAGGCGGCTGTTCGCTCAAGAGACAGGCATGCAGAAAGTTCGCTCAAAAATTACCGATGTAGGGCAAACAGCCAATGAACAGCAGTGGAATGCAAACATATGATGGACAGCGATTCTACAGAAACATGGCTTCGTATATGGATACGGACAAAACAATCAACTGGGGGAGGGGGTTACATCTTGTTCTACCGTTTAGCCGAAATAAATTCAACCATGTTAGATGTAACACAACATGATTCGGTGAGCTACATCTTTATGACGTTGAAAACCAAGAATTAATTAAGGGAGAACACAAGCAAGAGAGGAGGCGGACATGCTGAGAGAAGAAATTACTAAAATTAAGCCCCAGTTAAATCCTCTTTTCAAGCGAAATGCTCATTTTCGGACTAACGACATTTCCATCCGTGTTATCACTAGATCGGTGATAGGGCTTTTGAACTGGAAACAAGAAAGTCTATCTAATCTGATAAGACTACGAACTTTGTGTTACTGATATTCGCGCCACCTGTGCATCCATCATTTTCCTGCTTGGCATGATAGAAACAGAACATGATGAGTAGCCGGGGCGGTAATGGGACTCATGTACGAGAAGAAAATAGGCCGTTGGTTGGATGTGCAACATTAGCACACAGTTTACTAATGATTTTGAATGCTAGTGTGTTTGTAGCCCACGTTGTGAGTTTTGGAAGCGCTGAGCCTGGCGCTTAGATCGCGAACGTTGTATCACCAGCCGTGGTGACATCACCAGTTTCTAGGCGATGACTTCTTTGCTCAGGTGTATTCAAGGCAATGCGACCCTAAATTTTTCCTTCACTCCAGAGTAAGTCAACCTCGAAGTTCGTTATGGTCTCGACCTTAAACTAACAGTTATTGATTTTAGCGAGCATACTAATTTCAGTAATGTTGCTAGTTTTAAAAACGTTATTGACTTCATCAGTGTTACTAATTTTAGAAATGTGGCTATGAGACACCCTTTGACTGGGAATGATGTTAGATATTGCAATCTTGAAATGACTCCGTTTGCTCCAGAATCCCAAAACTCGACACCAACCTTTACATTTAAATCTTACGCTTTAATAGACTGTATGTTTGGTCTGGTTCAATGTGCTAGTTGATAGAATTTACTGACAAATGTCAAGCTTCCCAAAACTCTCTTGAATTTCTTGGTTTCGCTTGATCCACAGTATAAACCGTGTCCAGATTGAATGTACTCTGTTCTTGATCTTCTTAAGAAGAAATTAGTGAAAGAGGATCATGTCTTCTTGTGAAAAGTCTGTGTCCGTGAATTCCGGTAGCAAGCTTTCTTGTGTTTGACCAATGCAGCATGTAAACCACAAGCTCGGAACCCACAACACTAAACAATTGGCACACGGTGTTCTTAATGATGGGTGGGTTTATTGGAAGTGCCATGCCCCAAGGCTGCAAGGGCTCACTATGGGGAAGTGAAGAGCCAGAAACCGTAAATGGTACAAAGCCGAACAAGATCCCACAAATGTCAGGTATGGTACCATTGTGTAATTTAAAAAAAAACGATTTGGGTGAAAGCGAACTGGTATCAACCACCAGAGAAAGGAGCAGAGACTTTAGAGTAACAAATAACCTATGCATGTAGGCCACATTGAGTGGCAACTAGAAGTAGATAGACCCTACTGTTAATGATGAAGGAAAAATCAAACCAATCTGACTGAATGGATTGTAATTCAGGAGAAATACGTGTGATTTGTTTACCGAAAAAGCTATTTTAGTCAGCAAAGCTTCGTTGTGGTCAAGAAAAACTGAAAAGATTTCACTGAAAAAACGCAACAGAACGATCACGTGAAAACAAGTACATCGAAAGCGTAGACACTGACTTGAACCCGGACAATTTCGCCCACGAATAAACCACCACGCTCTGCAGCCGCGTATTTTTCTTGTGACCGAAAGGCAAACTCGTCTTGCTGCTCCCGGGTAATTCCGAATCTAAAAAAGCAAACGAACGCGGCTGTGCTGGCTAAATATCATTACCGATCCGTTTGGGATACGCAGTAAGCCCACTAATTTATTGCAATGGAAATATGACCATGCACGATGGTCAAAATCTAGAAGGAACTACCAGCAGTATCGGATCACACAGTTTGGATTCCAAGAAAATCTTGGACGCAAGTTAAAAAGTAGGCTTATTTGTTTGTGATATATAGGTGGATGAATAAATTGATGATGAATTCACTTTAGTGAGCAACAAGAAACCGGATAACGGTCGTCATTCTAGAAATGCACACGGGGCAATAACACTGTCGGTGCGTGACAGTTAACGGTTGCTAGCAGAAAAAGCGAAAAATGAAACCGGCGTATTTGTTAAGGCCTATATAAATCGACAGAACAAACAACACGGTTGAAAACCTCTTCGTTTGGGAGTTGAATAATAAACAGCAAAGCACAAATCGATCATCGAGATACTTACTTGTTTGCAATGGTCTCAGCCGTGAAGCCCATCAGCTTACCACAAAACGCATCAGTTAGGCCATCGTGCAAGACAGTATCTACCAAGCAGAAATCACCCAGATGAGGCAACCCGGCAGTGTTTTGCATTCCACCACGTCGAACACTGCAACCGGCCGGTGTGGCATGTGGTGCCTGGCTCATGGACTCTTGACCACCAGCGATGATCCAGCCACCATCAGTAGACGGAACTTTTAATCGATCGAAAGCTAAGCATACTGCTTTAAGACCAGATCCGCAAACCATATTGACACCCCAAGCCGGTACGCTATATGGAATACCTGTGAAACATGAACAAAAGCAGCTGAGATGTGAAGAAATGGATTACAGAGATATCGAATGCACTAGTGGAATGGCAATTTATAACAGTAAACTGTGAATTTGGGTGGAAAAACTTTATGGGAATTTTTATTTTAATCGGGATAGATAAAAAATCGAGATAGTCCATTATCTGCCATGCAGCAGGACAGCATGAGACTCGATCAAGGAAATCCTCAATCTCCTGATATGCTTCAGTTCCAAGCGCAAGTAATGACCCAACTGAAATTCCCATGGCGATAAAGTCATGTATTTTGAAGAAAATAAAAAACCAAGACAAGTAACTTTATAAAGTATTAATCGAAAAACCAATGTGGAAATGGCACATCTCCATAGGTCGACAGTTTAGCTGAAGTGAAATATGACCTGTAAAGCACAGCGTATTCAGTAGACAAACAATCAAACTACAAAACGAGTACGACGCAATTTAACCGATTAGTCTCAGCTTTAACAAATAATTTTCCCGCACCAAAGTGTTTCGCCTGGGGCTAATAATTCAGAGAATATGAATATAAAGAAATAACCACAAGGTCATAAGTAAAGGGAACAATATAGAAGAAGTAACATTTCGAATACCAGAACGCCACTAACTGCAGCTTTATGACACAATGCCTAACGTCTCCGAGCACTGCGATTGCGGATCACGTGGACTCAAACTCGATAACGTAACTAGACATTTGGGGCAGTCGCGGTAGTCAAGCGATCGACATCACGGCACTTCAACCTGAAGGTCGTCAGATCGATTCTAACCACTGTCGGTCAACTTCTTTACTTGGTGAGCCTCAATGGGTATAAATTAGGAGAAAAAACAAAGTCCACTGGTTAAGGTCTTCAGTCAGCTGATTTCAGTGTTCACAAACACTGACCCTGCACCAAGATGCTCTGGTTTTGGCTGATATCTGACAGTAACATCCACTCAAAAGAAAACCAAAAATGATGGAAGATCGACTGCAAACTAATTATTAGAACATTCATCCAGAAGAAAAGACATTTCGAATACAAGAACGCCACCAAACGCCGCATTGTACCACACCGCCTGTTGTTCCCTGCCCTCGTTTGGGGGGGGGGGCTCATGAACCCCAACCCGCCAGTCTAACTGGAGCCGCACGAACTAGTGTCCATTGGATAAGATTTTCACTTTTTTGTTAGGTCTTCAACTGGCTTTCTCGATCTAACATCCAAGCCAAACGTTCTGTAGGCATGCGCAAAACAATGACCTAACTACATTAACCTATGTTTATTCAATGCCACTTCTTAAGACTGAATTCTAGGGCCTAGTAACACCTTACGCCTAGCTCCTGAGTTACTTACGAAATTCTCTCAATACTGCAAAAACAACTATGTTTAAAAACCAAAGGTCTTCACAGATCTGCTTTCAACGGCCATGTTTTGGAACCGCTTAGCAGCACCGACCTGACCGGTACTGCATATGTTCCATCTCTGATCGATAACCGGATATCAAGCCTATGCTGCAGATGTCGCAAATTAATCAATGCCAATCGGGATTTCTGTATGCGCGAAGACACTTCTTCCGATATATGACCATCAAGTGAGATACAACGACCCAAGCAACTAAATTCACCCACCGCATCCAATTGCTCCCTTGCACGAACAAGGTTGGGCCTTGAGCCGATCCAGTCCTGCAAGAGCATTTTACGCTTTTAAGGTGTAAAGCGCATTCGAAAGATACCAACACTCGTTCAGACGACCGAGAAAGACCTGCCACATACTTGGGTCTTCATTCAAAAGCGTAAAATTGTCCGCATATTCCAAATCATAGTATTCTATCTGAGCAAATATCAATGTCTCTATCCTTATATAAGGAGAGAGCTATTGTCTTAACTATTTTGATGACAAAGTTGACAAGAAAAGGTGAAATTGGGACATTCCTGACGAACACAACTTCTCATATTCAACAGGAGTGAAACGTTGCCGTAGACACAAACCTGATTTTAGCTGTTCGAATATAGAGATTCGATAAATGAAGTGAATTTCTCTGGCACACCCTTAATGACAGGCAGCGTGTAGTGTTTCCATTACTTTTTCGCTACGTCACGGACTGACCATATTTCAACTACTGCCTCAGATAACGGCGTCTACTGATGAAGTCAACCTGTGGGTAGCCTCCAAATGCACAACATAATCGAGGGTGGGTATATCAGACTCGGAGTTGGCTACATGCCCTGAATACCTGTCTAAGTGCTCCCAGATGACCGTGCGTCTCCAGTAGCCTCCGGCTGAGGACGTCCTACGCACTGTCTTCCCGTTGGTGAAGACGAATCCCCGACATTCTCCACCAAGCTTTCTGATCTTTGGTAAACAGTCCAGGGGAGGTCAGACACTGATTACAAAACTACCACGGGCGACGTACGAAGTATGCAGCCGTATGCGCACCGGTATCTGTGGACAAGGAGTGAACTGGGCACCCAGAGTGGTTGGCCCCATCTATAGGATGAATGAACTGATCAGTCACAAGTCTCCGGTGGGTTACTAGAACACGAGGTCGTCCCAATGCTTTCTAGGTCACTTGATTAAAGGCTCGGAGAAAAATGCCCAAATCAACCTCGCACTCCAGTTTGGGCAATCATGTAGCACCCAGTCCACTGACGGATCATGAATCTCGAAAAGGGGTAGGTAGAAGAAGCAGGACCTGTCGCACATCTGTTGAACTTTTCTTGCCCTTTATCCCGCATTTTCCCTTCTCGACACGGTTTCGATGTCACATGGTCTACATGTGCGGATTTTTGCAAAAGATAACCAAAAAGAAGTCGTTAAAGTAGTTGACTACAGTGAGCAACAGTCCGCAACCGCGCAGGACCGAGGGGGGATATAGAGAACATACGTCCCAGGCAAAATAACAACTCGGAACGTATCGGAAAGAAGGCGAAATGATAGTAAAATGATTTGGGGTTTCACTAAAAACTGTGGAGTTCGAAACTCACCAAGATCGGCCTTATAGCACCGAACAGCCATCTACTGTCGTCTAGCTCGTCCCCACAGCTGACCTATATGGACACCGCATCGAATTCCGTTGTAGAGCTCAAAGTTCGGCTGTCCATGCAGTGGATTAAACTTTACGGGTGGCCTACTTATGCACAAAGAATAACAATGCCCATTGAGGTGGGAGCTCAAGAAATCCATATCCGACGAACATCATCCCATAGAAAGCTAAGTGTTTTGGAAAGTTTGGGAGTGTGAATTTTGTAACCTATGAGTAAGAAAGAGGCAAATGCAAGAATATTACCAACTGATTGAAAAGAGAAACTGAACAAACTCACCGGCAAGAACCGCAGCCTGACGAGCGGGATTTTGTCCCGTAGATGCTGTCAATACCTGGCCCACAATAACTTCGTCTAGGTGGGACAAAACCTTGGCCTTAAAGTCATTCTGTTCGTCACTGTCTCCCAACAAGAGCTGCTGAATAACGACAGCACCCAGTTTGTGAGCGGGAAGACCGGCCAAAGCTCCAGACATTCGGCCAATCGGAGTGCGCAATGCACCAACGATGAAAACGTCCAGATTTCCGTCGCGCAAGGGCAAATCACCGGAAGGCATTGCAGCATTCAAGGAGAGACTAGAATAAATGAACAGGGAATGAGTGGTGTGGTCAATACTATCGGAAGCACAAAAGATGGGAAGTTAGCCGTGAGTGCTTCATCAGACACCTGAAAAACAAAAACGAGCAACTTTAGACCAAGTATCGCTGCAATATCAGTCGACAGCTCTATGCGTTGGAGTAACCTCAATAGGCGAAGCTTCTAATTCTATTCAGATGCCAGAGGCCTTGTTTTGCCTATTTTTACCCAAATATTCCTGTGGGGTAGTCATTTGCCACACGACTAGGGGGTTGTTTGAAGGCACATATAATACTACTCTGCATGGCTGAGCACTGGAACGATTAAGCCCCTCAACTACGCAGTTTTCATACCTGGAGTAGACAAGCATTAGTTACCCTATACAAGGTTAACTGTCATCAATCTAGGTTGGCAAAGCATTGTCTTAAGCACAGCGGAAACTGCAACAATACCTTCACAACACTACTCTGTGCTCAGAAACAACTTATGGTCGCTCCTCGACTATCCTGGTCTAATACCCACCGCAAAGCGGACCCTAAACGTGCAAATAGTCGCCACAACAGATCCATTTGTTCTTAATCCGTGCATGCAACCCCAATCTCCGTATCCGTATTTTTGGTTTACTAATCCAATACCTTAGAACTTTTTCTACTGTATTGTGATGTGACGACATGAGTACGAATCACTTTTTCACCAGCTTGTTTCCTCAATGTGCTCAGTGGGAATTTTTAAAAATAATAAATTCACTAAAAATCCTGTCAAGATGAAGTAACAAGAAAAGGGAGCGAAAGAAAGTTCTTCCTACCTTAGATACAGTTACACCGCCCTCAAATGCGAAATTCTGGTAGACGACCGTGGTACCTGGAAAATGAGAGCATCCTGATTCACAGTTGCAGGACCAAATCGCTGTTCAGTGAGGACACAATAACTTTTCATACCCGATCACTGATATATTCAAAGCATTGCTCCAATCTAGGGAAAACTTCGGCTGAGCGATAATTAGGTTCGTCATTTTGCTGGGTTCTAGCAGTCGACCTCGGAGTGATGTATACGTTCTATACTAATTTCGATAAATCGACGTTACACATTATATATATTCACCCTGAATAATAAAATTAAAATCAAGGCTAGATTGATGTCAGCCACGTTCTTATTCCGCAACAACCTTTACGAACAGACACACTCTGTAGATTCATAAAATTTACCTGAAGATAGCTTACCAGCAAGCAAACTGCTGTCGCAATGATCACAGATTTATCTTAGTTTGCATACAAACTAAAGGAGTTTATTTCCCGCTTACTTTGGTCTTTCTTATCAATTTGGTCCTATAAACAATGCTGAAGTTTCAGATACAAACGACTTATCGATAAATTGCTAAACTGCTGCGCCATCTGATATGCTACTATATATATTATGACAGAATTGAGTATGGTGGTACTACATGATGAAAGGGGGACCGGAAACCTTGGCTTGCGACTTACAGCAAGAAAAAAACAACTGAGATTTCGACAGATCAGGTGTTGTGAAGAACCGGGCGACAGCGAATTACCATCTACCACCGAGGTGACCGTCAGATCTGGGATTCAGATCTCTGATAGACACATAGACCATTTTGAATAAGTACTTATTACAAGCACATAGATCAAAAACTGTTATATGAAAAGTCATGCGTAGCAACCGAAATATCGGCTCGATAATACTTCCACCGACAATGCTGCTTTCGACAGATATACAATTCTACATTTAGGCTGCAACAGCGGTATTGGTGAGAACTGTCCCATTCAAAATTCGCAGACAGTGTTGTTCATAATTGCAGATTACAGTATATTTTGGGATTTACCGTGTAGCCTATATACCCATGTATGTGGTGAAGGTACGACCAGCATTTCCACAGTGAAAAGTAATGAAAGAAGACAAGGCGGATAGAACATCGGTATAGTTGTAGTCTTGGTTTTCTCATATCATTAGCCAAACCCTTTAGTAAAGACGAACCAGAAATATAACGGCTAGACGTACAGTATCGCAGAACGAAGGTCATTCTTTGAGCCAAGAAATTAGTTTGGAAAGTACACATAGGTTTAGGTGAGACACATGCCCCATTTGTCTCGAAACGGGTAGAAAACGGAGTCGCAAAAATCTAAGCAAGCTGACGTGATGGTCAGGATCGGTGGGTTCGGACTTGTCAAATAAAAAACAAATGAAAGGGCTAATAGCATCCATATTCTCCCGTATACCTCGGGTAGATTGTCTTTCACTGGTGCAATGCTCGTTCTTCGTCGTGACCTACCTTCAACTAGTTAGGAATCCTAAACAGTAAAATGAATGCAAAAAGGCCCAAATGTGAAAACTCCGATCTCGGTAAGATTCGAACCCAAACACGGCGCAACCCACGCATTTGTCGCGCATGTGCACTGCCTGTTGACCCACCAAGCTACATCAGAGAATGATCGTATATTTCTCTGAAGGAGTACTGTTTGTGTCCGCCCGTATTTCAATTACCATAGCAGGATTTTCTGGTGAATCAGCCGGGATCCATTTGTTAAAATTCACGGGTGGGGTTGATTACAAAGTTTCCCATTAGCACATGTTGTTGAATTCATGAAGCCTTCGATTTCGACGGGATCCGAGTGAAAATGTGAGTTAGGTATCAAAAGCTTAATGGTTCCTTCACATTTTGTCCAGTGATAATTTGCTTTTATAAACACGGGATTCTCGCTGACCATTTTACTACCACACACCTGAGCAACATGAGATTACCCACCAAGAATCGTTATTTCTGATTTCCGCGAACTGTTCTATGACAAATTTTATCAAATACAGCCACTATGATTCACTTAAAATGCTGTAATTTGTATACCCCAAATTTGTATACCTATCCCGAATGTCATTCTTCTCTAGTCAATTTAGTAGCAGTTACCATCCAATCTGCAGTACCAAGAGTCTGGAAAACGACAGTAAGCAAAAGTGAACCGCCGTAAGTTTCGTACAAGCAGTGATGAAGCGCGTGTCACCTCGAAGATCGGAGGCCCGAATCGAAGCTCAGCCCACTAGCCTGGTTTATTATAACGTAGTCTATTCTTAGACCTCATATCGTTCTAAGCTAATCGAGGTAATGATACATGTGTCCTATGAGTGCAGCGTGCCCTCGAGACCATGGAATGTGCACCCTTTAAGATGCCCATGGTTCGGTCCTATAATAAAAGAGGAAGACAAATTCTGGCAGTTTGAACTCTAACATGCCGAAGTCCGTGTGCAAAACCGACGGCGGAATTTTGGGTAGATACTTGAGGTGACGGACGAACATCGCTTTGGAAGCACTTTGCGGGTCGTTGTTTCGTCATTTTCACATTTCCAAAAAAACTGAATCGATTAAAGCTCCTTGTGTCACGTTGTTTGTGAGATAATGACAAGAAAATGAGGGAGGACCGAAAAGGCAAAACGACGGGACAAGAACAAGCGCACTTATTGAAAAGGCAAAAAGAAGTGATAAAAATAGTGCATTAAAAGTATTTACAATCAGAAAATGTCGGGAGTAAAACTCATCTGGAGTTTGCAGTTCAATACTAATAGAAGGCGCTGAGCAATGATTTACGCTGAGTCAGATTCAGCTTTTACTGAAGCACGAGGATGTAGGTCGCCGATAATATGGAACTGAGTGTCAGCAGGGCTCGTGGATTCAGTGGCTGGAAGATCGCTAAGACTGGTCGTTTGGAGAGGTGACACCTCGGGCCGATTCCAACTCGTCGATCGAGGGTGGTACAGCGAAGAGCAGCAGATGTGTTGAATGCATCGGGAATCAGTGGACCACGCAATTACCGGTTCCATACAAGGACGGCCAGATCCATCTCCTGCACATCGTTGCAACAGGTACTGCGAGTAAGTACAGTACAAAAAGAATATTACATAACTCAGAACGAACAGAAGTAGTCTAAAAAATTCAATTTTGTGATACGGAAACAATTCCTTCCTTATCTAAGACTATTGAAAGTTACGAAACCTCTCACTATTTTCATTATCAGGGCAAACAAACGAGCCTTTCATGGTCCCTATCAAATGACGAAACCGGAAGAAAATGAATTACAGCGCCAGCAAGATGTACCACAAGGAATCCTCGTTCTAGAATATGGAAAATCCCCTAGGATTTCTTATCGTAAAAAGTCGGCATGAAGATTTGGGATTGATTTGGGAACCTTTCGTCTAAATGGCAGATGCCTTGCTTAATTGAAGTCTTGGAATATGGGTGCCATTAACAATGAAACAACAACCAAAAACAGTAGGCGCGGGGTGTAAAAACTGGCCAACGACAGAAGTTTCCTATGAATCGACCACCGTCGGTCAGTTGAATTTACGTATCCGTAGATGGTAGAGCACATAACACTACAGAGATGGTTTTCATTCCTGTTTAAGTTCGAATCCCTCTGGGACTTCCAATTTCATACATGGTTTATTGCAACATATATTGAAACCTGCTATCCGCTTTATAAAAGCCGAGAACCTAACTGAACTGCGATTTAAACTCAGCTCTCTTGAGTGTGGATATTCGTGCAATTAGAAGTCTGTATAATTACAAGTAGTTAAATTCAACCCCATCAGGTTGGTTGTTAATACTCACATAGTTAAACAGTAACTGGGTTCTTGTTTTTTTTTCGGGACATGGTAAAAATGTAGAAAAGTTGCTTGTCCTTCTACTATCATTATTCACTACTCACCAACACAAGCATCCGCAACGGTGAGGCTGAAATTCGGAGTCATTCGTACTTGTGTGATCATAAGTGATCCATTTCTCCAAACTATTCGACGATCACCGTCAACTTTATGCGCTGCCACCACTTGAAACTTGAGAAATCACGGACAAATAAGTAAGCACTTACTGGCTGAACCGCTGATAAACGTGCAACAGCCCTGTTCCATCAACTATCGAGGCTTTCAGATTTGACTACTACAATACAAGACTTAAGGGTATCACTGTACTGGCATAAGAGACGAGTGTCTAACGCGGTTACAAATGTGGGAAACAGCCAACGGTGATTGGAGCACCGCGTTTCGATGGAACTAGGAAACATGGGAAGTCAATTCGATAAAACGCTTACTGTAATTCCACAACACTGTGCAAAACGATGAAAATATGGTGACAACACACTCATCATCTTAAATTACAGTGGGCAAAGAAGCCATTCATTATTACCTGTGTTGGTAATTGCAGATCCGCGACACTTGCGAGGGCGCTTGTCGACACTTCGACGATCGTGGCACGACTGTTTCGACTAAATGGGATCTTTTTTCCTGTGCAGTTATTACTCTTTGGTGCTTTCTTGCTCTGTTCTTCGCCGATCAACTCTTTTACAGCAGAGCATGTACCATCTGTTTGGATTTCAGAATTTGGAGGCGGTACAGGTTTATGGTCGACGCCAGATGCGATTTCTCCAACTGCTTTGCATGTGGGCAGTTGAGGTGCAGGATTCAAAAGGACCAAATGGTGCGCACAAACCGGAAGAAGGGGAAGACACTGATTCATACAGCTGTTTTCCCACGTAGTGGTAGTTGGGTCGCGATAACGACAACGTTGAGTGGACGACGGTTTCCGCCACTTAGCCAGTCGATTACTGACGATAGCGAACCGAGATACGCAAGACTGGTGTCGCTGGTTAGCAACCTAGGCAAATAACGGAATGAGACAGCGGCGAGAAAAATGCCTGATCACTAAGGTTGTAATCGGATGCACATATTCGTACAGTTCTAGCGATTTATTGGAGCATGGAGAACATAAACAAACGTATCGTTCTTGAAAACAGTTCTGCATTTTAGAATTCAACGATACGCAAAGTATTGCACATTTTTCAGTCTAACGATCATTCCTTTGAAATGACTTAAGAGAGGCTTCGTATTTACCACCTAGATGAATATATATATATATATATATATATATATATATATATATATGGTAGGTCTGCTGTCTGCTTGTTCGGTCACAAAGTGGATTATGATAAGATCAAGTGTGCAACTTAGCAGTCGAACTGTTGAGCACAGCCAGATACCAAAGTGACGGCATCATTCCAGTCAACACGCACTCTTAATACACACGAATACATAACAGGGGGTTTGTTAGTGTGTGTGTGTGTGTGTGTGTGTGAACAAACCAAAAGTGTGTTCAAGCCATCGTATCTTGCCACCATAGCCGTGAGCTTGTATGTGTCTAGGTGGTTTGCTTGAATTCTTGCCTACGCAATTCAGAGACGCACCGGCCACCTGCACTTTGTTTCCCTAAACTTTCTCAACGCTGGCGGTCTGCGTGGGTGCATCAAAATTGAGGGGTTTTACTGATAATCCTCCTGAATCCTATCAGCATTTAACAACCGACAATACTGTCAGAAGTAAGAATAAAAAGGCAGATTTCAGATTCACAGATTGTGCGGTTCTAACACTTTCAGGTTTTTACCTGATCACACTGTATGCAGCTTCATTGCCCTAGGTCCAAGTAGGCATGAAACGAAAGTGCGCTTTAAATGGCCTGTTTAATATCGACTTCTCGCTTTCGGTTAGAACTTCGCAATCGTCTCGCGAAAAAGAACAAGCTAGAAAAAAAACAAGGGGCGACAATGAATTGACGATAACGCGTTAAGTTGGAAATTTAGAGTATTAATGCGTGGAAAGAGCTCGAGTCCATATGTTCGGGTATTTTTCTTTCTTTCTCGTCAACCGGTGTCGTTGACACCAAAAAAATGTTTATATTTTACAAAAGAGACCTCTGTATTATGCCAGTACTTGACACTGAGAACGTATCGAAATGATACCGACCATGATTTGGCTTTCAGGGCGACAAAAATTTAGACCAAAATAGCCTCTAACGTGCGTCTTGCTTGAGAACATGAATCTCTAAGTTTCTGTCGGCTGGGATCCAGTTAACCGGTAGAGTCTGAGCTATTCCATTTAGAACCATACCAACGCCAACAAAACTAAAAGCTGCAGCCTTAGAATCCCCATACAGGCGTAAGTGAAACTCTGCTAAAAGACTAGGAGGGATCAACCGAAAGACAGTATTGTTGAAGCGAACTAAATTTAAACGTGAACAGCCACTGACTTCCGACAGACGTGAAACTCAGTATGGATGCCACCCAAAATTTATCATTGCGTGTGCTTTACTAGCTGAGCTAAGAAAACCCACCGAAAAGTATCCGGACATTTCACAAATGATGTGCTCAGATAATTTGACGAAATAGCCAGTATTATCATAAAGTGAAATGTCCAAACGCCTTTGGACATGGCGCCGCAGCTCGAATGGTGTAGCACACATGATAAAATCGTGACCAACGATATTGCGCGAGTTATAATCTTTCCAGGAACCACCACGTTTACACTTAGCCCACAAGGAAAATACATTTTGGTAAAAATGACACTCAGTTAGAACCACATAAGGGATTGGTCAGTACTTACTTTGACCGAATGTCGCAGCATGTTTCTTAACGCGCGATGTCTGCGGCCAAATGGCCGATGTGCTGAGCGGTGGAAATCCCGCAAAAAAATAGGAAGGGAAAATTTTCTGATTAGAAGTAATCGAAAGGATAACGTTAAAATAACACCATGAGATGAGGCCGAATCAGAGCAGTCGTGTGTCACACATGGGAAACGCTAACTTGGGGCTGCAAGAATTACTAAATACTCATTTTTTCGACATACTTGAAACATGAGTGTGGTAGAAGCGACATCCGTTAAATCCGCTATTGCCAGCCACACACGGCGGCAATCGGCAACCGTGACAGCGAAAGTTGAGGTGACAAAGGATGACATGAGGTTTCCCTACAACTCTTGTTTCAAACTTCAATCCCATTAGAAGAACCTACTACTGTTCGTTACAGATAAACTGACTCAATAAAATGTGAAGTGCAAACTTAATTTCGGCTGCCTTCTATGGGCTGAACACACGCAAATATACTCATGTTATGTATTAGTGGGAGCACAAAACGGACACAACACAAGCCTCAGTCCTCTGAGACTATGAGCACAATCACAACGGGCGTCGAGCCTATTTTAGCACAAACACAAATTGAGCACAACACTGACTGAATACACAGGGTGTGACACTGACCCGTAATCGCACAGCGGTTAACTCGATACTGGAAACACAGTATACGACGCGCACGATTCAAGCTAGGTCTTCCACTAGCTGAACACAGAAGACAGAGCCTCACGAGTAACGTGTATTGACACACAGCACGACGGCCAAGAAGGTAAGCCGGAATAATGTCTTTAAGCTCGGGTCACCACCACTTATATAGTCTTAGGCCAGGTCGGTCGTCCGACTTTGCGAATTAATGCGAAAGTTATAAAACTGACCAATCAGCGTGCAGCAATGGAGGGCATGGCGATAATTTAATTAAAGGTGAAACCGAGAGTAGCGAAAAAGCAAGAAAACGATAGTTTTAGGAAGAGATAATAACAAAAATCGAGTCGTCGCAAAAGATTAGTGGGAGACATGGCCTTCTCCCCAACAATTCAGAAGCAGTTAACAGTGTGTAGTGCAATACTTGAACATCAAAGGATACATAGCATATTTTACAAAGAAAAAGGAGGAAAAAGCATACAAACTGTTCTCATCTCAGAATAAAGACGCTTCATAATATAGAAACCTCTCAAAGTAGCTTTGCTTAATTTACCGACTGTGATCAATGCAATCGAACGAACAAAAACCAGTGACAACAGGCCAGAATTCCTGTGATATTTACGAAAACTGGTCATGTCTTCAGATAAAACTCTAAATAGTTCGAGGATCCACTGGTCAGTGTAGTCAAAAGAAACCACTACACTAACAGCGGGTGCCCAAAACCATAACAAAGAAGGTAGGGGTGGAATAATAAACGAGTTCCGGAAAAATGAGGAACAGACCTGTTTACTGATAGCTGAGATTCGTGTCAGCGAGGTTGGAACATTGGTTGTCACATTCGGCTGTCTGCTATAGATACCACTAGACTAGCGTCAGTGTCAATTTAAGAATGAAATGTTATCACGACTGTCGAAGAAAATCTACGAAAAACACTCAGTGTAAACATGAAACAACCGTGTCACCTAAATTAGAAGTGCAAATCAGTGACGGATAGGGGCAACATCATTGTGTGGTGAAGTTCAACAAACCGTCCACAGCCTGCCTGGTACTGCAATGGCTAAGACGTTTGACTCAGAATTGTTCGTCCCGGGTTCGCGTCCCAGTTCGGGCGTGATGGATATGCACTGCTGATAATTCCTAACAAGGATAAAACCGCTGTACAGTGCTTCCATGCTTTCTTAATGGTGAGTTGAACGATGATATCACATGGCGAATTATTTCATGAAAACATTCTATCTCCTATTACTAAGACATACTAAATTGGAAGTGATTGTTTTTTTATTTATGGATTAACTCTACTCAGTTTGACATGGCATAACAGCACAAACCAGTGTTTCTCATCCAGGTTTTGAAATAATTTTAAGCACCTAGAAGAATATAGCTGGTTTATTTCATAAGCGATGAATTTTCAGTGGTACAAGTGTTTTTGTCACTCAGACATGAGGCTTTGACATCACCGATAGTCAGTTATCAGTTGGGGGTCGGGAGGTTACCATTCGGTCAAATAGAAAATTTGAATCGAAGCTTGGGGTTTGGTTACCGAATGTCCGTAAAGATGTGGCAGATCTCTGGAGCTACGGAATATGCTTTTTCACCGCACAAACGCTGAATAAAAGACGTTGTATATGAACGAAAATAAGGGCAAACGAACCTTCAATCGATTGGCGATCATCATCAAGTAGAGCGGCACTCCTCGTTGTATTATTCTTGTTAGCTCCGTTTCTGTGCTGCTCCAGAGCAAACGGAACATAGGAATCTACGAGCTGCTGTCGCAGCCTACCCAGAGCACGAGTGCACAGACGAATATAGGCCTGCCATCGATCAATAGCTTGGTTGATAGCCTCTTCACTGGTGAAAACTCGCGCCCTTCTTGAAACAAAAAAAAAAAGAAATCACGGCAACCATGAAAACCCCGCGTATCGGTTGTATTATATATCAAGTGATAAAAAACGAATAAAGTAAAACAAGTACCGAGGTTGAATTCCACCTAACCAAATCGCATATTATAAGCAGCCAAGCGAACTGTCAGAATCCGATCACATATTAACATGAAGAAGCAAAAATACGGATAAGGGCAGACCACTTGAAGATCTTACCAATTTTCGGGCGTTGGAGTTTGCCTACATAGCTTTTGCATGAGCTACGTCGTCGACAAGAAACTGTACTTTATAACTACGCACTCTATTGACCTACTGAGTAGCAACCGGCGCCACACAGAACTGTCAACGCACAATGTCTAGGAAATCTGAGAACGATCGGAAATGACGTCTAAAACTTTAGGGAAGCAGCAATTCAGAACTTGCAACATTTCTGTCAGATTATCCGTCACAACGAGACTACACCTTGACGTGGTGTGACGGCTTGCGTGCCTCCATGATCCAACGAGCTATGCAGGATGGCTTATCTCAAGCCGAAGATCCAATCATGCCTGGAAGGTCAATGGGTAGAGGCCTGACGAAGTAGTCTCCTGGTCCTCCATGTTGGGGATTGATCTGAGTTAGCAGCTCGGTCGTAAAAACGAGTGGAAGAATAATTGATCCAAGTAGATGGGCGCCCACTCAGCTGTACCCCGCTGCCTTGCGGTCAGGTTCTTGTCAGAACCAAAGGCTTCGGTTGAGAACCCGAATCGTTCTTCTGCTTAGCGGCTGGACTCCATAGCAGTACCCGTCCATCAATAACCATGAGTTACACGCCTACAAATAATTCCATACTGCATCGGTCGTCGCGCAGGATAATCAGGACCGCGCTGCCCATTGCATCGAGCGGGCTGGGCAGTGATAAGTATGCTACTGCTCAGAGTTCCCTCTTTTATTCAACCTGTCTCTTCTGTCTCCAACCCAATCTGTTTGCCCCTTCTGCCTACCCATAGTATCTCCATTGATAACACGCCCGATACTCGCAACGGTTTATTGTCAAGTAGTGTAGTAGGTGATTTTCAGTCTGTTAGCTCACATTTTCTCAAGCCTCGTCAGCCTCCGAATCTCGGTTTCTTCAATGTGCACACTTTATTGCAGGCTGGCCAACAGGCGTGTTTGGCTCTGACAGTGGACTCACTTTCGATTGATGTCTGCTGTGTGAGTGAAACACGAATCCAGGATTCGAGTAAAGTAATTCAACTAACTGCGCCAAACGACTCGTCAACATATTTTCTTCGCACTTCAGGAGACGAAGCAGCTCAAGCTGTGGGTCAACGTGGTGTAGGAATAGTCTTGAATGAGAAGGCTGAAGCAGCCCTTTTAGATTGGATCCCAGTCAACAGTCGCTTGTGTGCCATGAGACTGCAGGGATCAGTCGGCATCCGAAAGGATAGTAGTGTTAAGCGTAGTTTATTTGTTATCTCGGCATACGCTCCAACAGACTGCAGCACTGATATGGAGAAAGACGAATTTTAAGATAACCTCGTCACTCTTGTTCGGAAGAGCAAACGCTGTGACATTGTAGTGGTAGCATGTTACTTTAATGCACAAGTTGGAAAATTGAGTGCATCGGAGTCCTGTTTAGGCGGGCAATGCGCCTTGCCCGCACAGCGAACAGACAACGGAGAAAGACTTCTCCAATTCTGTGCAGATAATCATTTATTCCTATCTAGTACGAATTTCCGACACAGTTCGCGTCGCACAGCGACGTGGCGTACTAACTCGACAGGTTCACTGAGTCAGACTGACCATATCGCAGTTAGCTACCGTTGGCGCAGTTCTGTCCAGAACTGTAGATCTTACTGGACCACGTACGTTGAATCGGACCACGCGTTAGTTTTACTGAGATTTTTGCTGCAGCTAAATGGCCATCGACGCAGGCCACAAATCCGATTGGCTGTCGAACGTTTGTCTGATTCAAGTGTTCGCAACAGCTACGAACAGAAACTGTCCGAAGAACTAAGAACTGCGACCAGCAGCAATGTAGGCGATCAGTGGGATCAAATTAAGCAGGCTATGCATTTGGCAGCGAATTTCGCCTGCGGTCCCAAATCTAGTGTTCACCAAAAACACTGGATCTCTCAAGCGTCGCTAATTCTAATTGAGCAAAAACGCGAGCTGCCTAACTGCAAGGAAATGAATAAGATGCGTCGGCAGTTGCAGCGTCAGTTGACCATAAGCCTTAGGAATGACCGCGAAAGCTGGTGGGTTAAGTTAGCCGAAGAGATGGAAGTGGCGTCCGCTTCAGGTAACAGTCAAAGACTGTCTAAGCTTATTCGCGACAGCGGTGGGCGGCGAACTTCGGTTAGTGAAGTCGTGTGCGATATGAGTGGAGAGCTCATCCATAGTAGACAGGAAAGACCGGACCGCGGGGCAGAGCATTTCAAGGATCAGTTTAGCTGACCATACGCTATCGTATCTAGTCCGACGCCTGGAGCTGTGAATCCTTGGGAGGTGTCACTTGATCCCCCAACGGAAGTGGAAGTGGAGTCGAATATTCGGCTTCTGAAGTGGAGGAAAGCTGCCGGTCCCGACGAACTTCCCTTAGTTCTTTTCAAATTGGGTGGAGAAGTGCTGATGAAATCACTTACCTCCTTGCTTCCTGATATTTGGAACGAGGAGCGTATTCTGTTATAGTGAGGTGCGTCACTGATTATACCCACATTCAAGAAGAGAACACGGAGTGACTGCAGCAATCATCGTGGGATTAGTTTAATTCCGACAGTTACTAAGGTGTTAGCTTCGACAATGCTGCGCTGTTTGACACCGATTTTCGAGGATAATGTCCGCGCACAACAGGCCGGATTTCGGCCAGGTCGAGGTTGCATCGACCAAATATTCACCCTTCGACAGATACTCGAAACGCGCCACACTCACCGCCGCCCCATGATCGTAGTCTTCCTCGACTTGAAAAGTGTTTTCGACTCCGTGGATCGACCAGCACTACTCAGTGCTCTCCACCGGAAGGGTATGCCAACGAAGTTTGTGAAGCTGTTGCGAGCATTGTACTTGCATACATATGGTCGCGTTAGGGTATACGGTGAACTGTCACGTTCATTCGAAACAACTAGTGGCGTTCGACAAGGGTGTCCCATCTCTCCATTCTTGCTCAACTTCGACATGGACGAGGTGATGGAAGATGCTTCAGGAGGTCTCCGGGATGTAGGAGTGGAACTGGGTAGTGGAGGGAAACTATGTGATCTAGATTACGCAGATTTCGTTGTGTGCCTTTTCGAGTCCACGGACCAGGCACAACGGGCACTAGATAGACTCTCGAGATCCGTCGCTCGATTTGGCATGTACTTTGTACCTTCAAAGTGCAAAGTACTGTTACAGGACTGGACGACAGCAGCGCCGAACTTGATATTGGATGGAGAGGAGCTGACGATTGTGGACCGTTTCACTTACCTTGATAGCTGCGTGTCTGACGATGGTAGCTCGGGATTGGAGGTAAGCATGCGTATATCCAAGGCCCGGGCAGCTTACGCTGGATTGAAGCACTTGTGGCGTCGGCCTGATATTTCACTGAAGTTGAGAGGTCGTGTGCACTGTGCTGCAGTGCGTTGAGTTCTGTTGTACGGTTGTGAGACGTGGAGTATGCGTGTGGGCGATGTTCGTCGGTTGGAGGTTTTCGACTACCGATGTTTACGTAGTATGGCTAGGACTGGATGGAGTGACCGGGTGAGTAACGTGGAGCTCACGAATCTAATACTAGGTGCCACTTCTGAGAATAGCTTGTTTCAGCGTATGAAACTTAGTAGACTACGCTGGTTAAGTCACGTGTTGCGTATAGCGTACACTCGTCTACCATACCGTGCATTATTTTGTGTTCCTCCTAAGGAATGGAAGAAGCCATGTGGAGGCCAACAGATGACGTGGCAACGTGGAATGAGAAAATGTACAGCGAACTCAGGTAAAGTAGGTGTCTCACGCCTTCGTGGTTGGGGTCCAAAAGACTCATCGACTTGCTGGCTGGAGACACTGAAGGATATGGCAGTGAACCGTGAATAGTGGCGATCGTGTTGTCATTGTCTATCGAATCAGAATGATTGAAAACACGTGTGTTTGTACAGTTAGACTGTGTTCCGTGTGTTGGCTGCAGCAGTATCTTATCTTTTCCCGCCTGTGTAAGTCCATTCCCCGTTCCCGTTGGATAATCATTCTTTTTATAGAAACGTGTAACTCTGGGGAAAGGCAGCGGTCAGTGAGGCTTGCCTTGCTGTTTAACGCTGAACGATGATGATGATGATGATGTCGGATTATCGAGATCAAATTCATCGAGTTAAGCAAACTTTGTTCTTCATCGCGCATTCCTTTCTGGCATACATGACCCGAACACTTCGAGCCGCGAGGAGATATTTCATCTGCACAATGTACGCCAACATGCAGGAACTAGACTACCGAGCATTTCGGACACTCGCCAGCTACACAATCATGCGCGTGTTTAAAGCATCTGAGAACGCTTTCGCGATACAGAACGCGTAGCAAACACGTCTTAACAACCGTACGCTAAGCTACTGCGAAGACAAGGTGAACTGTGAAACGCAGTTTGTACTATTTTGGTGTACACCAGAAATGATCTTTAATTGCACTCGATCATTTTCCAAAGCAAAAAGATGTTTGCATTCAGGTTTAACAGTCTGCTATAATCATCTCATTGAATGGAGAAATTATATAAGGTAAAAATTAATGTGCATACGTGCAACGCTCCAGTTTTGTGTTTGGAATGTTGTTTAAAAGTATCCAAACCCGTCACTGTACATTGTGGTTTATTCAAGCATGTCATCCACCATTTGACAACAATAACCAGAATAGTGTTCGAAATGAACAAATAACAAGATTTGCCGTTCTGCACCCACGGTACTTACTTGGTGTTTACATTAGAAAGGCACCAAATATGTTGCCAAATGATAATAATTTAGGACAAAAACATGAAAATTTATTCCGAAGAAAAAAAGAGTGTGCATCTTAGTGTGAGAATAAACGCAGATAATTCATTTTAAGCTCAAAACTCCTTCAAAATACCATTTCAGTTCCTTATCCTGTTCAGAATGCAAATAATGTTTGGCCATGTTTCCGTTTTCTGATTCGTTTTGGGCATAGATTTATCTGTGTCGTATTTCCGTTTTTTAGCGACGGTCAAATGCGCAGCCAGTAACAAATTGTGCACAAAAGCCTTTTACATTAAATCGCACTTCGGGCGGGTCGTATGGGAATCCGAGACGGGAAGCGCTTCTGACTTGGTGGGCCACCGTGCCCCTTGAGGGTTTCCGCAAACAGCCACCCAACTCTCACCTGTGGATCCAGGAAGCTGAAACATGAATCAGAGGCCACAGCCAGGCAAACCGCTCGACAGGCTGGTTAAACCAGGTTGAGGGTACATACATTAGAAACCTTAGTGGGACGGCGTGCAGCATGTGAAGACGAGTACTCCCGAATGAGCGGGCGAGATTTGTTGTATCTAACGCGAATTCGTCCAATTAACTGGGTTGCATGGGCTTCTTGACTGCACCCAGGTCTACCGAATGGCCACTGGGCTCCTAGTGAGCCAGTAGCAAACACAAACCAAGATCACATCGGAGCGCGCTGGGCGTTGCTGATCGCTAGATAACCATGAAAAGGCACACGAAACATTTGGTCCGCCACATTTTCCCAACATCCTAACTTCCTGCTGCTCAACGGGTAGCACTTGGCTGTGTATGAGCTAGAGATGCTACCTCGAACAAAAGTCGGATGGCACCGGGAACGTTACTCCATACATTATTCCCAAGTTTGTTCATGAATTTCATCTCCGCATTTTGCACTCTTCATGCTACGACGCACCCGGTGAGCAAGGCGTCTTGTGCTCCTCCAGTAGCCGGAACGACCCAAACTTGAATTGGAACTCTACATCTAGACACAGGTTCTCGAATCCACATAGACTGTTGAAACGTGAGAGCTTTCCTGGATACAGGAAGCCAATGCATTTCTATGCGCAAGTTCTACGATTACGAGGCCTCTCCGAAGTAGGCTTATCCAACTCCAGCACCCGACATATTCAAGTCCCTCACCACGGCACGGTTTAGGAGCACGCCATTTATTAGGATCGATAACATAGTCTACTGTGGATGCTGAGTCAACCATTAAAGATGGGCATACCCATTACGTACTAAGAAGGTTTAGCTTTGGCGGAGGGAGTGAAAACAACGACCGTTTATTCACATTTGCGGGTTGCAATTGACTGGTTGTTACAAATACCCCCTTTTAAAATCGAAAAGTTATTTGCAGAAATGGTGCGCCAGCGACGATAGGACAGCGCATCAGACAGACTAGATTTTAGTGTGTTCTCTCTGGTACTCATCGACCATGGACAGTCGAGCATACCGTGAGGGCATAGATAGAAACAACAACGGCACGGGCTACATAATGGTGTGCGTTCGTCTAAAGCCGCATTTTTCAGCATGATGGCAAACTAGACAGCATCACAATTAACGCACTCTTCCGAATGCGATTACATTTAAACCAGCCAACGTCTACGGAAATGGTAACAGGGACGACGACTGTGTAAAGTGTATATATCATAAGAGTGCCCGTTAACCAACTAAGTAAAACTAAGAGAAACAGTAAAGATCGGATATTTCATCCTCCTCCTCCTCATCATCATCCTCATCATCCTCCTCATCATCCTCATCATCCTCATCATTATCATCCTCATCCTCAACATCATCATCATCCTCATCCTCATCATCATCCTCATCATCATAGTCATCATCATCCTCATCATCCTCATCCTCCTCCTCATCATCATCCTCATCACCCTCATCATCCTCATCATCTTCATCATCATCCCCATCATCCTCATCATCCTTACCATCCTCCTCATCATCCTCATCTTCATTCACATCATCCTCATCCTCATCATCGTCATCATCGTCATCACCCTCATCCTCATCATTCAGCGTTAAATAGCAAGGCAAACCTCACTGACCGCTGCATTTCCTCCAGAGTTACACGTTTCTATAAAAAGAGGGAATATCCAAAGGGAACAGGGAGTGGACCTACACAGGCGGGAAAAGATAAGATACTGCTGCAGCCAACACACGGAACACAGTCTAACTGTACAAACACACGTGTTTTCAATCATTCTGATTCGATAGGCAATGACAACACGATCGCCACTATTCACGGTTTACTGCCATATCCTTCAATGTCTCCAGCCAGCTAGTTGACGGGTCTTTTGGACTCAAACCAACAAGACGTGAGACACCTACTTTACCTGAGTTCGCTGTGCATTTTCTCATCCCGCGCTGCTACGTCATCTGTTGACCTCTACATGGCTTCTTCCACTATATGCGAGGAACCCGAAATAGGACACGATATGGTTGACGAGTGTACGCTATACGCAACACGTGGCCCAAGCAGCGTAGTCTACTGAGTTTCATACGCTGAAATAGGGTATTTTGAGAGCCGGCACCTGGCCTCCGCATTACTCACCCGGTCACTCCATCCAGTCCTAGCCATACTACGTAAACATCGGTAGTCGAAAACCTCCAACCGACGGACGTCTCCCACACGAATATTCTATGTCTCACAACCGTACAACAGAACTGAACGCACTACGACACAGTACACACGACCTCTCAACTTCAGTGAAATATCAGGCCGACGCCACAAGTGCTTCAGTCCAGCATGAGCTGCTCGAATCTTCGATATACGCGTATTTACCTCCACTCCCGAGCTACCATCGTTCGACACGCAGCTATCAAGGTAAGTGAAACGGTCCACATTCGTTAGTTCGTCTCCGCTCAGCACGAAGTTCGGCACAGGTGTTGTTCAGTCTTGTAGCAGCACTTTGCACTTGGAAGGTATAAAGTACATGCCAAATCGAGCGACGGATCTCGAGAGTCTATCTAGTGCCCGTTGTGCCTGGTCCGTGGACTCGAAAAGGCACACAACGAAATCTGCGTAATCTAGATCACATAGTTTCCCTCCACTACCCAGTTCCACTCCTACATCCTGGAGACCTCCTAAAGCATCTTCCATCACCTCGTCCATGTCGAAGTTGAGCAAGAATGGAGAGATGGGACACCCTTGTCGAACGCCACTAGTTGTTTCGAATGAACGTGACAGTTCACCGTATACCCTAACGCGACCATATGTATGCAAGTACAATGCTCGCAACAGCTTCACAAACTTCGTTGGCATACCCTTCCGGTGGAGAGCACTGAGTAGTGCTGGTCGATCCACGGAGTCGAAAACACTTTTCAAGTCGAGGAAGACTACGATCATGGGGCGGCGGTGAGTGTGGCGCGTTTCGAGTATCTGTCGAAGGGTGAATATTTGGTCGATGCAACCTCGACCTGGCCGATTTCACTAGCCGAAGTTCGTCTCCCGCCGGTGTCACGTATAAGCTTAAACAGTCTTTGACTGTTACCTGAATCGGCCGCTACTTCCATCTCTGCGGCTACCTTAAACCATGGTCATTCTTAAGACTTACCGTCAACTGACGATGCAACTGCCGACGTATCTTATTCACCTCATTGCAGTTAGGCAGCTGACGTTTTTGCTCCTTTAGAACCGGCGACCCTTGCGAGATCCAGTGTCTTTGATGAATACCAGATCCAGAACCACAGGCAAATGCAAAATGCTGCCAAATGCATCACCTGCTTGATTTAATCCCACCGCTTGTTTACATTGCTGCTCGTCGGAGTTTTTAGTTCCTCGGACAGATTCTGCTCATAGCTATTGCGAACAGCGGAATGTCCGTGGAAACGTTTGGTTGCTGTGCTAGGACAACCAATTACCTCGACCTTCAACGCGAAGCTACGTGCTCAATAAAAAGTGACTGGAAAGCATATTGATTTGAAATCGCATAACGCCTGGAAACCGCAACCGCTGTTAGATATTTTGGGATGCTTTTTTGATAGATATATATATATATACACTACAAAGCAACCGTGAGAAGCTCATGATCAACGCACGGTAACTTACATAACATAAACAGACGTTTGAAGAAAAGCTACGAAACTTTTGAAGACAGAAACGTTCACAGAACACGGAATCCGAAAAAAATGACGGCGTATCATAATGGTATCACACTAGCTGGGATCACGACGTCGAAAAGCCTTACAGATTAGTGTAAAGGAGAAAACCAACGCTGTTGCAACGAAATGCTCCCAGTCGAACATACTTGAGATAAGACGCCCCAGTTTGAGCGTTTTCATCAAGTGACAGATCTGCACTCAACTGATAATTCGATTGAGCGTCAAGATCCTGGACCGCATCCTCATGAACTGATCCTGGTCGATCAGAACCACAACTGGAAGAGCTCACGCTGCCACCATCTGAAGACCATGCATCTGTTACGTCCACATGGGGTTGGGTTGACTGGATATCTTCTCGACGTTCCCAAGCCTGAATTAAGGACATTGTGCATTGCGGAGCCGACCCAGTCTCTGATCTTCCATCCTCGGCATTTGCAAATGAAGCGCCTGACGGAGTCATGATGGGTACCAACTGTACATTTATTTCTTGAAACGCTGAAGTAAAACGTACCGCTACAAGTCAGCAAAGTGTTATTCTAAGTTGTCTCTCTTTGCGATACATGAACCAGAAAAGGAACTTGTTGACGGCACGTTTCGGGAGACAGAACTGATGACTGATATCCTGACACTGGTGAAGAAGAAAAAAATGCTCATATAAAATGTGAGCCTACAAACCTACTATCAGACTGTCACCACCTGAGGCGTATATATATATATATGTATATATATATATATATATATATATAAAATTAACAGAATCTAGTTTGTATCGTCAGACATATCCATGGAAGCCTTCGGTTGAAGAATCAAGATATGAACCACAATTGCTATTCGTTGTTAGTTCTTTGCTAGTTGAGCTGAAATACCCTTATGAGCAAGTGGATGATGTCGCTAGAATGGATAGCAAATGCGAGCAATATCTAGATTAGTCAACAGCCCGAATGACAAAGAATTATCAGCGAATAACAATTGTAGTTCTTCTATGTAGTTTGCAACCGAGAGCTTTAATGCACACCCCTGACGATGCAAATTCGTCCTCGGTGACAGAAACCGATTTGGAGTGTAAAGTTATAAAGATCTTTGGACAGCAGTCTATCGGGTACGCAAACCTGAAGAGCGGGTACGACCGGGACACCGGTTTTGTGCTTCCGGGGAAACTTTGTTCACTCAACCAGATACTACTTACACTTAACATTTATAATATATGCACCAAACCACACGCATTACACTTTGAACGAATGATTTCATATCACACGGTCTAAAACCTTTTTGGTAATTGTTATAAATGTTTCCCGTGGTGTGTTTACTGGAGGGGTTTTGTTTGCCATTGACATTTGTTTCAAAAATACCAGCCATTTTGCACCATTATTGGGATAATCAAAGGTTGCCTCTGAACCTATGAATATATATATATATATATATATATATATATATATATAATTCTTTTAATGCACTGCAAAAAAACGCTGTCCTTTATACGCGAATAGTTTCTTGTAATCGAAAATCACTAAAAAGCAGGGTACGGTAGAGCTGTATGCCATCTGGCTTTCTCGGGAAGCGGACAAAGCAGTGGACACCACACTGGCTAGTCACGAGGAGAGTTGGGTCATACCCATCGATTAAACATTAGCGGAAGATCAACACGCGTTAAAGATATGCTCGGTTTTCACCTGGGAAGACTTCGTCCTATAAGGTGGCACAAGAGTTTGGTGGTGCCTACGATGTGGCGAGCCTAGTCCGCCAACAAAACATGACCATACTTACCTTGTTTAATTAAAACGACGAAGTTTACTAGGAGAGGCGAATGAACAAATCGACTGGTAACCGGCTTGTGTGGTCTAAACTGTCGCCCGAAGGGTCGCGCTTGGCTATGCAAATGCAAAGTACAAATCGACATCATCGTCATCATTCAGCGTTAAATAGCAAGGCAAACCTCACTGACCGCTGCATTTCCTCCAGAGTTACACGTTTCTATAAAAAGAGGGAATATCCAAAGGGAACAGGGAGTGGACCTACACAGGCGGGAAAAGATAAGATACTGCTGCAGCCAACACACGGAACACAGTCTAACTGTACAAACACACGTGTTTTCAATCATTCTGATTCGATAGGCAATGACAACACGATCGCCACTATTCACGGTTTACTGCCATATCCTTCAATGTCTCCAGCCAGCTAGTTGACGGGTCTTTCGGACTCAAACCAACAAGACGTGAGACACCTACTTTACCTGAGTTCGCTGTGCATTTTCTCATCCCGCGCTGCTACGTCATCTGTTGACCTCTACATGGCTTCTTCCACTATATGCGAGGAACCCGAAATAGGACACGATATGGTTGACGAGTGTACGCTATACGCAACACGTGGCCCAAGCAGCGTAGTCTACTGAGTTTCATACGCTGAAATAGGGTATTTTGAGAGCCGGCACCTGGCCTCCGCATTACTCACCCGGTCACTCCATCCAGTCCTAGCCATACTACGTAAACATCGGTAGTCGAAAACCTCCAACCGACGGACGTCTCCCACACGAATATTCTATGTCTCACAACCGTACAACAGAACTGAACGCACTACGACACAGTACACACGACCTCTCAACTTCAGTGAAATATCAGGCCGACGCCACAAGTGCTTCAGTCCAGCATGAGCTGCTCGAATCTTCGATATACGCGTATTTACCTCCACTCCCGAGCTACCATCGTTCGACACGCAGCTATCAAGGTAAGTGAAACGGTCCACATTCGTTAGTTCGTCTCCGCTCAGCACGAAGTTCGGCACAGGTGTTGTTCAGTCTTGTAGCAGCACTTTGCACTTGGAAGGTATAAAGTACATGCCAAATCGAGCGACGGATCTCGAGAGTCTATCTAGTGCCCGTTGTGCCTGGTCCGTGGACTCGAAAAGGCACACAACGAAATCTGCGTAATCTAGATCACATAGTTTCCCTCCACTACCCAGTTCCACTCCTACATCCTGGAGACCTCCTAAAGCATCTTCCATCACCTCGTCCATGTCGAAGTTGAGCAAGAATGGAGAGATGGGACACCCTTGTCGAACGCCACTAGTTGTTTCGAATGAACGTGACAGTTCACCGTATACCCTAACGCGACCATATGTATGCAAGTACAATGCTCGCAACAGCTTCACAAACTTCGTTGGCATACCCTTCCGGTGGAGAGCACTGAGTAGTGCTGGTCGATCCACGGAGTCGAAAACACTTTTCAAGTCGAGGAAGACTACGATCATGGGGCGGCGGTGAGTGTGGCGCGTTTCGAGTATCTGTCGAAGGGTGAATATTTGGTCGATGCAACCTCGACCTGGCCGATTTCACTAGCCGAAGTTCGTCTCCCGCCGGTGTCACGTATAAGCTTAAACAGTCTTTGACTGTTACCTGAATCGGCCGCTACTTCCATCTCTGCGGCTACCTTAAACCATGGTCATTCTTAAGACTTACCGTCAACTGACGATGCAACTGCCGACGTATCTTATTCACCTCATTGCAGTTAGGCAGCTGACGTTTTTGCTCCTTTAGAACCGGCGACCCTTGCGAGATCCAGTGTCTTTGATGAATACCAGATCCAGAACCACAGGCAAATGCAAAATGCTGCCAAATGCATCACCTGCTTGATTTAATCCCACCGCTTGTTTACATTGCTGCTCGTCGGAGTTTTTAGTTCCTCGGACAGATTCTGCTCATAGCTGTTGCGAACATCTCAATCAGAGAGATGTTCGATGGCCAATCGGGTTTACGGCATGCGTCGATGGCCGCAATAAAACTAACACATGGTTCGGTTCGACGTGCGTGGCCCAGTGCGATATACAATTCTGTATAGAACCAAGCCAACGGTAGCTTACTGCAATATAGTCGATCTGACTCGGAATACCCGTCGCGTTAGAGCCCCAAGTCGCTGTGCGACGCGAACTGTCTGAAATTCGCACTAGAGAGACGTTTTCCCCCGTTATCTGTTCGCTGAGCAGGCAAGACGCACCACCCACCAAACAGGCTTCCGATGCACCAAGTTTTCCAACTTGTGTATTAAAATATACTACCACTACAATGTCAGAGGCTTTGCTCTTCCGAACAAGAGTGAGGAGTTCGTCATAAAATTCGTCTTTTTGTATGCCAATCTGTTGGGGCATATGTCAATATGACAAGTAAACTGCGATCGACACAAATATCGTTCCAGACGCTGACTGATCCCTGTAGTCTCGCGAGCCACAAACAACTGCCAATCGGGATCCAGTCTCATTTAAGACTATTCCTACACTGCTTTGACCCGCGGCTCAAGCTGTTTCGTCTTCTGAGGTGTACAGGAAATATTATTATTGAATCACTACTCGAACCCTGATTTGGTATTTCACTCACGCAGTAGATATCAATCGAAGGTGAGTCCACTGTCCTACCTAAACACGCTTCTGAACAGCTTGCATCAGAGTATGCACATTGAAGGAACCGGGATTCAGAGGTTGATGAGGCTTGAGAAAATATGACCTAGCAGACTGAAAACCACCTACTACACTATTTGACAATAAACCGTTGTCAGCATCGGGCGTGTTATCAGTGGGGACACTATGGGCGTGCAGAGAGGGCAAACAGATTGGGTTGGAGACAGAAGAGGCAGGTTGAATAGAAGAGACTGAGCTCTGAGCAGTAGCATACTTATCACTACCCACCCCGCTCGATTCAGTGGGCAGCGTCGTTCTGATTATCCTGCGCGACAACCGATGTAGTATGAAATTATTTGTAGGCATGTAACTCATGGGGATTGATGGACGGGTACTGCTATGGAGTCCAGCCGCTAAGCAGAAGAACGATTCGGGTTCTCAACCAAAGCCTTTGGTTCTGACAAGAACCTGACCACAAGACAGCGAGGCATAGCTGAGTGGAAGCCTATCTACTTGGATCAATTGTTCTCCTACTCGTTTTTCCTTCTAAGCTGGTAGCTCAAATCAACATCCGACTGGGATGAGCAGGATTACCTCGTCAGGCCTCTACCCATTGACCTTCCAGGCATGATTGGAGATTCGGCTTGAGATAAGCCACCCCGTATAGCTCGTTGGGTCATGCGAGTAAGCAAGCCGTCACACCATGTCAATGTGCAGTCTCATTGTGGCAGATACGGAGGTAGGTGTAACGGGAAGGTAGCTGTTGGGGTTAGAATGGTCTCCAAGTTTTGGTACAGGAAGAATAATTGCCTTCTTCCATTAACAGGGAGAATGCTCCGATTGAGACGGGGAGGGAGAAAATTACGAGGTATAGAGGTTAACTCTGGGGCACGCATTGTCAGGACGATCGGCGTAATACCATGCAGACCTTCCGCTCCGGAGACCTTCAGGTTGGAAAGATTTTGGCGGATCTTTCTTGTTAATGTAGCAAGAAGATCAGCATGGTTTGGAAGAAGACGAAAAAAAAAACAGAAAAAGTGCTGACAGAAAGTGTGGTTTCAGGCAAAGATTTCTGCCTTATCAAGCGACTTACAGACCGGAAGGAGGGAAAATTTTCAAATGAGAGGAGAGTTGGGAGGGCAGAAACTACAGGCTATCACCTCTGCAAGGGAAAAATGGTTGACTACCCGTAGCGCATCAGAAACATGACCGGTGAGGACGGGTATGCGAGGACTTTCGGCTCTTGGATACGATTGCCTTTGTAGTATTGGCAGAGTGCGACTGGCCAAATTTGTCAACAACCCAGACGTTACATCATGGTTTAAGCTTCATAAGGGCTGAGTGGATTCGGCCATGAGTTGCACACACCCACAGAAAGGCTGCCTCGCTGTATATTGTTCTCCGGGGCAAGTTGTGTTTGGGTGTTGAGTCGAAGTGACCATTCGATAACGACACAAAAAGGGACAGAAAACCAATGGACTGGCTCGTGTGGGTTCAGCTAGACCATCGCGTTGGAGTCCACGAGATCAGCCCAAACGATGGCAGGTTGTTTTACAACGAGGCGTTTAGTGGCGTTACTACATTCGAAATCGTTCTTTATTTATTTAGGTATTTCATGTACTGCTTAGATGATATTTTACTACGCCTTTATCCCTTTTCCTTCTGCTAGTGAACGTTGCTGGGACGTAAATATAAGTACAAATACCAAATACAAAGAACGATGGTTCAAAGACTACTTTCATACGGAGAATGGAGAGGCTAAATGAATGTCTGTGACACGGTTTGGAATAAGAGGCGGTGCCAAAGAGTTGCAGTTGACAGGATTGAAAACCCCTTTCATACAAGGGGAGACGGAGATCATGAGTTAGTCGAAGGTGCTGAAGTTTGCCGCAGAGTAAAGATCTGGTCAATACAGCTCATGTCGGGTCGGAAACAAAATTGGTTCTTACACCTGGCTCTTTTGCGAGTACCCTAAACTCGGCGGAGAACTATGCTCGGGAAGCGTGGATGCAACATTTGCCAAAACCAATTCCTCTGTGATTTCCACACGAATACTTATTACTTTTTTCTTGAATCGGCTCTATCATCGATCTACGCCAGTCCTGATGAATCTGTTCCCTTGCCTGGGTTGACCCCAGTTTCCTTAACTTCGATGATAATATTTGGTCACAATCCCTGGAAAAAGATGTCGATAACTCATCTGGTTCAGTTATCTTATCACTTTTCAGGGAATCTATTTTGCGTATAACCATTTCCGATAGAAGACTGGTATCTCTATCCATTGCTTCCCTTGAAGGTACGTGTGGGAGCCCCACTGACAAATTGGGTCAACTAAACGACTCCATAAAATGTTCCGTGCAACGCCGCAGGCGACACTGGTGACCGCGAATTAATGAGCATCCGGATTTTTTGACCACCTTAATTGCACTTGGTTTTCGCGAATCAATACTCCTAATCAGTCGCTAAAGATGCCGAGCACTGCCAATAGCCGATCTTTTCAATCCCCTTGTCTTCCCCTATCCACCATTCTTTGCGGTCACTTCTTAGGCTTCGTAATTTCTTTCACATTGTTTGTGGCATCCGGGGCACGGACCAGCGGACATCAAACGGAGCAACTGATGTCCGGTGCATCGACTATTGTGAGATTTATGCGGACGGTAGAAAACCCAGCTCGCGAAATCAGCGAAACTGGACGTCCGTGCAAACCCTGCAAACACGACTGACTAGTCTCTTTGTTGAAACAACGATAAAACCAGCTGACCGTTACTTTTACTCGTCATTTCCAATGGTAAAAAAGTGAGAAATTCCTTCTCCATTGCTTGCGATAGCAGGTCCATGTCAGTGTTACGCGAGGTCTAATCCCCAGGAACCCAAACCCACCTTTCCACAAACGTGTCGTCCGCGTGAAATTCTGAAGTTCCGAAAGCAGTCGAATCATTGGCCTACTGCTCATTTTTTTAGTTACCTGCCACGTAATCCTGGAAATTGTTATAGGTGATCGGTAATGTTAGCACTCCATGCAGAAAACCGTAACCTCAAAAATTTCGAAGTCATCAGGATCAAGTCTTAATTTCAAAAAAGTCGCGATATAAACAAGTACGACTGTTATTCTAGAGTATTTACTTTATAGCAGAACTTGGATTCGTTTCTCCAGATAGCTTGTTTAACCGAACGTTGACCGCCAAGCGCGGTCGCCACTCGTGCGTTGCTCACGCACGCACCCGTCCGAATATACTCAACCTGCTACCGATTCCAACCATCTTTTCCTTGTGCTGGTCAAGTGCCGGGGTTGCCAGTATTGTAGCCGTACGGAGCCGAGTAAGAGTGACGCACGAGTGGTCACAGAATAAGGGTATGCAAACATAATGCGGGATTCGCGTTAGGACAATTCGTTCTACTTCCCAAACAATTGAATCTAATTTAAACCACTGCGCTGTGATTTACAGCGGCAAAATAATAGGCGATATGACTGAATCTAGCGTAGGAGTCTAAGAAAAATCAACCTTATTTTGATGTACCCTTATGCAATAGCCACAATCGTAGCTTTGACAGCAGCTCATTCCAATACCGTCTATGTCGGCAGCTTCCCGAAACTTTATACTGCCCCGCTTACCTGCGTGGGCTTTCACTTCAAAAGATTTTAGCTGGCGCATAACTCGACGGTGGTCTCCGCTTTCGAATGCATCCTTATCACCGTGAGGTTATACGCGCAATGAAATCGACATGCGCGGCAAATATCTAGATTCCCAAGATACAACAGATGGTTAAATATCTAACCACAATCTGGTCAGTCGGCAACATGACTGTATAGTACCAGACAATAATACCGGGAAACAACTAGAATTGAGGGAAGAGAAGCACAGGAATGCAGCAGGGCCGGCAACGTCCAGATTGTGATCTCCTCTCTTCTTCAGTTCAGGTCAGATCTCACTGGACAGCAGTGACCTCAACTGTCAATTGGGCGTCCGGAGATCCTTCTATGGTGTGAGCACCGTTTAGCGTCAACAACTACCAGCTGTGGTTAGTGACGAAACTTCCACGTTGAAAATTCGCTCCTGTGAAGCCAAAAAAGAATTGTTACGGAAATGGAATAAATGTTATTGGGCATTTTTCGGAAATCATGGAAATGTTAATCTGGATAACGTGATCGTTGTTTAATCGGATGATTTTGGGTACAAGTGTATGAGAAACCGGAAATTGCCTCACTTGCGCTCTTATGGCTGTCATGGCTGTTCGTGCGCACGCTACCGCTGCCCATGTTGATGATTCTGAAGTGTTTAGACGTTACGTTCGCCGTTTTTATGCGTTTTCCCGATTTTGAATCTGATTTTAGGGTTTTCCAGCATAAGACGCTTACGCCGTTTTATAAATATCACAGTGTCAGCTCCGGAAACTGGCTCCGAGAGCATCCGCGGCCTCTTCCTTCTTTTCCTTACTATAGGATCAAGTACTGCTGTGTACACAAACACCGCAGAAATCAAAGTGGCCGTTGGTAAATCTATTATTTTTGCAAGTAATATTTATTTGCAGGTTTCAAATTATTGACTGCCCGGCATTCGTCATTTTGCTTGCAAATAGCAAGCAATATCAGGTGGTAGGAAGTCGTCTCCAAAACAATGATTCGTTCCGTCGGTCTCATGACCGTTATTACGCGCGCAATCATAAGCTAACCCCAGAGCAGGAGGCGCACGTAATCAGCATAATAGAAATTTTTGGAAATTCTAGAGAGGTTTGTCGATATGCGCGGGATAAGTTCAACCGCCTAGTTACGGTTCGAGATATTGATAGTCTTAGGCGTAAATTCCGATTAATGGATGACCGGAACGACGTTGTCCGTGTTAAAGTTTTATTACGCGGACAAAGTAGTCTCAGGTTACTCAAAAGGGAGGATGTAGTTAGCCTTGCGTTCTTCGTGCCTGACAGTGTCAGGCATTTAGCTGAACATTACTGCGAGGTGATGTTAGCAGACGCGACCCACCAGCTTAACTGCGGTGGGTACGTGCTGTGGCGTGCCATGATAGTAGATGATAGTGGGTTAGGACCGTCAATGTTTTGTGCTCTGCTCCCTAGCGAAAGCGGAGCAAGCTACCGCAGAGCGACTATTGCTATGAAGGATATGTTGCCCGCGACGAGTAAGGTTAGGACGATAATCGTCGACCGCAGCTTGGCGCAGTTGAAAGCGTTTCAAGCGGCATACCCGGAAGCATGTGTAATATTTTGTCGGTTTCATGTCCTCATGGACATGCGTCACCGCTGCGGCAGCCCTCCGGTAATTGTTGAAGGGGACAGGAAGCGCATTCATCAGTGGATGCGCAATTTAGTGTTTGCATCTACGGAGGTCGAGTTTGATAAGTTTAAGGCTGCAATAGGAGTTCGGTGTCCGTCGGTGCTCACGTACTTTCAACGTGCGTGGCTGTCGTACGGATCTATGTGGGCTATGTGCAGTGTAAAGTGGGCGCTAAATTTTGGTACTTTTACGACTAATAGGGTTGAGGTGGAAAATAGGCATTTAAAGCGTGGTCTGTCAATGAGATTCACGCTTTTTGATGTTTTCTCGCAAATACTGCGGCGCACGGAAGAGTTAGTCGAGGCTAGGCGTTGCCGCGTCATTAGAGAAATTCTGGGCACCGACGTCCCTCCCGCAGGCTTGGAGATGTATGGTGCCCTGCTAAGCAGAATTAGTCAGTTCGCAAGAAATGCACTCCAGGCCCACCTGGAAGCGCACAAGTTAATTTACCTTCAGAAGGCAAGCGGGTCTTGGGAAGAAGGGTGTTCCAAATCATGCGGTGCACGTGTACTGATGGGCGTTCAGCCGTCATGAACGTGCACTTTCTGGAACCAGTGGCTGCTACAATGCAGCCACATATTGCGTGTCAGTTCCTTCCTGAGGTATGACGCAGCCAGACTTCCAGTAGGTCGATGGGGGTATGAATGCGAGGGTTAAAATCCCCAGTCGCCCTCACCCCAGAAGGAATGCATCGTCTCGGAGGAACATTTAACTTTCAAAAAAAGAAGATAAAATGTCCCTCTTTGGGGAAGCTTGTCAGGACATGCGTGTCTTCACTGACCGTGAGCGAAGCCGCGTCAGGGCGTTTATCAGAGCAACTACGACATATAGCTAAATTGATAGCGGCAGTTAAAGAATTCACCGTGGTGCCCACAAAGAACCACGCAGGAGTTAGCACATACGTCGATAATGCCGTTCGCAGTGATGGGACACGGAAAGTTGGGAAGACGGTTGAACGGATTCCCGGCAACTCGTCATCCGTAAGGTTGCCTGCGTCTTCAAAACATGAGGCTTCCCTTGCGCCCCGGGACACTGACGACGTTGATATAAAAATCGTTGGTGATCCCTTACAGTTGGTTAACTTTAGGAAGCACGCCGTCATGACTTCTACTGGCTACAGACTACAGAGGCTGAAGAAACGCAGGCATTCGGAGCCGCCACCTTCACCAATCACACAGGACCTATGCGCCGTCTGCCGGCTGCAGCAGCCCTTGCTGGATTTGGACGAAACAACGGAGTGGGTGCAATGCGACTTATGTCAACATTGGATTCACTGGCAATGCGCCAACTACCTGGACCAAGAGGTGTACATCTGTGTAAATTGTTTATCAGCATAAGGTGTTATTAATGCTAATATTCACCATTTCCATTGCAGGTTAACCTTAAGAGCCTAAGACGACGTTGGACGGATGAAGAGGACCCCGGAGGCCCACGGAAGACGACGGATGTGCAAGGAACAAGGACCGCGGGAGGGACGGGGTTGACGAGGACGCCCCCACGGCCCCCATGGGGCCACCAGGGCCCTTTTTGGGGCCACCGCTATTTGATTACCGTCACCGATTTCCAAAATCATTTATTTCTGTTATGACTTCATTGTGTACTAGGTTGTTGCTACGTGAGTCTTCCTTCACGTGCGCAACAAAGGTTGGGGTTTCGGTGCTCATTCGTTTCGGAGTAGTGAAACTAGTCCACTGTACGCATGCGAATGTCAGAAGTGTATGCTGAGGCAGACAGGTTTGCGTTTGTCTAGGGATGCTTATAGATGTCGTTCGCCATCTATACCTGACCAAAGACAGATGGCGATAGACATGACACGGGGTTTGCAGAGGGGTCGTATAGTTTGCCTTTGGGCATTTAACGTTAGTATGACTACCCGACGGGGCAAACTGCGATATATGCATATATCGTACGACTAAGCGGTTATTGGATATATGCATATATTATCAGATAAGGAAATCATTGCGTGCGTTAACATTAATTGCTATACCGAGGTATGCGTATGTAGTCTTCCCACATGGGACCACAAATGTTTAAGGACATTTATTTAATAGATTTCTAGTGCATGTCGACGGAACAACGCATATGATGTACATGTCCAGTGGAAACATACATAGCTGTATATATATAAATTTATGTATATATAATTACATATACGTGTGTCTACTATACACACGTATATGAATTTATTACGTTCCACCATGTAAATGTTCACACTATATACCTATAGGTGCACATCTATTTCTTTACGTGTTTTCGTTTCTATATGTATATATAGACAAATATATATNATATATATGTACATGTACATATAAAAATTTTGGCCACTTTATATCGATTTAAGTAACAACTCAAGGCATAAAGTCGAAAAACTCAATTCATGTGACGATTACGCAGCAAAAATGTACATAATTGTTACATCACCCTGGTGCATACGTATGTTTACATATATAAATTCATATTTATACATATATATATATGCGTAAATTATATTTAAGTAGACATCTTCGCTATCCTGGGGCAGACAGATATTTATATACGTTTTCTATTTCCCAGCCATCAACGAAAATACGCAATACAAAATGGTCATTTTCACTATCACAGCCAATACCTTTTACGGGTTTGGCATGCTAAATGGACTTTTTTCTGCACAATATATCAATAATATCGTCCTAGCTTGGCTCCTTCTGATTGATCATTTTTTCACCACGTTGAAAACCAGTAACAGCTGACAGTTAACGGCAAACGTTACCAGTTATTGCGGGGTGGACAGTTTGTAATTATCAGTTATCGCTGGTGGACGAGTTATGTCCAAAGGTTTGAACGCCCCCAAAAATGAACGTTTCGCGAAGGTGGAAGTTTCGTAAATGCCACCAGTTGCGTTTCTCATTCTCAGTTCGGTTTGCTGAGAAATCCCCCTGTCAAATAAGACGAAAAAGGAATCCAGTACAAGTAAGGTTACCGGGCTACACGGCGAAATTTCTGATCGTCCGGGTTTTTGCAAATATAGCTTCTTGGATCAGACGGTGTTTCGATAATAAGTGGGTGCATGCTGTCTTCAGTTCCTATGGTGCGACTCTTGTATGTAACTCGCAACCCTCATTTCTATGGTATTTTAAATGGAAACAAAAATAATAAAATGCTTCCATCCGGATCCTCTTCTCCACCCTACACTTTGCAAACTGTCTCCAAACAAGATAGCCCCGCATTATCTGGCCTCCCTTTAAATTCACGCATTGACCCTACCTCGACCACTTACTCTGGTAGCTTTTTCCAATGATTCACCACTCGTACCACGAAACGATTTGCATCGAAACCCTGCAGTTACAATCGAGTTCTCATTCACTACATTCCTTCTTGTCTGGAACAGGGCTTCACGGCAACCCCGCACCTGCACCAGTCCCTTAATAACCTTGAAGGCCTGATTGAGTTACTTCTTTCCTTATGTCCTCCCAGGGAGTGCAAGCCAAACGCCCTCAGACTCTGCTCATATCTCGTATGCCTCAATTGTTCAAACCAGAATGTAAAAATACGCAAAACATGTATCAGCATTTTCATGTCTTATAAAGCACGGCACCCAGGCTTGGACACAACAATCTAAGCGTGGTCTGACAAATGCCTTGGTCGGAAGGTCTTGGGGCTGCTAAATCCTACAGCCGTCCCAATTTGGCTTTAGGCGAGCTAAGCGTTCATGACCGTTTTCTTACACCGCATGCTAGGTTTGACCTCAGTGCTTACTACTAGCCAAAGGTCCCTTGTTTGTTACGCTTGTTCCATCGCGATCTGTTACCCCGATAGACTCATGTGGCGAAGGGGTTTGCGTCTCCTTTAATGGGCTGTTTGCACTTGCTCGAGTTCAACAGAAGCTCCAGTCTCACAGACCACTGGTAAACTACATCCACATCCTTCTGGAGAGCCTCACTATTTGCTGTCCCTAATAGCTCTATGTCGTCAGCAAACATGAGATACGGATTATCGGAATCATTGGGTATGTCGTAGACACACATCAGGAAGAGCACTGGTCTTAAGGCAGGGCCCTGAAGCAACGCGCGTGTAGCATTTTAATGCCAGATAGACCGCTCGACTCTCACCCTGGAGGATCTACCCTTCGTGACGTCGTGTCAGCCAGCTGTCCGTTTTAGCAGCCAGTAATAACCCCTAACATTTCGGCTCAAAAAGCATGTGGTTCACGGAATCAAAGGCCTTCTAAAATTATAGATGGCACATGCTTCCACTCTTGACATCCTATCTGTTATCTCGTGCAGAAAGCTCATCAAGTTAGCTGTGCGAGAATATTTTCCGATAAAACCTTAGTGCTCCATTATCGCTCGCTATTTAGCCACCAAACGATTGACTGCCCTGTCGCGTAGGCCCCCTTCTAAGGCTCTAGGCGTAATGTATGTCACACCCACTGGTCCATAAGTGCCAGAAGTATCTCAGCACCTGTATAACTGCATACGAAAAGCAGTCCGCGGGACGCCGCTTTTCGTCCAGCGATGCTGTAAAGGGCTGGGTGAAATGTTTCACTGGTGGCTTTATTAGAGCTTGTTGGATCCCATCAGAGTCCTCCGCTCTTGATGCGTTCATTTTTTGGGATTTCCCGCAATTCCTTTGCCGTGACCGCCCCATCCGACATCCCGAACTAAAGGGTTGTATAACCTAGTGTTTGCCCCCGTGCCCTTTGGTCTCGCATATGTGCTGGTGAGAGAAATTCCAACGGACGGTTGACTTTCTTGTGGTTGCTGGTTGATCTAATTCATGATGGATTTTTGATTCACTCACGCCCTTTCGCAAAGCTGCTTTAGGTTGCACATAATTGTAATTGGCTTTGGGTTTGCTTTTGGCGGCTCCAACGATGCACTCCTCTCGGTAAGTTCGGCACTGTCGCTGGATGTGTGAGCTCTTCTATCTCCCCAGTACCTAACTCGGATGCTCACGATGGCCAAGTAAATCCTTATAGCTCGTGAAAGCCCTATGTTTTTACTCGCAGGCTGTTGTGGTTCTGTTTCCACACCATGGTGGTATCCAATTTCGTTTGGTTCTGCGAAGTGGCGCAACTAACTCTGTTATAACAAACAGGTTGTTTTTAATTGCCTCCCATTGGCACTCCGCGTAGTTGCTGCCTCGTTCTACTCCGCACCGAGTCCGAAGACCCAAGAACAGCAGTGTGCTTTTATCCGTCATTAAGAAGTTGCCATATTTCTCGAGGAAACGGTCCTCGCAGACTCAGTTGCATGTGGATTATTGCGTGGTTGCTCCTACCTGTTGGCTGTTCCAACTCAATGGTTCCTGCAACCTTCGGGGTTCCCCTTAGTGCGACGTCAAGGACCGAAAATACTTAGTCGAATATCCATTGAGTTGCTTGGGTAACATGCTGAACCATCCCATTTGCGCGCACGAACTCCGGGAGTTGATACCCAAATTAGACTTACAGACCTGTCTGGAAAACTCCACTAATCTCAGAAGCGTTAAAATCTCTAAGTATGTTAAGCTTGTTCGCTGACCCTACAGCCGCACTGAGATGAGCAAACAGTTACCCGTCCTCCGCTGGCTTTGACTATGGATTTGTATACATACTTAAAACTGAAACCTTCGGGCCGCCAATTGCATTGTTGACTTCCAGAGCCTGTATGTTTGGGGTATTCAGTTTGTGGCCCTCCAGCGCATCGTAGCTTTCAGCCACTAGGATCAGCACCTAGCCTTCCGTTATGCCATCTCATTTGTCACCCTTATTGTATGAGTTATCCCGCGCCATTGATTCCTTGCTCCCTTCCACCAGCTCCAATTAGACGTCAGTGCCAGCCACCACATCTACATCCCCACGTGTGAATTGTAACTGCGAACGCATTTTACCTACACATGTAGCATTTGTGGTCACGTAAAAATCACCCTCGTCGTTCTCTGGGCCGCTGAACGTCCAGGGGTTCCGCTTGCTCGGAATTCACTCCCAAGGCTTTCGTCCGCCTTTGGGCGACAGTTGAGAGTCCCACCCCGACCCCCAGCTGACAGCATCCTCCAGCGTATGGCAGTCAAGGATGCCGGTTCCAGACTTATTTGCTCAACGTGCGTCCGTCCACTACGTTCACCTCGGGCGTACAGTAGAGTCTCCAAAACCTAGATCTCGGCCAACAACACGAAATAACATTAAGGTCCGTGATAGCAGAAGGATGCTGGTTTCTATGACAGCTATAACCGCGATTAATCCTCCTTATATCGGTTTTCTCGTCTCGGATTGCTTTAACCATGAATTTCCCTGCACCTGATATGCTCTGCCAACA
>LUCM01008710.1:300615-313010 GCA_008360955.1 Fasciolopsis buskii | reverse complement strand
GTGGCTGACTCTTACTTGACACTCTGTGGGCGCTAGGTTGGCACCGATGTCCTCAGACTGGACGTGCCTGAGCTGTGGTGCTATGAAATAGCAGTGCATATGGATCGACCAGTCTGCCACGAAGGTACTGAAAGGCGTCGATACGCGGTAAAAAAATAATGGTTCAATCTGTCCAGCACCATACTATTCGGAACGCATCCGCTAAGACATATTTTTCTACCTCTCCAAACTCGACCCCAAGTGCTGCCGCCAAGAGCTCTTGCCGAGGTTTGTTTGCACGTTTCATGGGTGCCACCCTGGACTTCCCCAATGACAAGACGCCGCGTGCTGGTTTGTTCAAGGGCCCTCGCCAATCGTATGCCACAGCGCCGTATGCGTTCTCTCATGCATCGCAAAACAAGTGCAACTTCGCGGAGTCCATCTCCACTTCCTCATTAAAAGGCTTCTAGATATCTTACCGATTTCAAATTTCAGCAAACACCCTCCCAGGCTGAAACCTCTAGCTGTTTTACGGGTTGATTCTAACCTAGGCTGTAATTTAATTTTCGAAACAGCTGCGTCGGCGGAGGCACAGCGAAGAAATCGACATTATGGGATAAAACAGGCAGGGTAGATTTGGGACGACACTCTTCTTGGCAGCCGGTTTACCTGAGGGCTAGATGTAAAAGTTAAAAAAATCATCACCTGTGCCCCTTTTTAGCCCTAGCGCTCTCTGCGATGCCGACCCGACCGCAGAGAGCCTCACTACGGTAACGTTAGCATCCCGGTCTACAAATGTTGCTGATACCTTTGGCCAGCTGATGGTCCATTTTTTAGAACTGGATCCTTCGCGGGTTAGTATTTCGTCGAAGTCCCTTACAAAAGAGATAACCAAGACATCGGTGAAGAATCACGTTGGACAATAGCCAACTCAAAACCTGGTCTATGCCTCCAGTCAATATTTCTTCATGGCTAATGGCAAATAATTTGGCATTTTTTCGCAATTCGGTTTCTCTGATGGGCAAACGCGGCGCAAAATATACACGCTAAAGTACTAAAGCCCCCTGGACTCGACAAAATCTCTCCCATTGTCCTCCGACAATGGATGGTTTAATTCGTCTATCTGCCTTTTGATTTATTTGGCCGCTATATGCTAGCACTTCCTTCCTCGGCGGAATGAAATACTTATTTAGCCCAATCTTCAAGCCTGGAAGTAAGTCCGTCGTCCAACTGAGCTGCCTGCTCGATTATGTTCCGGAACACTCCCTAAAGGACGACTGATTGCACGATGCATGGCACGAGCTTAAATGGCACAGATTAAGTCAGAGCAACTTCACTGAGGCGATGAACTGGTACGGTAGGGTGGCTAACAGAGGAATTAATTTGGATGTAATCTCGATGGACTTCTTGAAGGATTTAGACTGGTTGATCTAGCCCTGTCTTCTGGAAGGCCAACGGGAGTTAAGGATGAGCCAAACCCTCGTTACCCATATGTCGCATTATTTGTGAAATGGCGACTTTCAGGTTTGGGGTGAGTAGGACTTTCTCTAGTAGTTTGACGCCCCAAGACAGGTAACCCAATGACCGACACTAGGCCAAGACCGTTCACCATTTTCGTAAACGTTCATCCTCTAGAATTAGACTCAAATGACTTGCTGTAGGCGAACAACGTGAAGATATACAGTAAAGTTTGCACTATGCTAGACAAATAGACACTCCGAGCACACCCTAACGCACTACGTTAGTAGTCCGCTGTCAATAACCTCCGTTTCAATGCAGGCAACTGCAGGATAATGCACACCCGTGAACACCTTTCAGCTGGTGCATGGACGTGGAATGCACGGAAAATACTAGAGCAGGAAAGGGGTCTGGCAAGCGACTCTTCACAGGCGGTCGACTGTAACGTGCTAGCCCAAGGGGCTATGCTGAGGACAAACCATCTCAGCTCCATCCTGGGGGTTAACTCCTGGCTTCTTTCTAAAGCACTTCTGTACTTTAGTCAGGCCGCACCTCGAAATAAACTTCCGGCTTTGTCCGGCGATTTCAAGAAGAGACAAAAATATAATTTCTATGATCCAACGGAGGCCAAAAAGCGTGTGCGCAACCGTAAGAACTTAGCTTACCCCGAAAGATTTCGAGCTTTGAATATGCATAGCATGTAGAAGAGGCGGTCAAGAAGGTACCTTATGCAATTGAAAGATAACCAACCAACGCAATGGTATCATAGAAGTAGTGTGTTCCGGCTGGCTCTCCAATCTACTTTAGGCGGTCATTTACTGCAGCTTGAGAGACAGATTCCAAGGCCCACCGCTGGGGCACATGCCTTCTTCCTCAGAGTATGACGCGTGTTGAACACATCAGTGGGGACGATCGTCCAGGCAAGATGCAGAGGAGCGCTCAAAAGAAAACTAGACAGACACGTAGCCGTGTGGTAGTATAGTGGGCAATTCGAAACACCCCCAAGACCGATCAACGCAACGCCGCAGGTTTCGCAGCAACGGAGTGACCCGACAGCAAGGATCGCCTTGCTGTAGGGAACGTGCGGCAACTGTGACTGAATAGCTGACTGATAATTCTCCATTTTGTGCGTACGTAGGTTTGTTTATGAATGTGACAGTGATTCATTGGTTTTATGGCTAAGGCGAGGAGCCTAGCTTGCCAATATCCATGCTTATCGCTTCCGGTGCTCTCTCAGAGATGCTGAGAGGTCGCCTGAGGCTACTGGCATTGAGGTAGACCGACGGCAGCACCGAGTTCATCCGGAAAAATCTGCCGCAGTGACACGGCTTACATCAATCGGATGACACCAAAATCAGCTAGTAACTGCACTTGGAGTACAGATGCTTGGCAACCACAATTTCTCTCTCAATATGAGAGAAGGATTGGTCAGCGAAGGAAAAGAGAAATTTGGAAGCAGACGAATATGGAAAATGAAGGAAAGGAAGAAAAACGAAAAGGAAAATGAAGCTGGGTGATTAGGTAACTGCAACCGAGACTGCGGTCCAGTTTTGTTCCGGATTTACGCGGTATAGGACGCTTTAGACACTAAATGATAGAAAAAGGCCTCCTTTCAAAAACGAACGAAACCGAACTGGGATTAAAATGTGAAAGGGTTAAGTGAACTAGAGGGCCGTTACAATCAGAATACAGAGACAGCCCATGACTAACCCAGGGGTAAAAGAAATCGAAGGGAGAAATATCTAAACGAAAAAGGAAGGAACAAAAATGAGAAAGAGAAAAAAGTGAGAAAGACGGAAAAATAAAGGTAGAGGGCTACCACCAATGCACACATAAAACTACAAGTGGAATCAGCACGATGAATCCATACACTCATGGACAACCGGTGCTGCGGCAGACCGCTCTTAGGATCTCCTGCGGAATGCCATTTGGTACCCGGTAATGCATGCAGCAGCCGGCAGTCGTGCCATCCGTCCTTCTTGCTCCCCCCACCTTCCTACTTATTTCCCGCTGATTCTACGTCAGTTGAAGCTTCATTGAAGTGCTCGTTTTCGCCTCTCTGCTCTCGCGGATCGTAAGCTTGAAAAAGCATTGTCCCGGATGGCCTCAGTATGGAGCAGAAAGCTGTTTGCAGCGCCAGCAGAATGCTGGATAGTGACATGTGACTGGTATTGCGAGACAAACTTCGGAGAGTGTCCCATCCACAGAGAGAAACTCACAAAGCCACCCGTTCTCATTTGTTTTTGAATTTCAGACTTTGTCTCCAAACGGCATCCCATCAGCGGACAATGACGGCATGCATGTTCCAAGGATCTCCTTTACCGAGCCACATTAGAAAACCACGATTTCCGTGCCCATCAAACCTTGCGAAACACTTCCGCTTTCTAGTCCAAGCTATTCCGGAAGCGGTCTCGAGGTACTCTTCGAAATCGACACCGAACCAGTAGGGGGAAACTCTGCAACCGAAGAGCAGTAACGTAATGAAGCTCATCCCTGAGAGCACCTGAATTGTTGTTTTAGGTTCAAACAAACGGGGGCGAAAGGGTGGAAGGGTAGAAGTCTGCTATCTAGTCTTTCAGGAGGCCCTTGATTTCGTGAATCACAGGCTTCTTGACCAGAAAGTGAAGGCTTTCGGAGTTGGTGACAAACCGAATAATTGGATAGCACAAAGTCTGAAGGTCATATCTTTGAGGTTGAGAGTAGAGGATTGCCTATCGGAGAGAGGATTGCTACATAGCGGGATGACTTACGGGTCGCTCTAAGGACCACTGTTGTTCTTAATATAAGCAAAAGACATCATCGGTGAGTTGGAAAATCCGTGTCTCGTGTTAGCTGACCACTTCAAGCTACCAGGGACAGCAAACCGTGGGGTTATCCAGACGGGTCTGGATAACGTTTACCAAAATTCAGTGAGTTGGGATCTTCCGTTGAACCTCGATAAATGTCAACGGCTCACGGTAGGAGAAGCAAAGTCCCGTCGCCGCATGGGTAGCCCTGGGCCTCAGGTCACAATGGAACGAACTCAGCAGGCAACAGACCTCGGGATAGTCGTGTGTGCGGAATTCAAACCTAGTCTACAATGTCAGAATGCAGCCAAGAAGGCATGGCGTGCCCTATGCCAACTTAAGAGGACCGTAGGATCTAGGAGGCCTAACGTTCTTCTGCTGCTGTTCGAAGCATCTATCAGACCGCACTTGTAATACTGTGTCCAGGCTTGGAGACCATATTTGTTAAGAAATAACAAAATGCTGGAATAGGTTCAGCACGTTTTTACACGGTGGAGCATTTGAGCCACATGGGATATGAGCAGGGCTTAAGGGAGCTTGGCCTGTATCCCCTAGAAAGACGTAGGGAAAGTTGTAAATTTATATGGGCCTTCGAGATCATTAAGGGTCTGGCCGAAATACGGGGTCACCGTGGAGCCTTATTCCAGATAAAAGGGAAGGATACACTTAGAGGTAACGGGAAAACTATGATGCAAGAACACGAAACCACCGGGTTGAGGTGCAAATCGTTTGCCACACGAGTGGTGAATGACCTGGAAAAACTACAGGAGGAAGTGGTCGAAGTGGGTCCGGTACGCGAACTCAAAAGGGGACAACACAGTGCATGGCTAGCTGTGTTTGGAGAAAACAATGTGTGAATTATGGGGTTGAGCTGCTGGAGATGAAAGCATCCCAATAATTGTTCCATCCCTTGCAGGAGCTAAATAAGGTTTAACACCCTCCAGTTGTCGAGACATCGGCAGATCCAAGGAGCTCTCGGAGCAAGAACCTAGACGACCGGGTATCTCACCGCATAGTCCTGTAATCTAACTGGAACAGAGAGTTTATGTTTCTGCCTGAACTTTCCAAATCTGCTTTTTAATGGGCTGAGGGCTCCAGTGCGGGGGTTTCGAATTTCTGCACGACATGTGAGTCAGTCGCTCGATTTTTGCATACTTAATATTTTGGTACGTATTCTCCCTCACAATGTTCCTCCTTATTCTTAAATTCAGACTGCGAAGCCAGAATGAATTACAACGAGTTGGATTTAGACGGAGCCGTTCAACAAGTTCTGAAAAATGCCGCGAAGTGCAGGGGCATTTTCCGCGGATTACACGAGTGCTCAAAAGCGATTGAACAGCGAAAGGCGATTTGCTGTTTCCTGGCAGAGAATTGCAATGACAAGGCTTACAGCTGTCTAATCGAGGCGCTGTGCCGAGATCACGAAATACCTCTGATCAAAGTAAGCTTATTGTCTTCGTCCTAACTGCTCCATTTAGGTTGCAGATAATAAAAAGCTCGGTGAGATGGCCGGACTTTGCAAGTATGACAAAGAGGGTAAAGCGCGGAAGGTTGTTTCTGCTTCGTGTATAGTAGTGCGGGATATCGGAGAGGAATCCCACGGTTGGAAGTACCTTGTTGAAAAGTTCCGGATACCCGTCCAGCCCCGCGAGTCGTGATGTACATTTGTTATCATCTGGTAATAAGACTAGCGGATTATATTGTATTCTCCTCACCCAATGGGAATCATGGGTTTTGGTTGAAATCTGTCCTTTTAGGTATCTAAGTCATTTCGGTACCGGATTCTTGTTTGTTCGTCGTAGCGACGGCCTTTCCCTTTTGCCGTAAGAATCCCTACTTTTTCATTGGTTGCATTTTCAAGTTCTTAACAAGGGTGGTTTCACCACTTCTAAAAGTGGTCCATTTAGGTCATTACCTGTGGTTGGTCCGTTCCAGCGATTTTGGTTGACTGTTTTTATGTTGTCTTCTGATTAAGCAACCGTCTAAGACCTCCTCGGTTATATCAGCTTTACGCACTCGTTAACGCTCAAGGTCTGTGCCTGACAGCCTCAGTAAAAAGACAGTTTGCAAGGGTAATTGTTTAGTTTGGGGAATTAGTTCCTTCATGACAGCTGACGTTTAGTTCTTGTTCAATTTGTTCTCGCGAGCAACAATCATTTTTCCCTTTAGATTCGGTGTGCCAACCCCATTTTGTATATGGAACGGGTTTTGGTCTAACCATTCCATTGAATTCTTTTGAGCTGCAGTGAAATGCCACTGTTTTTTGCCAGCAGTCTCACCGATGTTGCATTGACTCTAGCTTCTCCACAGAGGTCTTAAGTTGGGCCAGAAAGACGCTGGTTCGTGTGAATAACTTTCGCTGTTTGTGATTGGACTTGCTGATCTATTATTTCATAATGGTCATCGTTCTGTGTTAAGCAGAAGGGCAAGCCCCTCTGACCGCCGCCTTTTTTCCAGACCTATTTCTCTATAAAACGAGTAAACACGGTTTATTCTTTGCAGGGTCATGAATCTTTCAGACCCGATTTCGTGAAGAAGTCGATTCAGTCTTTAGGACAACTTTACGTTTCTATGATATGCTGTCCTGCGTGATCATGTGGATTAAACGTGTCAGCCAAATAGGTTAAGGTTAGAGTATCAAATCCGCCCGTCGCTTCAATGAGACATGGCAGTTCACTGTCTCCCGGGTCGCTACGACGCATGACCCAGTGATATCTTATGTTGTCTCATCCCATTCCAAGTCTTAGAACCGTAGTTACCGGTCCCTAATTTACGTTTAATTAACCCTGCTGGCTAAGGAAGTGATGCATCTTCCACTGCTTCAAAAGTTTTTGGGGTCGGTGGTATACTCACGAGTAGAAGTCGAGGTGGTCTGTGGGCACTAAGGTTGGGATGCGTTTTGCACCCCGAAAGTGTATAGCGCTAATGCAGAACTGGGTTCTTCCTTAGCAACATTTCGTTCTTGCAAGAACTGGGTATTGATCGTAAAAGGGTCTAGTTACCCCACGCTAACGGTGACTTCATCCCGCAGCCAGTTTGGTATCCACGAGATCTTCCCGCGGAGCTTCTAGCGCTATCGGGTAATTTCACTCCAATCACAGGGCAACTTGCATTCGGTTTTTCCTGCATGAATTTGTATCTGGTGCATCTCATGCACTCCTCTTACTGGTCGGTGCTTGATCGGGTCTCAGTTGTACCTCAGAATAGTAACAAACGACGCGTTCATATCCGTGGTTCGATTAAGGCGCCAGGGTTAATAAGTTCTTGATTTTTAGCATCGACCAGATTACCGTGAGAACTGCGCATTTCTAAATGAATACACTGCCTGGTCGAACTCCAGTGTACAGTCTGTGGAAACTCTCTAGATAGTTCTGGTTTTCCAACTGTCTGTTGGTGCTGAATAGTTTACCACTGGTAGAATTTCGATGAACTCTCGCATCCCTTGGTCGTACTATGTTCAGGCTTCTCATTATGCATCGGTTTGAAAGCACGCTTGATGCCAACACAACATGTGAACGGAGCTTCACAGAAAGGGGAGAAATAATGAACCATTACGTTCACGCGTAAGTTGTTTACAGTTTGCGCGTTATCTGTTTTTAAGCAGGATTGGCTAATCTCTTCGCACCACTCGGAAGCTTGGCAACTGAGAGGGAATTATTTCACGCACATTCCGGGAGCATTGCTCGGGTTTGGTGTTTGCTGTGTCAGTGATGTTAGAGCCCTTCATTGGTTACAATAAATTGGTTTGGCTCTGAAACTGCTGAGGTCCCTCAGGACGTTTTGCATGCAATGTTAGGCAGATGTGTTACTTATGTGGCGCTTTTTGTTAACCCCTTGGATGATTTTGACTTGACGGCTTATTTGTAACATGAGTACCCCGTGCTTTGGGGACACTATAGTTCTCTACTTAAAGTGGAGTGATTTCACAGGGTTTCACGTCGGGTTTGGTGACCAGCTGGGCGACCATTGAGTATTATCTACCACCACCGTTTGAAAAACAGTTGTCCGATTTTATTTTGAATTTAGTTCTTGCGGCGGAACGGTTAGATTTTATTCTATCTCTTTAAGAATATGTCGTTAAGTGCATCCAGACATTCTAATGACTTGGATTTTGAGCAATTTTTCCGAAGCAACATATTACTCGATTATCAAAGATAACCATGAACTCAGGAAAAGTTGCTGAAAGCAGTTCTGTTCGATCCTGAAAGCTTTCTGAATTGGGTTTTTCTCAAAGGCTGGTGCTATTCTTCCTTCTCAGCGCCCTTTCAGACTCCCTAGATTCGATATGTTAATGGTGATGAGTATGGTAAAATAAAGTGTTCAACTCATACACGAAATAACCTACCTGTCGATGTACCTTTTACCCAAGATGCCTATATTCAGTACGCTAGTTCTCCATCCAGTCCTTCAACAAAGCTTCACCTGTGCATTCTTGAGGACCTTGGGACCGTTGCTTTTGGTTTCGTTGACTTTAACATGACTCAGTGAATGGACCGAGGCTGCGCTGCTTGATTGGATCTCATCTGGTAGCTGGGCCTAAACAATGGGGTTCTTCGTTGCTCAAATTGTCTCGGCGTATGCACCTACAGATTGCAGCCCGGAATACAAAATGGGACATTGTAGTGGTTTTAGCAGACGATGTGAAGGGTAGGGTAAGTCGGCTGTCTTTGGGCCATGCACATTTAGGCCATTCTGGTCTCAATTTGTCATTTAAAAACGGAAGGACTTGTGGTCCAACTTTTCGATAGTACGCAATTCAGACGTTCGAGTACCCGACAACCTGTATTCCGCCCTCTTTAGGTCAGCGACAAATCCAGATCGGCAACATCGTGATTCGCTGTCAGTAGCTGAGTTGTTTACTAGATTATCGAGATGGACCACGCAGTGCTCTGCACTAAGCCATCTAGTTGCTTCGATGGATGCTTGAAACGCACTATGACGGCTTTTTAATGCGATACTGTCTGATCCGATTCGCTTGTAAGCCTTCGAAAACGAACTAGTAGGAGAGCCAGAATTATTGACACCAACCGGTTCTGTCCAAAACTGTGGATCCTGCTGGTACATGAACGCTATGTAGGATTGTGCATTAGTTTTAATGCAGCTTTCGCCGCAGACCGCAACCACGGTTGGTTGTAGGATGTCTGTCCAATTCAGCTGTTATAACAAACTATCAGGCAACCTAAAAACTCCGACAAACAGCAATGTAGAGGGGCACTCGGGTCAAATGAAACGGGCCATTCACTTGGCAGCGGATTTCGCCTGCGGTCTTAGGTCTGTCGTTTAGCAAAGACACTGAATTTTCCAGGAGTCAGAGTACACTACGGCAAAACCTTAGCTCAGTAACTGTAAGAAAGTGAATGAGGCAAGACAGCGTCTAAAACGTCAGGTGCTGATAAGCCTTATGATGAACCGTGAAGACTGAAGAGTTGAAATAGCCGGAGGAACGGAACTAGCAACTCCAGGTAGCACTCCCTTTATAAACTTATGCGCGACATTGACGGGTGGCGAACTCCGATTAGTGAGGTCGTGTGCGGTGAAAAAAAAAGCCTGTGCGTGACAACAAAAGCTCGACCGTTGGGCTGAATAGTTTAAGGAGCAGTTTAACTGTCCACGCCCGTATTTGGTTACTGCAGTGTTAACAGCTGTGAATCCTTGGGAAATGTCAGTCGACCCAGAAACGGAGTCGGAGGTAAAGTCAAGTGTTCGACTGTTGAAGCGGGGAAAATCGGCAACTCCCAATGAACTCCCCTCAGTCCTTTTCCTAGTGGAGGAAGATGCCTTGAGAGAAGCACTTACCTCCTTGCTCCGTGATATTAGGAACGAGAAGTATATTCCGTCATCATGGATTGAGTTATTTATCGTACCTGTCTTCAAAAGGGGAATAGTAACCAGTAGTCATCGTGGGATCAGTTTGGTTCTGATAGCGACCAACATCTCGACTTCGATAATGTTGCGCAGTTCGTAGGAATATCGTCTGTGAATAATAGGCCGAGACTGATCGACCGGGTTTTCATTTTTCGTCATCTACTTGAAGCGCACCACACCATAGTACGACAATCGTGATTTTTCCCGATTTGACTCCGTCGACCGGACAACACCTCAGTGTTTTCCACCGGATGCGCATGCCGATCAGGTTCGCCAATTTTCTAGTAATACACTAGTATGCATATGGTAATGTAATGGGATACAGTGAACTACCAAGTTCATTTGAAAGGACTAGCGGTATTCGACAGGGGTACTGCATCTCACCATTCTTGGTTCACTTCTTCATACACTAGATAATGGAGTATGCTTTAGGTTGTCGAACTGCCAAATGGGAAGAAGTTATGACCTAGATTACGCAGACGTCATGTGCTTGTATCAGTCTGGAGAATATCCACTACATGCGCTGGGGTGACTCCCGAGGACTGTGGCTCCATTCGGGATGTTTCCCACCTACAAAGTTGAGATTAGTGTTACAAGACTGGACGGCAGTACTACCGCATTTGATACCAGGTAGAGAGAAACTAACGGTTGTTGTCGATTTCACTTCCTCGGCTGGTGCTTGACAAAGACTGACAGCACAACAGAATAGGTGACCGTGCATATATCTAAGGCTTGAGCAGCACTTGTAACGTCTACCTGATAATTTTTTTGAAATTCAAAGGTTGCATATTGTATTACTCAATGCGTTCGGTTCTGTCATCTGGTTTCGATACGCGGCATTTGCATGCCGAAAATGTCCGTCCCTTGGGAATGTTTGATCACCGATGTTTGCATATTATCACTAGGATTAGGTGAAGTGACCAGGTAAGCAAAGTGTGGGTTAGGAATCAATAATTGGGAACGGGTTCAGAGAATATTCCATCACAGGTATGATATTTAGTAGACTTCGTTGGTTGGATCACGTGTTGCCTATGGGAAACACTTCTGCCATACCGTGTCTTGTTTCCCGTTCGTTCCACAGAGTGGAAGAAGCCACGCAGGGATCATCAGATGACGTGTCAACGTGGGATTAAGAAGTTTGCACCGAACTTAGGTGAAGTAGGTGTCTCACGTCTTCGTGGTTGGGGTCCAAAAGACCCATCAACTGGAGAGACAAGGGTATAACGGCGAGTGGTGGACAGTGGCTACCATGTCATCTTTCTAATCAGAAGAATTGGAAAAGCCCGATTTCACCGTTAGACCGAGTTCCATACAGTAGCTACTGAGGCATTTTTTCTCACGTAGATCAATTGCCTGTCCACCTTGCATCTTTCTATAGCGATGTATAACCCGGTAAGAAAGGCAATGGCCAGTAGGGATTGGGCTGTTGTTTAGCGCTAAATAATGATAAAGACCAGTGGCTTCTTAAAAGTGCTTTGCATTTTGATTCACAGTTGTAATGTGACTCGCTGTATCATGACGTGTTTGGTCTCTGCTGAGTCTCTGCAAGCTTTTAATGCCACAACTAGACTGCACCTTGACGTGGTGTGACGGCTTGCGTGCCTCCTCAAACAAGATCCAGTCATACCTGGAAATTCAGTGAATGAAGACCTGACAAAAAATCCGGTGCTCCCGGCCGGGGTTGATTCGAACTGGCGGCTCTGTGTGATAAAGGAGTGGAAGAATAATTGATCCAAGTAGATGGGCTTCCACTCAACCAAACCCCGCTGCCTCGCGATCAGGTTCATTTAAGAACCAAATGTTTTGACTGGGAACCCTAATCGTTCTGCTTAGAGGCTGGACTTCCTAGCGGTACCCGTCCATCGATTCCCATGAGTTACACGTCTACATCGGTCGTTGCACAGGACAATCGAGGTCTCTGCGCATTGCATCAAGCTGGGTGGGTAGTGCTAAGTATGTAACTGCTCAGAGTTCCCTCTTATTCCGCCCGTCTCAGTCCGCTCTGTCTATCCCTAATGCAACGGTTCACTGTCAAAAGTGTAGTAGATGGTTTTCAATCTGTTAGCTGGCATTTTCTCAAGCCTCGTCAGCGTCGGAATCTCGGCTCCTTCAGTGTGCGCACTCTAAAACAGGCCTGCCAACAGTCTTTTTACCCTGACTGTGTACTCACTTTTGTTTGACGTCTGCGGCGTCAGTTAAACATGAACTCGAAGTTCGAGTATAGTAATTCAACAAACTGGGCCTAATATTTCATCAAGATATTTTCAGCACGCTTCAGGAGGCGAAGCAGCTCAAGCCGTTGGTGTA
>LUCM01008710.1:228842-299489 GCA_008360955.1 Fasciolopsis buskii | reverse complement strand
GCACATGGAATGATTGTAACAATCACTATGGCATTAGTTTAATTCCGCTAGCTACTAAGGTGTTAGCTTCGATAGTGCTGCGTTGTTTGACACTGATTCGCGAGTGTAACATCCCCGAACAGCAGGCTCTATTTCATCTAGGTCGAGGTTGCATCAATCGCTCTTCGCCAAATGCCTGAGACGCGCCACACACACCGCCGCCCTACGACTGTAGTCTTTCTGGACTTGGAGGGCACTTTGACTTGGTGGGTCGGACAGCCCTATCCAATGCTCTCCATCGGAAGAGTATGCCATCGAAGTTCGTGAACCTGTTGCGAGCATTGTACTTGTATACCTTTGATCGCGTGAGGGCATACGTTGAACCATCAGGTTCATTCGAAACGACTAGGGGTGTTCGACAGGGGTGTCCTATTTCTCCATTTCTGTTCCACTTTGTCATGAACGAGGTGATGGAAGATGCTTTAGCAGGTCTCTAGGATTAAGGGTCGAACTAGGAAATGTAAAGAAGCTGTGTGACCTAGATTACGCAGGTGACGTGTGCCTGTTCGAATCTGCGACCATGCAAAACGTGCACCAGACAGACCGTCGAGGTCTGTAGCTGGGTTCGGTGCTGTTACAGGACTGGAGGGTAGTAGTCCCGAACTTGGTATTGGATGAAGAGGAACTAACGGTCGTGTCTCATACTAGTCATTCGTAGGAAAACGTCATGTGTGCGAAGTGATATATGAAACTGACCATCCGCTTATCTACATGCAACAACGGCGACTGGTACACAGTGAAATACTTCAAAGCTTAGTCTGACCTATGTCGTCCCTCCTATAGTTCCATCGGATGTCCCGTGGTCTGTCTTTATGAGTCCGTCTTCTGAAGAAGTCTTCGAGAATAGCTTACTTTTAGGAAGTTGTATATAGCCTAGTTCATATGATCATTCCCCAGCTTTATTTTTAAAGTAGCAGTATGTTGTTTGTCACAGAACTCGCTTTGTCCTTGAAATATGGTTCCCTGAGGAGGTTCCTTCTCCGTTAGGAGAATCCATTGTAAAGTGGAGCCCATAGTGCACGCACCGACCAGAAGGGTACAGGCATAATCCCAATATCAGCGAAGCTGTACTAGTCTGCCGTTCCCCACAGGTTATTCAAAATTTGTTCAGCACTGGCATATGCCGCTCAAATCTCTATCCTACGGTATCTGATAGAATGCCTTAATCCATTCCAAAATTCGAGTCATGCTCAAAAGCAACCGGCTTTCATCTTCATCGAGTGATATACTTTATAAAAGAATTTAGTTAGCTGAGATGCTTGCGTCTATTGTCAAAGGATCGTTCCATCCTGTTTCGGAACAAGTAAATTCATATGATCGACATTTGCCACTCGCCGTTCCCAGTGGAGCGTGACAAAGTCCTCCTCAATCCTCAGTTCTTTTTAACTTTTCTATGGCGAGTCTTTTGGTACGTTAGGTGTTGAAGTTAGCTTCCTTTCAGGAAACAGTTTTTGACTGAGAATATGTCCCCTAGATCATCGGGTTTTCCTCGCGGGCTAACGGCCCTTGACAGACCCCACAGAAGTTTAAACGTATTTATGGGGTCGCTCCTGAGCCGTCTGCGGCATAGGGAGTACAAACCTAAATATTGTGGTCTCGGTAAGTTGGCTCTCTGTCCTGAGATCACTCATATGAGGCGCTGTTAGACTTTTTGTAAGACTAACTTATCCCGGACCATAGTGGGCACCAAGGCTTGTGCTGCATATACTAAATAGAGGCCCACTATTGCTTTGTATGCGGATATGACTACACTGGTGCTCCTGGAATACACTGTCCATCTAAGTTGATGCAATACCCGGTTGGCATTGCTGGAAGCTGCCGCACATTGGGCTGACGGTTTGAAGGACTCATAGACAACCACCCCCCAACTCTTTCGTTTCTGTTACGCTGTTTCCAGGGGGGGGATACAGGGTCGAGTTGCCTTATGGTTCTCTCCTTGCGGCCATGTTCATTAGCATCCTCCATCTAGGTTAGCAGGCACACACGATGTCGGGATCCATCTGCACTAGGTTGTCCTCGGGATTACCTACAGTTTTTGCATCATCACATATCAGTCAATTTACAGCAGAGGATGTAAACCCCATCGTGGTTGCATGAAAAAGTGTATGGCAGAGCACTTAAGTAAGAGCCGAGTGGTTGATCTTGCTCCTAAAAAGAGGTTAGAAATGATGGGGAAAACGAAACGAGAATGTCTCAAAGCTTCGTGGTTCGGGAAACTTTGGAACGTGAAGGTGGGTCGTCTGTAAACGGAAGCCTAGTGTAAATGGCTGACAGGTTTTGTACGGGAGTGCCGTTAAAAGGTAGCAGAAATAGGAACTGCTAAAGTACGTTCGGATGAACAACTCAAAATTGGATGAATGGAAAAGAAAATGAAGCAACCAGTCGGCAGTGGGTGATCGACTGCGAGTTAGGAGTTAAGGTGTGGTCTTTGGCCATCCAGATGGACGCTGTTGAGAAAATTAAAAAAAGCAGTGCTTCACAACAGATTTCGCGTATTTGAGCTCTATACATTAAAAGTTCCAGGAGGTGAAAAGACGTTTGGTTCGAATTGGGACATAGCTAGACTAAGAAAGCAAGTGATGTAGAGGAATATTACCGGCAAAAACATGAGTGAAGCTGTGGGCGGCAAGTGAAAGATCGTTTATGAATATCACAAGTAAGGTGGACGAGAGAACAGAGCACCCAGGACTTAAAGGAGGCGTTGCGGTTATCATTGGACCCCATAGGCTGGGACGAAAACGACCCAGTTGGGGAGATAACTCGACATACACAAAGTTATGGACTTAGGAGAACCAGACGTAGGTAACCCTGACAGCAATCAATGGTACCAAGTGCAGTCAAAAGCCTTCGACATGTCAAGCGAGACCAAGTGTGTTTCTCCAAAGCTAACGGGTGCTGCTGTCCAGGTGTTAAACGAGGAACAACAAATCGCCGGTGGAATATTGGGATCTCAGTTTGTGCCGATGGTTGCCGTGTAACTTTTTTCATTCAATAAATTCGCGTAACTGTGAAATACTGATGGGTCCCGCTATTTTAAAATCCACAAAGGTGGGGGATAGGACAGCAATTTTCTGGCCTCCAAAGAGCTCCCCACGTTTAGGAACGCAGAAAATCTCGGCTTCTTTCTGGACAGTGGGAGGAGTTTCGGATCGGACAGAAGGATTCAAAAAGTGGTGCAGAGTAGAAACTGTTTCAATGGTGCGCAATTTGAGAACGACGAGTGGGATGTCATACGGGCTGGGTGGTTTGTTTTGTCTGTTGCTTGTAGACTGTTACTAACCTTTTCAATGGTGACGCTAGGCGAAAACAAGATAGAGGCTTAAGAACTGGTAAGTTCGGTACAGGGGAATTACGTGCAAACTGTGGGCTAGACTTTGATTCATGGTATTGGATAGATGAAGAGCTATCGGACTACAATTTGAAGGATTGAAAGGGGCACAAATTATGAGAAACAATCTTGGCGAGTGAGCGGCCACCAACAGCACTAGACACAAGGTGATCGGCTTCGTAGCAGATGGAACGGTATTTGTTTTTCTGGTTGATGTGAGCACTTATTTGTAGTACGTGAAATGCTTTGCACGGTTCGAGACTGGATCACTGGCACCAGTGTCAGAATGTAGTTCTTTGAGCGTGCACCACGATAACTGACGTGGCTAAGTCATTCGCATGAACGCAACACACCAGGTTTGTAGGGGTACGGTATGATTTGATACATTCTCTGAGAAAATAATTACAACATGGTATGAAGAAAAAATAAAAACATCTGATGGAAAGCACACCAACTCCAGGAATAAGAGGCTAGGACATCGCAAACATTCCAGTTAGCAGAGTCGTAATATCCAAAGTGCGTCTCGAGTTGCATGGAGGAGCAGGATGAGACACTTGGTGGAAAGAAATAAAACGATCCGATGAGTCATGAAAAAAGAGTGAAGTGACGCCGCCAAGCGAAGTTGGAATGCACATCAGAAAAGTCTTTTGATATGGGCTCGGCCGTCAGCTCGTTCGGAAATGCGTGTGGGGAAGTCAACATGTTTATTTAAACTTTACGGTCACAAAAATCTCAGGTTTTTGCCTCCAAACCGAAGTGTCCGGAGAGTGCAAAGACCAGTAGTTTCCATTAGTATTAATTTCGTTGCGAATGATGTTCTGGCAGTTGGAATCCGACAAAAACGTGTTTTCAATGCCGGAAGATAAAAAAAATAGGAGTCGCCACCGTTTTGGAGAGGATATACAGTACATGATTATTGGTTAAAAAAGAGGAATCAGAGTTTCAGTCACTAGCTTCGGTGAACAAAGCATACCATGAGAATCCATCTGTGATTGCGCGTGATGTGTATAAGCAGCCTTACCTTATTCAAATTGAGTACTTGTCCTATGCAACTAGCTCGGGTCCGGTACCCGAATGTCAGTTGGACTTGCGTACTCCTGACACCAATTTACGTTAGCATATGTCGAAGCATCCTTTACGTATGAAGTCAAAACTTCGTTCCAGCTCAAAATTTTAGTTCCATCCCATTGCCTTTCGTCATTGATACATGAGTAACTAAGTGGTTGAGATTAGCTAATTTCAAGCTTAATTAGCTTATTGGGCAGGTATAGCGAGGCACGATTGAGTGGATGGGCACAGATTGAGGAATGCTGTACGTAGTACGTCAAGTGGAAAAATCTTTTACTTCAGTCTGACCATATCAAGTACAGCCGAGGTGTTTTGACATGTCAAAAGTGGAAGGTATGTCCGCTCTGTTTCTACTCGGCAATTGATCCTCTCACCCGTTCCTCCAAACTCTAATTAGAGAAGAACAAGATGAGCAGACACAAAACTTCCTTCATTAATCAATGTGAATTTTCTTTTTTTGGTCTTCCATGATCAGCGCTCATTGATCGATTCAGCGCGTCGTTATTCATGGACAATCTCATGAGACGTTTTCTCCCACCTTATCGGTTGGCGTAGTCAGCGCGATGTCTCTGACCAGGGTAGTGAATATGCCGAGTCAAAATCCACTGCCGTTTCGGTAGATGTCACCGATTGTGACGCATCAAGAATTTCCAGTTGGTTTTTAAAGTACTTGTACTTATAGGGTATAAGTAAGCGTCAACAACTGCCATGAGTTCCATTGCGAATTTTCATTGTTATATTTGTTTATAGACTGGAATGAGTTCAATCAAATAAGTGATCTTATTTGTCTAGTTAAATGCGTCTGGATATGAAAAATAAAATCCTACTGGCGTATAAAAACGGTTTTGAAAGGGTTTTTGGATTTAGGCTAGTCCACTAGAGGTACTTATTTCCTCGATCGTTCTGCCGACGATTACGCCCGTATTCTTACGTTTCAGTCGGTTATTTATTGGTCGGGGTATTTTGTTTTAATCGGGTCTAATAACCCCAGTTGATCATGCACAGGAAAATGTTCGTTTAGGAATGACCTTGTTTTACATAAAAGTCATTCAGGCTCACTGGGTGAATCCTTTTCCTTTTTTCAGTGATGGTATAGGAGTTAACAAAAAACAGTAGAATCCTTTGATACCAAAATGTAGAGGATAATGAACTGATTTCACTTTATATAAGAATATTCGTCGTTCTAAACTGAACGAGGTGACCATTTGAGTAACGTTCAACGAGCAACGTTTGCTCAGCTCATTTTATAAGGGAAATCAATCCCATTTGTAAGTGACCACAGGGTTGCTCATGTTCATGCAAAAAATTTTACGGCAAACGTCTTCACTTTAGTTACGGGCAGATTACCACCGATATTTCAAGCAGCACTCAGGATAGAATGGAAGGATATTTAAATGCTCCATGTCAGTGGATATGGAGCATAGATTAATCGCGCAATAAACGAAGTGCGCAGTAGTAGGAAATGCTGAGCGCCTTAGTATGTCAACCCATCAATTTTATTGATTAGTAGATGGATTATGGTGGCTCGCAGAATACTTACAAAACGGACATTTCTAGAAAGAAGCTTTTTGAAAGAACTGCCATCCAAGTTGTTCAATCTTACAAGAGAAAAAAAAGAGAAAAGCCTTGCATACGGAGAAATTTTGTTGTGTAATGAAGATACTTCTTTGTTTTTAAGACTGGGTGATGTAAAAAACGACAGTAACTCCGGAAGAAACTTTATGTTTCACTCTGGTAGAATTTAGTAAGCATATGATCTTGAGTAGGGTGGTTTTCATTCAGTTTCACGCAAATAGGCTATAAGGATATCTGAGTCAAGGGTTTGTTACGTATAAAGTGCCACTGCCTGAATCCTGATCCTCTCCAACATGCTTCATGTTCCGATGAGATAATTCGGTGCTTGATATCGACCTAGAATTTCTAGAATTCCTTGGAGTATGAGGTTAAGCCAATATCATACCGGATTCACTGAATGCCATATCAAAATGACCAAATGACTACTGAAGGATATTGGCGGCCTATCATTTGTCATTGTTTATTGATTCTGGAGTTTAACCAATGCACGTATCAAATTGTTGTGAACAGATGACATTTTGTTCCTCCTTGCAGACTCCTAGTGCGTCCCGGTTGAGATATGCATATAGTGGTTACAACTTGTAGCCCATTTGCTCGTTAAATAGCAGCAAGGCTTATGGCTTATTGTCGAAAAAAAATTGCCAGTTCTCTAAATAAAAAGAATATAAATTTGAGTATTTCTTTCTTTATGCTTTTGCGCACCGAAGTGGAAAATGCCCTTATAATGCATGTTGCTTGAATTTCGCCAATGCTTGTACATCCATATACGTTATTGATCGCCTTTTTGTAAATTTACTCCACTGCGCTCATAATGCCAGTTTATTTCACGTATGCACGGTCACATTTCAACCATTGGCTACAGCTGCAAGAGAGGGGTGCAGTTTGGTTCGCATGAAGTAAAGCCTAAGCATTCGGTCTCGATGTTGTGGAGTAGACTGTTTCAATACGCAGAGCTCTGGGTAGCTCTGTATTCGAATTTTGGCACTGACTGTAATGATGATGCGCGAAGGCGCTGGAAGAATTTTGAGGCTAGTGATCAAACGCCTGCGGGAAGTATATGCTGGCGATTTATTTCTTTGCGCATATGCTTGTGATGTTCTACTGCGTCTCGTCCAAATCCCTTTTGGGCAGACGGTGATATGAAGCAACGACCAGTGCAAAGTTAATGGTTGCAAAAACGGAGCTGAAATGACGCTTGTGAAATCCATTCTTTTGAGATGGAATGGTGAGTGAATTAATGCATCTAGGTTCCTTTCTGCAAGGAAATTATTGGAATCAAAAGATGAAAAAAGTTTAATACAACAAGCACCGACTAGATTAGTTGGGCGAGCTAATCACGCGTGCGAATTGGTTTTGGTTTGTCGTTGACTTTCGGTCAGTATGTACCATTGTCCACGGCAAACAGTAGCCAGATTAACGCGCTTGGCTTTGGTATTTTGCATTGGAGATCTGGGCTTATGGGTTATAAAGCTAACCATTTAAGAGGATGAAACGCAGCATCTCAGCCACCAGCAAAACAATGACCACCAACGTTTACCGATGACATCATATCGGACGTTCATCTGACTTAACCGATTTCGCTCAGTTTAAAGTCTAATCCGAGCGTAATTGTTATCTAATGATCGGCAGGCAAACAAGGCATGTATTAGGTCAGAGTAACGTATAACCTTCGTTTTTTGGGAAGCGTTTAATGATGTAGGTTTGCATGTGTCGGTTTCGACTGACATTTGCAGAATCAGCTTGGCGTTTCGGAGGGTTTATGAATCAAAAGATAAAGAAAGAACTGATGGTGAGCACAGTTTATCTCGCTGGGAAATGAAGCTTGTGCGCATTCTGTCTTATCCGAGCTCTAGGTTTATAGCTTTATCCGGACTGGATTTCGGTGCTGTTGCTCTGCGATATAGTTCGTCAAAGTCACTGCTATCCCTTATTAGCTCTCATGGAAATTTCCCGATTGGATAATAGTCTGTATACTACTTCCCTTCGTTTGGCAGTCTCAGCTTGCTAATAAAAATAATGGCAAGGGAATTATGAGCGGTTAAGTTCTGTTCACTCGCGTGAATGTGTGAAATATTTTTTCTTTCTCGATACCCTCACTCGAACTGCCGGGATTTGCGATTGATTTATGTCGTTCTTATTCGTTTCAAGCTTCAGAAATATGGGGAAGCATATTGATCACATTTTGTCTGCCATCGTGCTCCGGCTTGTCTCTCGGGGACCTGAAATCCTTAGCTATGATTGGTCCATTTAGAGTGGCGGTCAGTGGTGAAACCGTGCATGTCGGGGTTTATTAGACGACGAAAAGTGTCTCATTCTGCTTCTTGCTACTTCAGAAGTAGTCAGTAGATGGATTTTGTCTGGGAATCTTAGCGCGGTTTTCCAACTGAAGCGTAATTTATTCTAATTTTCTCCACTCGGTCTCTTTGCCTATTTCTTTCGATATTTAGATATTCAAACAATAACAGCCAAGAGGTTATATCTAGTCAACTGGTTGGGCGTGTGACGGTTCGTGGCAGAAAAGTTCTTTTGGGGATAAAATATGAATTCAACTGGAGAACTGGCTTGCTCTTTTCGACTGCGAACAGAAACGATGCTGTTGTTTTGTGGTCGGGAGAATATATCTCGGTACACTACAGATTATTCGCCAAGGAGAGCTGACTAATTGTCTCGGGACATGGCGCGATATAAGCTACTTGTATTGTCAAGTACACTATAAATCCCTTATTTGCATCACTAGTCATCAGTCACGTGTAAGGAAGCAGCTATCGAATAACCACTGGACACACTGATCAAACATATATGAAATGAATAGATCGTTAAACGAAAGAACTCAGGAGTTAAACTTAGCGTTTGCTACTAGCAATGCCATTGGCAGTTAAAAGTTGATGGAAGTCACCTTGGGTTAGCGGTAAGACTCCCCTCGATCCTATCGCGTTCACGTGAGTCGTCAGTGTTGAGGCATTCCAGTAGTAGCAGTGACCACGACTGGCGCATCACGAAACCGAGTGGGAAACAGTTTATTCAGATCGCACACTAGGCAGTGTTAGGAATAGCACTTTACCACTTGACTACAGATTTGTTATGCCCAGAAATACAATTGATGTATGTATGCGTCTAGGCGCGATGTGTAGATGTGCGTTGACTGGCACAATAACAGGCTGTATGGCTCGTAGGTCAGTTGACTGAGATCAACCGTCCGACTGAAAACTCGCACAAACGTTCATAGCCCACTTTGTGTTAGATTAACCGCCGTCAACAGACAAAATGTGGTGGATCGGAGCCTTACACGAACTTATGGAGAAAGCCCACGCACTGAGTTTTGAGTGACTGAGGATGCAACCACCAGGCTTGTATCATCACATAGCCATTAACTTCAGCACCAATATGTTTGCGTTACACACGGATACACGTGAACACAGAAACGATCATTGTTTGCTGTGCGTCTCACCTCCGTTGATTTTGGTCGCAATCAAACAAAACCTAGTCGGATGCCGAATTCTGGGCGATATTCATGAATTTGACTGTGTTTGATATTTACTCTTTGAAGTTACCCATCGCGACATTTTTTATGCTGGGCAAGTGCCCATCCGAAGCAACCTGGAAGAGAACTGTTCTAGAAGGCTCAGAAGGGCAGGGAATTAATAAGAAGTAAAACTTAAGTTTAAGGGTTTGTATGCAATGTTGTAAAACCGAATAAGGATAACGGCCATCGGTTTGCTTGTTCCAATACTGTAAAACGTAAAAACAATGAAATCATACATTTCCCGGTAGTGAGAAGTTTAATGTTGTCCAAGCAGCTACAGTATCCACCCAGGAAATTAAAATCTGAAAAATATCGTACACTTGTTCCAACCCTATAAGGAAACATCACTAGTGAAGCCTACTCGATTAACCTAAAAGGATAAGATGTTCGACTCAGTTGTTTGTGCGAAGGATAAACACTTGCTAATTCCTAACAAAAGTGAGACAGCTCTATAGTGCTTCCACTTTATGATGGCATGATTAGTTATGCGAATTTTACATATATATAGAAAGAGAGAATGCCGAATCCAGCGAACTGGATTAGAAAGAAGGCGGCCCTAGGACGTATGTCGTTAAATTTGTCAGCACTGTAAACAGGACCAAATGAGTCGCAAGTGGCAGCTAATTACGTCTCTACCGGACGATGTTTTGCTTAATCACTAATCATCAGTGACGGTCTGAATTGACGCCAAACAGAGTCGAGAGCTTATTGACGCTTTAGGTTATATAACACAAAAATTTTCTTTTTCTAAGGGAGTGGGCATAAAAAACATCCAGTATAAAACCACCGGGAGTGTCTTCTATCAGTATGGGACAAATAATCCTCAGTCGATAGAGAATAGAGAACTCGAATCGATGATCAGACACGTTAAATGTATTGGCATATATCGTGATGCCGAAATAACGGCGATACGAAAACATGTTCAGACAAATCATAGCCGGTATGCGATTTCGCGATAGAGAACTCACGGAAGTTAGGCACGATCGGAACTGTACTATTTGGCATTCGGGAAAACAAATGCGACCGAACGAATGTCACGAAATCGAAATGAAATGTCAAAGAAAATGATATTCGAAAGAAATCAGTTTTCTCTGAAAGATCGATGTCACCACAGAAGCTCCTCAGTAGAATTCGATTTCCAATCTTGAGTCGAATCGTTGGTTTGCCTTACCGGTGCTCATTGCTGATGTCACCCAAACCGAGGGTGAAACATCTTTAACCTACGCGCAACGTTCGATGGTCGGCTTCATGGAAGACAATATGAAGTGCAACCGGCACAAACGATCGAAAGCACTGAAATTCGCCCCACTGATAGGGAAATAAGCCTACTATAGCAATCAGACCAGAGGTTGCAGGCGAATGATTGTTCCCCGTTGATTTCATTCTCAAGCCAATACATTTGCGTTCATGTGAAAACAATTACTAAGTAAACTTAGAAAAATCAGAATTTTCGAATGTTATGTTCATACATTGTAAATAAAAAGAGGACTGTGAATAAACCAGTTACTTTAGGGCAATAACTAATTAAGTTATTTGATATTAAGGTGTCAATTAGTTTTTGTCATTCCTGGTCACTTGCACCACGCACTCAATTGCCGGCTAGAGCAGTTGTGGTTGGACTAAATTTCGCTGTCAACAGAGTTCGGGTTCAGACGGACAAATGATAATTGCGTCTGAAGTTGACGGTATCTGAAGCTAAATTGCCTTTGGAACTCGTTGTGGAACTCAGTAAACAATTGGCAAGACAGCTTGAGCGCCGATCGAGTGGCTTGTTTCTACGAAATGTGCGGCGGTTGAACTTGAAATAGTTTCGTCCTCTGCTGGTGTAAGCCTACATGGGTTGTGTTCTTTGGTGCGTTTTGACAGCTTCCTTCCCGTTAGACGTAAATGGCACCACAGGTGCACTGATTTGGTAAATGACCGTGGATGAGGTCTACGAGGGTAGCTTTTCTTTTTTTCCAAATTGAAGCGTGGGAGAATTAGCGAATACATTCCTGATCTTGGCAGCGTTGAAGTTTGGCTTCACCGCGGTAGAGCATTATTGACTCTATACTGCGTCATCCCATTTGAAAGAGTTTAGTAAAGAGTAGGTTCTTATCAACTCGTAGTGTCATCACTTGCTTTACACTTTCGATAAACTTATGGGGATATCTACTACCTAGTTATTTTTTGCTTCTGTGCGACTGTTCTGTTTCTAGATTGGCTGCGGTACACATTTGTTCTGCTCTACCAGGTGCATACTCAAGACCAATTAACAAAAAGCCCTTTGAGATACTTCGAGTTCTACAACGGAACCCCACCGTTCTTCTAAGTAGCAATTAGAATCAGTAGAGTCCTGACTGCTACTATCAAAGCAACTTTTAATGCCACCAAAATCAGGTGCGTGTGAATATATTTGCTTGAGAATGGATTCACCGAAGACGTTTGTCTACGAGCGGCGTTCTAATTTATCGTAATGTCTTCAATTATCCAGTAAGTGCAAATCGTTATTATCGATTTAGATATGTAACTTCACCAATCTGATCAAACCCAATAACTACTCTTTATGGTGTTTCACCATTCCTCGAACCAACTGCTTCTCTACCCTGCCGAAGTGCACCTGGTTCGGCGATCAACGTAAAATCTTGATATTGGATTCAATTACATATCACATCGATTGGCAATACGTAACATTTATGTTGTTGATTTTCTTTTCAAGGGTAACTTCCTTCCTCACTGGTATGGCATTATTGTGAATTTTCCAAAACGAAAGTATCTTCGATGGTAAAAGCGATGCTTAACACTCGAAAAAATAATCTGCGATTTGACGGTCAGATGGTGGAGTATTTTCAGGCGGAAAGAAGCCAGTTCTCATGACACGGGTGGTTGCTCGTGGTTTATGTCTCATTGGTCTGCTAGTCCAACCGTTAAAATCATTTCAAGTGTTAGAAAATTGCATATCAAGTTGCTGCTGAGATTCCAGTTGAGTTGTTGCAATATGAGTAACCTGATAAACCAACAAAATTAATGTTGGTGAATAAATAAGCAATTATTATCGTAATAATTACACACTGAATTTGATCATGAAGCATGTATATGATTCCTTAATCAATTCATGTGCATTTCCGGTACATTCATACTTGGGAAATTTTTTCGTATTCATTCAAATGGTTTGTTCGGCTGTCTCAATGTCTCAATGCGACAATTGCATGGGGTAGACCGAAATGTTGAAATTTTTTTAACTCCACTGATACAATTTAGGGTATTGGCAAAGCTTCCTAAGCTGTTGCGCGTGGGGCCAGCGGCTCGGTTGGTAGAGGCTATATACACTACTAAACTGTAGATGATGTCTGAGCACAGTTTCGGATCATGCCTACTCAAGGACTGTTTAGAAATTTGGGTTCATCTGAATTTTGTCAAATCTTTCCAACCAAATTTCAAAAACTGATAGCTTCCATTGCCTCAAGTAAGCCTATGCTAGGGGCAGAGGAAATTGTCGTGGAAGCTAAGGGAATATCCGGGAGGCTTGGCCAAACCATATGCATAACTACAGTCGAATCAGAAGCCTAAAATTATCGTGTGGTCTGAATTTCAGTTGGATTCTCTAAGTCGAAAAATCACTGAAAAAGAATCGCATGCAGGACACCAACAATGTAGTTGGACATGCATATGCGTGAATACATATGACCTGCGGAAGGAAACCATGTGTCTCCTGGTCGACCGAACGAATAAGTGTAACAAGTAAGAAATGAGAAAATGAATGTACCGATTGGCGACTGAGTCAGTCAGTGAGTGATTAAATGTACCACTGAGTGAATGAATGCACGGAACCAGATGGATAGTTAATTGCACAAACCGGGGTTTTGGATTGGATGCACCAGCGGAAAGATGGTGGGAAACTGAGTGAAAACATAGGGGGGTGGCAGTGGGCGATCAGGCGCGCGAAAGTGGACACGTGCATATAAGCTGTAAGTTATTGCAAAATTGTCATTCTCTGATACCGGTACCAGCGATTCGTTTTGACCGATATAGATTGGGTAATGTTCGTCTAATTATTATTGACCTTCAGAGGGATAGGTTGAGAGCGGGAGGAAAGAGACTAGGCGAATGGAAATCGTCAGAATTCGAACACTGAGGCAATTAGGATCGGAGGGTGCAGGCAGAGTAACTCGTCGATGCTAGTCCGTGCACGCTATAGAGAAAAAAGCCAAGTTCTGAAAAGGTCGCTGAATATTGTGGATCTTTTGTGGGAACAAGATTTTTCATCCGCTTGTAGCCCAGACAGTGATAGACCAGACACTATTGTCGTTGGTGTTGTTGTTGGAAGACAAAGGAAGATGAGCGAGTGAGATCGTCCGGTTTCCTACAACTTATATGTGCCTACATGTCTCCGTCACTGCTGGCTTTCTACTAGGTATGAGAAAGTCGACTTTGATGGCCGAGAGAGTTAGTTTAGGCTAAGGACAATGAGGTTGGTTGTATCCGGAATTGGGCTGAACTATCAAGCTGACTGAGTGCATCATCTAATCGGATAGATCCTTTCCGATTAGACTGATTGAATGACGCTTGTGGGAGTGGGAAGTGAAAGTTATCGTGTGTTTTATAATTTGTGAATGTACATTCAAAAGAGTGGGAGTGTGAGAAAATGATGAGTGTCAGTAGGCACGGAAAACCCAGATCATGCTGCATTTCGTGGCATTAGAAAAATAATTGTACACAGAATTGTATCACTGTGGATGGAAATACTGTTTGGTGAAGATTTCTAAAGACAACAAGATTCGCGAAACCAGCTCAAGGAAGATCTTACTTCCGATCAGTTAGGCACGCACTAACTTTGAGAAACGAGTATTGGATAAAATTTATATCCACACCGATTAAAATGCTTCCTGTAAGAGGAAGGCAGACGGGAGTGAGATTTGGAACGGGGAACGAAGCTCCGTAATGATTCAGGTGGTATAAATGGGTTGTGGATGTGTGCAAATCCTCATGCGTAGATTGTAGAACTGGCGGAGTTCAAAATAGCCCAAGATTCTTCTTCAGTTCCGCCTTTTTCCATTTTGGAAGCTGTTCAAATTCTTCTTTGTTCATACCGAAAGCATTCTGATAAACGAAAAGGGCACAGAAAGCGAAGGGGTTTGAAAATAAACTTCGGATTCGTTGATAAATTACCGTCTTTTCTAAAGAGATGAGGAGCTGTTTGACATAGAAACTGTATCTTACAGAGACCATGATTATTTGAATTGTGCAGTTCATGAGAAGAGCACTGTCCTGCCTGTACGAGAGTGAAATCTGCACTGTACGAAAATAATGACTAATAATAGAAATCTGCAGATGGCCTTAGTCCAGACTGCTTCTGCCGTTTTTCGTTGAAGATGAGCATCGGAAAAGGGAATGAAAGTAGTGCAGATCAAATAGTTCTAGATTGTGGTTGCTAGATTGCAGAAAAAAACAAAATGAAGTTATGTATACCAAATATATGGACTGGGAATAATAGTTAGGCAGGTCAGTTTCTAAGTGGAGAAGACTTTTTTGACTGCAGGTAGTCTCGTTTATTAACATCGCAAAGGGCATTATGTTAGAGCATCAGGCAATCAATGAAATTAACATGTTGCTCAGTGGTCGAAAAGCGTCTCACGATTGGCTGATTGAATTGGTTCTTCGCGATTTTTCCATCGAAAAAAGTCATTTCAGTGGGTTAACTAGGCCACCAGGATTTGATCGACTCGGCTATTCTGCGTCCACTAATTGGTGAATGCTCCAGTCACTAATCGATCCCAAACTGCTTCGGCGGTTCCGACAGGCATGCTGACGGGTCATAGATTCCAGGCTTCCAAAGACTGTGCGTCATATGACTCAGATTTTACGTCAATTTGTGTGCGTGCGGCCAAGAGAACGGCGCACTCATCTCAAACCACCTCGCAGATGCATCTCAAACCCAAATGTAAAGACCAGATAGGACCTGGTCAACCAAATTTACAAACCGGAGTCTTCAAAATCCTATCCAGAAAAGCACTGACTGTTCACCTTAACCTAGTCTACAGCTTTACCGGTTTAGAGAACACCAATGAAGTAAAACTGTGTGCATTTACAATGTGCACGTTTTAGCCCTTTGCTTGGTTTTTCCACTATAGTGATATTTTTGTCTCGTTGCAGCCTAGGCAATATCATCGTGGCATGGATGACCATCAAAGTTATACAATCGTGACACTGGGACGTAATGGGTTTCACGCCGGACATGGCCATTGCCAATTGCCTCCCTATTTTTCCTCTTCACTTTTTCAGAACTGTGTCTTCACTGAACAGACCAATGTCATTCTCTAGGTCATTTGTGAGTGATCGACACAGAATTGCAAGAGAGTCAGTTGCGATTTCCCGACAAACTATTCAGCATGGGTTAAAAGGTGGACGAGCACAAGCATAACTGTTGGACGTTGAGAGCCATGAAATCGATCGTATGCTTGTGAGATCACTTGTCCAACTATTCACATACTACCAACTGCCATACTTCGTTTCACTATATTAGTCAACGAGGGAAGTGTCTCCTGAGTTAAGTAGACTAATCCTTTAGTGTAATATTTCGTTGGATGCTTATCTATGAACAATGCCAACAAGTCAACGGAATTGGTTTGGATCAATTTGGTGATTGGCCAAAGTTGTGCCTGCATCCCGACCGTGCTTTTGTTCTTAACTGCTTGCACACGTTATATCCGGTTACGTAATCAGATAATAGCTCGTCTATTCTTAACCAAACGCTGGCAACCTTCCGGTCGCTTTCAAAGTTGCGGGCTACACAGCAGGAATTTTCTCGGTTACATTTTTGATAATGCCAATGCTTTTAGTATTAGTACTGGCGCTACTGTTGGGATGAGAAGTAAGTGCATACAAACAGACTTATTTTCTGCTTTCTCAAACCCGTACAGAGATAATACAAAGAAATAATCTGAAACCCCCCACTATTGTTTGTCAAGCAATGGCATTTCGGCGTAAACGTCACGGGTTTGAATCCTCACACTGTCGATCCCTTCCTCGGTCGGCAGGCCACAACTGGCAGTGTCCTCTTCCCGATACCGATAGCGTGCTTGAAAATATCGGTGACGAATTAGGAGAACCGCGTTCCGAGGCTTACTAATCTCATGCTTAGGAATAAGCTAACTAATGCATAATTCGCCTGGCTTTCGAGCCCGTGGATTGACTGCAAACCGGCACCACTCTCCAGTAATAACAGTCAAGAAACCAACGATATATCAGCATGCAGTTAGTTCACCGGGAATCCAAAAACAGTCAGTCTAATTACAAGATTATAAAGTTCGTGGTTCAGATTAAATTCCAGACGGAAATAAGTTAACTTCGGTAATGCCGATTTCGTAAACATATGTCTGACAGCTAAAAATGCGAATGTCATACTAGTGACAAGATTGAAAATACAACTCGTATGACGCATATAGAATACTTTGGAAGCACGTAAAAACTATGGTTGATACAATGAGATACGCGATCAGATCAATAGCGGAGAAGACAAAAAAGATATAAGGTGAACAGAATAATGAAGGAACGCCCCACACCATCTGGCGCTTCCCTTGGTCCAGGAGAGAGGAACGAACGTGGAATCAATGAATTGTCACGATTGTGACTTGCCTGGGTCAACTGACCAAGCAGCCGCGAACTGCAATACCATTTTCCGAAAGCACGGTGGGTCTGTCCGGGAAAGAATCCTACCTGTGAGATTCCGAAGAAATCTGATAATGTCTCTAGGGAGGTTTAGTCGTTATCTCCCAGTAAACAGTTACTTCTCATTGTCTCCTTGTGGAACGTTGGATTCTAGCAGAGCTATATAACTCAAGCCTTCTGGTCAGCGGTTCCGCTGGAAGAACTGAGACTATTGCACCCATCATCTAAGTTGATCGAGAAGCCTACTAGCTGGAACGTCAGTGATGAAATCCCAAGGAGGCTGTCAGTTCCTTTCTTTAGTCTGGTGTCTAGGACACAAATCATCTAGTTAGCGTTTTAAGGTGAGTTGAGCTAAGATAATCTCTGTTTGGATAATCGGGCAATACGTCGCTAATTGACACGTCGTCACTTTTCATAGTGCACGCATGAAACAGCTAATTGGCTAAACAGAAGTTATGCTCATTATTTTCCGATTTTTGTTGCATTTCGTGGTGTACCAGATGGTCCAGCATTCCGCAATAGAAATTTCACATTTTTCTAAGTTTTTCCGTTATTTGCGTTCATGAGGAAGGCAGCTATCGATTTCCGTTAACCCCCATTGCATTGAAATGAACATTTTAAACACGCGATTCCGACCGCTTCAATTTCACTGAGGCAAAGTTATGACGTAAAAAGTAAAATAACATCGCAACAAAATTATTGTACCTCCCTTGGTTCCTGTGCCCATGAAGCAAATTACACGTGAATACAACTAAATTTTCGCATCTTAATTACTACAACTGTTTTGGCAGTCGCATCTGTGCTATTCAACTATTGTCGATAGAGAGGATCAAACCTAATTTCGGGGCTGCCTCCTGTTCATCACCAAATTCATGTTTCCTCTTACTACTGCCATTTTTGGGCTTAATTGGGAAGGTGAAGTCTGTTTCCAGTTCGAAGTTTCCCAACGCACATCTAACCAGAAACTTGTTATTATTTTTGAACCCCAGATCGTATCTACTTGGAGACTATTAGGCTCATCCTGAACCGATAGCTGCGTCGAACTGACACAGTGAACGTGATTCTCCAAACAAATACAGGAAATAAGATGCGAAACGGCCGCTGAATTCACAAGTGATTTGCTTCATTGGTGTAGCGACCAAATGAAGGGGACACGATCATTTGGTCGGGTTACTGAAAGTTGACAACAGTACTCCGCTTATAAGCGAAAATAATAAGAAAATCTGGGGAGGTACGAAGCTTTTACCGTGAAAGCTGTGCCTGTGAACAGATTTCTGCCATACGTGGATGGAAACAGAACGCAGAATCACAAAAGTTTCGGGATTTTTGCTTTGTATCTCTGCCACTGTGATTAGTCAGTGGCAAATTACATCCGATTTATAACATCTGCCACGTCGGAAACACCGAAATTTGTTTCTCTGATTCGTTTGCTATTAGTGCATCCAAACCGTGCCTAGAAAAAGGGCATAATACTGGTTGGGAGACTACCTTAGTGGATAAGCCCCGTCTCTCTAATCACTCATTCACTCGCTCACTTACGCACCTGCGTGCACATTTGTGTCTGAGCCTGAAGACACAAATCCCTAAGGCCAACGGGCTCAACCAGCTTGCATAGCCCAGCATGTATTCTTGTGGCTGTTTTGTCTCGCAACCGTGTCAAATTGGAAATTTGAGTAGGATTCAACTGTTGCATACAACTATAGAGTTACAAACAAACATCTGAGTTGATTCCATACTCATTGATCTCTGCAGAAGGGCACAAAATTGGTGATCATTCTGAATAACAGTACCCAATCTATTACCTAGTTTAAATACAACGACAGCGCTGCCGAGATGGATGGGATTGACGGTATTGAACAGAGGACACATCAACAGAAAGATGGAAGAATAGTAAGGATTACAATGTGGTGGTTATGGAAAACACGTTTGCATGATTACAAAGTTTTTTTCCGGAATGCGGCTTCAATTGATCCGTTCCAGTCCGTTCACTTCTTACAATCCCATCAACTGACTGCATTGTTTCCAAGCTAATGATACTCTAATATTGCTTACAAAGAAGAAAACGAAAATATAACAAAAAATTCCCGTAAATAATCGATTGCGATTTTGTCCAGCGACTGATCAATTGGCATTGACGAGCTTATTGTGAAGATTAATAGGATGTGATAACATTTAAAAGCATGTAAGTATGGTCAAACGGAAGCTCAGTCAACGATACGCGCAGTCAGTCACCTTAGCGTTTCAATGCTATTACATGCTAAGACCAGTTCACTATTTATCGGTTCGTCTCGGATCCAATCCCAATAGACAGTTCAGCAGGGATAGGTATGAAAACTGACACCACTGAGTTCCGGTATCGCTTGATATATTAGATTGGCGTCTACTGATGAATGCAACCAATAAAACAATGGTGGGCAAACAGTCAAGAATTAAAGCACCGTGTATCGTTGACATTACTGGCAAGTGGCGGAAAATAAATGCAGAGTGTAAAAATTTCATTTAGTTTTTTTACCGTCGAATTAAACATATCGGGAGTTCATACGACATCCAAATAGCCACCACACGGCGTTTCGAAAGATACGATATCAGATGCGTGTTTGATTAGCAACAGGTGGTTTTCAACCAGTCACCGTGGGAGATGGACCAGGGCAAGCAGTCGGATGTGTTTTGCAGAATCAGCTTGGCCAATCGATTGGGAATTAATTCTGATAATCACTGTGATAGCCCACCATCTGTTCTGTCAGTGTCGACACAACGGTAGTTGAACTGATGTGAGACAGAATGTGACAGCTTATTAAGTTCCCATTCGTTCACAATAGTCCTTCGAAGCTCTGACTGTCAACGGGCTGCTCATGGCCTAAAGGAATCTGCGTCGCGCACCACCGAGTTTATTCCCCTTTGAAATTCAATTCGATATTGAGATCATTCAACGGTGTTCTGTAAGCTCCGTCACTTTTCGGCTGAGAAAAAGAGTTTCCAGCATAGTTGAACGGCTAGAATGTCCGTTATAAATAGAAAAAATATGCTGAGCATCAATCTTTGAATCAGACGGATCATCACACACTCATCACGGATCGAGGGAGATGTGTCAAATCGATTCTCACCTGGAAAGAGTTGTCATCCAAATAAGCTTCTAAGCAGGTCGCATCCATATCCGGTGGGAGAGGGCGTTGCTGTAGGTCATAGAGGGTGCACGTGCCAGGTTTGTTTGTTGCCAACAGGTCGTTCACATCATCTATTTGGCCGTCAGATTTGCATTCCTGTCGTTTGATGGTGACGGTTGGATTGCGTTAGTGATAGTGTAAATAACAATCAATTGTTAGCCACCAGATGGATCAAGTGGTTAAAAGTTTGAAAAAAATGGTGATAGAAATTAAGAGTAGAAAACTAATTACAGAAATTACATGGCATGAAGTTTGTCTGCACGTGTGGAGAGCTAAGAACTTAACCAGCGAGGAAAACAAACAACAAAGCAGAACAACGTCAATGCTGTACCTTTTAGAGATGCCATCTGAACTATGGCACACGAAGCACATAAGTAGTTATATTCGCTGATCAGTTTTATATTTTAGAGCCATTTGGTGCGCTCAACATCACTATCCGTTTTCGAAACGCACTACCCAGCTCATCGAACCTGAAATACATTACCGCTGACCAAATCAGATTGATGAATTTCGATGTTCGGTTTTCTAACATGGTTTGGGGCCCTGTGTACTCAACATTTCACTCAACTGCTGTGGATTACTGATGAGGGATCATGTCTCATCAGATTCGTCAAGTCGTGAGCGGAAAGTGATATGCGTATGCCACCTGTCAAGAACTAAAGGGAATCAGTGTAAAGTAAGTCATGTCAGTTGTAGCAAAAATATTCTTCTGCTTTCAAACCATCCCCATTTACGTGCATAACATAGAGTATCTGCGGGATAATTGGTGGCTATGACCAAATAAGTATGAAACTTACTGAGTAGCTGACTCCATCCATTCTTCGCTTCCTTCCAATTGGCCGAAGCAGTTCCAGTTGTTGTAAACTTAGGACATTTACATATAGCGTGCACATACTGCCATTATCGACCAATTTCGCATTTAACTCCCCCCCCCATTTCACCACAATTTACTTCCGGATGGGCATAATGTTTATTGGCACGCAATCAATATGGGAAATGAAGAAATTATCGGTGACGAAAAATCCAGCTGGACTACTCAGCGAGTCAATAAGGCGTCCACCAGCTTTCGCCTACTATGCGTGTTCCCTAATTAATAAGCTACTGCAACTTGACACTCCGATATCAATCATACCATTGTCAACATTAATCGCCCACACAACGTAAATTCTTCCCAATCTCCGCCGGTGATTAAATGAATTAGGCGATTTTACTATCTCTCGGGTGGAGTAGTCGAATTCCACCGACCACTATGGCGGCGAGTGTCAACTCAACGATTTCCGCATGACTACTATGCGATTCTTTGCACCTTTAAGTTTCGGAATGTTAGGTATCAGTTTCCGTTCAGTACTGAGGGTTCTAAATAATGATGGGATGCACCGCAACCTCAACAACAATTACTTCAAACATGTAAGGAAAAGAAAATATGAGAACTCATCCAACTGCTTTGGTGAACACTGAAGCGAGGAAGAGCATTTCGCTAACCCGAAATCCCGGAAGTATGGAGACCCTAGACGATGGGTTTCACCGAGTGGAACGCGGGATAACTTGGCTTCTGGGTTCAGGTAGTCAACCCACCAAATGATGAAAGACATGAGCGGATAAGGCTCAGTGTCGGGGATAGTGAGTGAAACTTTTAAGTGATTTTTTGCATTTACTGTTTCAGGTTCTTTAAATAGTGCTTTCGTAGTTGTTTGATATTTTAGCGTAAACGTTTCGGGTTCAAACCATTACACCACCGATGATCTTTCTCATTCGGAGAACTTCAATGGGGCACGGTCTCTCTTAAAAGAGAATAATGTAGTTGCCCTGATCATTCATACAAGGAAACAAAAAGACAGACGACAGAACAGTAAGCTTCGACCCAGTGCGTGCACATTCACTCTACTGGAATGTTTGAAAAGTTTTTTTTATGATATCCTTGACGTCTGGGTTCAGTGGAAAGGGTATCCTCAATAAACGCCAGGGGTTTTTACGGGGAAAAACCATCAACCATGACCCTGAAATTCGGAGCGGTGCAGGACCATATAAGGTTTCGATAGGTCAGGTGTGGCAACGGGCCAGGCCATTTGCCAGTTGCCATCTACCACTCAAGTGATCATCGGATATGAGATTTGGATATCTGAATTCTAAGTTGTTTTATATAAGATTGTTTCAATTTAATCTTTACAGAGCTATTTTACCGGTACAAGTCAGTTGATTAAACTCAGTGGTAGGATATCTGATTCTAATGAACTTCAGTTGCTTGTTCTATCTTCATTCCCTCTTCTTCTTTATGTTTGTGCGTTGAATATAACCACACATAATCTGATAATCAAGCATGCAGATAGTGGTTGCAAGTCCGACAACAGTTCGCAGTTTTCGGAAATTCTGTTTTCAGGTGGCTTTTCTACAACGTCACTCACAATGTACACAAATGTAACGCTACCTAAATTTAGCTTTCCACACATGCCACGCTATTGTTCCCTGGAGTAGAAGTTCCCCGTTCCCTAATACCAACCAGAAAGTTTCCACCAGGAGATCACCGAAGTACCTCCGGGGTCACCATTGCACGCGATTTCACATGGTCCCGGAGCGTTGTTACCATTGGGCAATCAGTCGCTAGTCCCCGCTGAGTTACGTGACCTTCAGATCATTCTACTGCCTCATGGATTATACCTTTTGGCTAAAAATTTGGGGTAGGGTCCCTTAAGTCAACCCTCAGGAAGTATCCAGCTCACAGAGCAATCAGGGATCCCGATGGATAAGTGATAGCGTGGAGAGGGTAGATGGAAGAACTACCTCTTTCTGTTTCATCGTTTTCGCCCTTTGTCATGATTTCGATAAACGTGATATGCACTCAGATTTACGCTATATATATATATATATATAGTAAAAAACGGCGACAACTTTGCTCCAATGTCCCATATCTTTAGCTTACCTAATATACTCAGCATATTCCTTTGCACTGATCCATCTGATTCGCTGCTCCCTAGTGATATTTCCTAGAATAGCTTATGACGAGTACAGAATTTTACTTGGGATAATCAAATTTTTATCAAGTTCACGCGGTAATCCACGTTCTGCAATGAATAGTTGCATTATAAAAAAACGTTTTAATTGTTACGGTAAACCATGCTTGAATACCTAACCTGATCCTACGAATCACCTGAAAACACCCCGCGAAATACTTGTCTATTTTTTTTATATGAGATGTATAATCAGGATTCTTCATAATGTAACAACCTACAGATTATCCCCCACCCCTTATCTCAGTAACCGGAACGTACAATACCGACAAAGATACCGGGATCCGATGGCCAAATGATGACTCAAAGTAGGAGTCAGAATGAGATGACATATGCAGCGAATCCTGCACGAACGTCTCTTTGCTTTCTTTTTCCTTCACGGTGTTCTGTTTTTGGCTGTAGCCCTGATGCCACTAGATCTGTAGCCACACATTTACAATGATGATCAATTTTCACTGCAGTCGCGGACAAGAAAGAACATCACGCGTCGACCCAAGACGTCTTACTTCATCTGCTAGTGCGCTTGGCGATCCTGTCAGCTTACCTACTAACCAGATAGGTCCACCTTAGATGCTGTTGCTCTATTGGTTCGTCATGTTAACTTGGATACTTCCGCTCAATTTGTCCGATGCTCTTTCCTGAACGTTTTCGCAAACTAGAGCAGCTCAGCTCTCGTACGTACCATCTATCAAACATCTATCAAACAACTTTACTGATAGAACTCAATGCAAAAGACTGGGCCGAAAAGAATCACCACTGATAGGTAATTACGGAGTCCTCATAGCTGTCGTTTCGCCTTTTCTTCAACACGTTAGTGATCTATCTACAAGTTCCCGTAGTTGATTATTCAAATACGTTGATGTCTGTATGGAATGTACAGATACCAAAAGTGTGGAGCCACTTTGCTTCGGTGCGATGATTCGTATGAAAGTGCAGTACGACTAGTCCCAAAAAAACTGAGGGCCAAAATCCTCTTAAGCCAACTGAACAAAACACGTGCTTGGAAATGTAAAGATAGCAAACCCGAGTACAAGTACGGAGTCCTCCAGTCCCTCTAGTCGGCACGGTCAGAAGGAACCGACGGCCGCATTCGCTATGACAATCAAAAATACACAAATTACCCTTTATGTGGGGGAAATCGGCTAATGAACTCTAACGTGTGTGAACCAATGTAAATCATTTGACCACGTAAAAAAACAAAACCGTCGTGTTGAGGGACCAGAGGCCATTTGATCGTTCTTAGTTGATCAGGCACGCTGGGATTGGACCAGGATCGAGACGACAGACTGAAGGTGCTAGATTTAGCAACAGTGACAAACCAACCTATAAAGCAAAGTTCGCCGTCAGTCTATATCTGAAACCGAGAACATCCTCAACATATTCGACAACTTGTCTCTTCTCATTCTCTTCGTTCTTGACTAAATCTTAATTTGTCAAAATGCGTCAGTGTCTGTTTATTTTAGCCCATCTGAATCCTCTCCCACTACGACAGAACCAACCACTCATTAGAGTCGATTCCATCACATACGTAGGAATCACCGGTATACAGTAATTTGAGATGATCATCTCACACTTCTGATTGTGCAAACAAACTTGGAAGACTATCCTTTCACACAGAAAACCCGAGGCAATTCCTGGGTAAACAGGACACCATCTTCCTGTTTGTTTACCAATGTGGTTTCCCCCTCACTCCTCTGTTTCGTGCCTGCCAATTTTGCTGGTTTATTGAAGAAAGATTTCGGGGTCTTCCCTCACCCCTCGCCCTCCTCTCGCACGGTCTGTCTATCATTACTGGTCTATCTTTCATTTAACTGAAAGCAACATCCACCAAGCTGCACAATGTGCATCTATCTGAGCGCAAAAAACTTGCACGGGAAATTCTTTCGGATCCCACTCATCATCAATACAATGATTGTTGCAAGTGTCACTCTCGCCTTGGCATATTATGTATTCCGTTCCAAATCGTCCTGAAAAAATATTTTTAGGAACTCGACTGTCCCTTTCTTAGCCTGACTTCTCAACAGTCGGGATCAGGTTGCGAATGCCTTTCGACACAATTCATTGTAGATTTCCAGTTTCTTTGGTCCGATTATCTTACCGTCTTCGAGATGACGAATACATTTTTTTTAATGAAATGAGGATACGTGCTTGCAGAAGTCCACATAAATTAAATAACAATTGCGAAATTGCAGAACACGTTCCAACAGTAGTGGCAGTCAAAAGCCGTACCATGACTTCCGAATGCGCTTCTTGGACGGAGAGATTGTACATACCCGTTTCTTTCGCTTCTCCATTCAAATTGTGATATATTTTTTTTATTTCTGACCATTTTTGAACAATTTTGGTAAAAGTGATAGTTGCAGTTTACTGTACCAATTACCAATAAGCACCACACCAGAATTCCATGATACGGGGTGAACGAAGCTGCACTTTGACTTTACTTAGCTCGATGCGTATTTTAACCGTGATCAAATATCCTTTACAATCATATCGCTGCATTTCATTGCTAGTTTTAACTGGGTTTGCTCTGTTGTGCGACTAACTCGACCGGTACGGAACGCGCGGGAAATCCACTATATTTGATTGAATGGAATCGGTCATGTGGCGTCAGTTATCCCCATCCGCAACTGTAAATATGCGTAGTACTTCATATTCACTTCCTTTTTTATTGTTCAGAAACATTCACGACCGAAATTCAAATTGGGACGAGAATATGAACTGGAGATCTACGAATCCCAAAGTGCTAACTGCTGCACAATATGGAAAAAATGTCATTGACTGATTGGCAATGCTAACGTTTTTCCACTTGTTTTATTTAGGAAACCGATTAAGCAGTATTCCCGGCAGAAGACTTTGAGCCGCGCAATTTTCTGCTTACCAGAAAGACTACCGATGGTTATAGGCCTCCAACCCAAGATATTTCCCGATTAAATCTGATATTGTGCCCAGTATTTTATACGACCAGCTTCATAGATTGAACTAAAGCAAAATAAACCCAAGACACAACGACAAACGAATTCAAGTAAAAAAGGACGCTAGGTTTGCTAAACTTACTTCATGATGATAGTTGGCTGTGACTTCGGGCAGTCGGATGTGAGGGGGGAATAAGGCCAAAAATTCGTTCGGTTCCACACCGGCGTAGACCACTGAGGCACGAACACCAACTGTGCACGAGTGGCAGAAGTGACAGGTGGCGACCGTGGAAGCCGGTAAAAGGGTTGAGGGATCGGAGTGGAGTGGAGCGCGATCGGCGGCGAAATAGGTAGGCGAAAAAAGCGGTGAAATATATAAATTCGAGTTCAATAAGGCGACAAATGCACTTTCGTGGAGAGTTCGCTCAAAGTTAGTCTGTACGGACCGAAGGACGGGGACACGATGCAATCATTGCAGACACATTTTAAAAAAATTGGTAATTACTTCCTACCCTGTCCGACTGGTATCGCCAAGAAGTGAAATCAATTACGGACAGACATTTCTTTTCCTCTCGTTTGTTTTTCATCCATTTTGTCGGGACCGACAAAGTAAAAAAATTGGAGAAAAAATGATTCTGGTACACGGAAAGGTTGGTAAACAAAAGTGATACCTGATGAAAGGCCAAGAGTTACGGGTAGAAGTTAAGTGGAAAAAACAATGACGTCTGAGTTTCACCAACGGATTCACTGTACAGTCGTATCGGCAACCCATTTGACGTTTTCACTCCTGTCAATGACAGGAGATTGAATGTCTTCAAGAAATAATTCACCATGTGATATCATCACTCAACTCACGATAAAGAAACGATGGAAGCATTGTACAGCTGTTTCATCCTTGTTAGGAATCATCAGCAGTGCATATCCACCGCGCCCGAACTGGGACACGAACCCGGGACGAACGATTCTGAGTCGAACGCCTTAGCCAGTGACGGATAGGCGCAACTTGATCCTGTGGTGAAGTTCAACAAACCGTTCAGAGCCCGCCCGATAGCGTAATGGCTGAGGCGTTCGACTCAGAATCGTTCGTCCCGGGTTCGTATCCCAGTTCGGGCGCGGTGGATATGCATTGCTGATGATTCCTAACAAGAATGAAGCAGCTGCGCAGTGCTTCCATGGTTTGTTAATAATGAGTTGGGCGATGATATCACATGGTGAATTCTTTCATAAAACTGATGGCTTGGATTATTAAAAACCATCAGCGTCACTGGCCATTTGCGCATCAAACCCCTGGAATTGAAACTCGAGCCCGAATTAGTGAACGAGACGTTGCTCCCATACGGCGTTCAATGGGATTCTGTTTGCACTGGACCATTTCAAGGCTGCGGCTTACTTCACTCTTAACCGCGAATAACTGTGATGGTATGCTTGTTCCGGTTTTTCTAGACCTTGCTCTGTGTGAAGCAGTTTTCTGACGACGAACATTGGCAGAAAAGGTGGTCTAAGACTCGATAGGCGCCCTCGATTTCTCCGTCTGGGTCCTGGTTTCCCACACGGGCATGACACGGTAATTTCAGATCAGAAGTGCAGCTAAAATTAAGGAAGCTAGGCGGAGCAGGTCCCGGACTTGCACCACCACATTACATTTCGGTTAATACAGAGAAAGGATACGCAGTTTCAGTAACCATGGTGATTTGAGAGATGTAACGATGAAAGTGATGGAAAAACGTATTTAGTCCTGAGGTTTCGACGATTCTTGAAACTATGGTGAAATCTAGGATCGGAAGTATTCAAATGTTTATCACACCGAGACCAATCGTAAGTGGACCGCATGAAAAATTATGCCATATGTGGAAATGATGTGATGTACTAACGATAAGGTGATCTGCATGTTGGATGTATTGGGCTCAGGAGAGATTGGAACTCACGAGCGAGCCGATGGCCGATTGTAAATTGCGTTCTCCATGACATTACAGTCTAAGTAATGATTTCTTACATTTCTGAACTGCTCATGATCAACACTGACCGTCTCATTCTCACTGGAAAATATAGGCTAGACTGATTCAACCCAATCAATACAACGAATAACTTTGTACAAATGCCCTATGGTCTTGGCTACTATCATGCAGCACCGAAAAATCGCAAAAAATCGGTAAATTTTACGACAAAAGCAATAGAGAGAAGCGGAAACACTTCGAATGCAGGAACGTCAATGACTACGACATTGATTCACATCGTCTAAATTCTTCAGTTATTGTGTTGAGGTATCTCGTGAATCCCAGTCGGGCGTTTTAACCCAACCCAATTGTCAGTCCGTTGGTCAACGCTTTTATAACCTTTCACCACATCCATTTGAAGGTACACGCAACATGTCCCAACAAACCAAAGGTGAAACTGCTTCTTGACGTGGTGTGACAGCTTGTGCACGTCCGTGACTCAACGAGCCATATAGGGTGGCTATCGCAAGCCAAAGATTCAGTCATGCATGAAAAGACAATGAGCAGAGACGTGAGGAAGTGGCCTCCGGGTTAGAGAGTGGTTTAAGCTGGCAACTCAATCGGGGAAATAAGTGGGAGAATAGTTGATTCAAGTAAATGGGCTTCCAATTGGCCACTTTTTGCTGCCTTACGGACAAGTTCTCGCCTGGGCCAAATGCTTTGGTTGAGAATCCTAATCGTTCTTCTGCTTAGTGGTTGAATCCCGTAACATTAACGTCAACCAATTCAAATGAATTACACAGAAAAGCGCCATTTCACATTATACATTTCCGACTGACTGATAAACGAATAAGCTTACTGGCAGATAGTTTATTAGGAGTCGGAGTCGGAATTTTGTTTTTTCTTCGGCGGATTGGGTTACTCGAGGACAGCCACGAGCGCGTGCTCGAGGACCAAAATGAGACAATCTACTGTCCGCAGCATAGTTCGCATGACAAAACCTCGTTTTTGCTCAGTGTCTTCTTCAGATGGCCAAAATATAGCCAAAGTCGACGGTTTTGTAGAGTTTCATCACTTCCAAATAGTGTTAAAAACTGCCAAACACACTGGTCTTCACTATAGCAATTCGTGTCCGTGAGATAAGTCTATGGAGCGAAGTTGATTACAAAATACCTTGCGGACCCCGTGATCGTATGGTTTTTGTGCAGATGGGACGTTTGACTGGTTCGCAGATTGCGAGGAACTCACCACTGGAGTATCGCAAACGACCCCATGAAACGTAAGTGACGTTGATGTGGGTGGGTGGCATTCTGGTCGATGTTACAGTTCGCCTTACAAACTATGAATTCGAGCAGTGTGCAAAATGCTATGAGAAAATGGTACTATAATCCTCACCAGCTAACGCGAAGGACCATCTACAGTCGTTGGAATTATGTGCCCAAAACTACTGATACGTGATCTTAATGCATGAGGAACTAGTTACAAGTACAGTTTAAGGAAAGATTATTCCTAAATGTAGTACGTCATGCTACTATTCTTATTTAGAAACGTGCATCCGATTGCTTTGTTACGAGTTTGAGGTGTTACGAGAAAATAAAAAAATGTTGGATAGCGCATAAGTAAAGAAGAAAATCTCCTCCGGTCTTGTTCTGTTTTGAATCCAAGTTTTGATCATGGCGAGCCTTTGCTGATCACTAAAAATCCGGTGGTGAGCATCGTAGTTTACCATCCAATGATTCTAACGTTAAAGCATTAAGTTGCCTCAAAATTGAGCTGAATATGAGCGTGAAATGAACGAGGCTGAATGGAAATGCTGAGAGGCATGTGACAGCTTACTATCCTCGAAAATTCTTGGTTTTACAATAATAACAGTAACGATGCTCTTTTTACTTTCTACTTATTGTACAAAAAGTGTATAATAGCACTCAATAAAAAGCTATCCAATGGATACTTGATCGATGGTGAGAAGAATCGACCACGGGACTGTGACTCTTCAGCTTTTGTGTTACTTTGCCATACCCTGGAATGCTGCGATAAAACTCGATACAGTCTGCAGTGTAGGCGGCAATTCGGTAAAAATCCCGAATACAGTGGAATATAACACAACATACCTCAATCTAACCCACAGTTCAGTACGACTTGATTCACAGCAGACGCTCACGTCTGAATCACAGAAGTGTTTAAACTGCAAACGATTTCGAAAACAACACAATACGACACAATAAAACACAAACACATGAAACAGCATAAACTGCTACCAAAACACAGAACACGGCTAATTCATTACCATTCAGTACACAAAGTGTGCAACAGAGCACAAATTAGTTCGAGGAAACAAATAATTACGTTTTGCAGCCAATGCTTTGGCAGTCTTCAGCGCGGCCAACCGAAGTGCGTAGAATCGAGATCTGGCAGAACCCGGACTGAGAGTTTCCACGGGTTGGTCGCTTACCACAGAACCGACTTCACACCGTTCGTAATCGGAGCCCAGAAAACCGGGGCTCTCATCTGCCACGGAAGAACTGGAGGACAATACGGACTGTGCTGAGGATCGTGAACGAGTAGGTGATCGGAGAATTTGCGATCCACTCAAATCACGTGATCGACGCTTCAAAGGCCACCACCCTTGCCACAAATAAACAGCTTGTCGACCGTCCAATAAGAGGAAAAGAGCTGGGTGATCAAAAGTGCACAGTATTCGCTAATTCGGTTTGTAGAAAAATTCGTACAGATTGAACAAAATTCCGTTTCGTAAAAATTGACTATCTGCGATAACCTTGAAAAGTGACTACATTTTCGGTGTTGAGAAGACGAAAATCAAAGCAATCTTCAGACTACGAACCAAAATAACACCAGGACTGGGCCATGTGAGGTTCACAACATTGAAATCAATATCGATACCGTTAATACCACGAACAGTAATGGTGCGGACAACAACAACAACAACAAAACCCTAAGGTGAAGCTGTGAGAAATGGAAAAATCACATGTTAGTCCAACCGTTTGTTGTCCAGGTGGTGCGAAAAACAACCGTTTGTGTAAATCGGCATTGTAAGTGTTACTCGACAACTTATTTTGTGAGGCGGCTTTGGTCTACTCTCGATTTGTGGGGTTTCCGGTGAATCACGGAACCGAGGCCACTAAGATTTGGTATAGTGCTGCATTAGTTTATTTCTCATTCAGAATTAGCGAGTAGAATTCGTCCAGATTTCGTCCTCACCGACACACACAGACACACACATGCAGCTGTGAGATACATACCTAAAATACACTTGAATTTACAAGAACAGAAATATTCTACAACGAGGACGATTTTAAGTCTATCATGCTGGCTGTTCCGGGGGTCATATAAAGTTGGAAACCATCTGGAGCTTCATCATACGTAGACTTCTCAACGACAAAGCTGACTGTGGGTGGTTCATATGTGCTCCAGTTATCTCTTTTCCAGTGTATGGGATAGGAGCGTCTCGTGACTTACACTAATATGCATCTTAATAATAAAACAGTAACTGATTTCTTTGAAGGAGAATTGTCATGCAATATTCATCATGGTAGCAAGTGTCTTCATAAAAAATGGGTCAAGGTTAATTGTTTTGGAGATAATGCACAAGATACGAAATGTATTGCCATCAGATCGGACGAAATCTAATGGTGTCTGATTCCTAAATAGTGCAATACCATTTTGTTCATATGCGTCCTTCCATTCCTGAGTCCTGGTTGCGAGTATCAAGTCACAGCCTGTCGAGTGGCGCAATCATCAAAATGAAACAACAGATCGTCAAACGCGGGAAGTCACCGTGGGATCTTACCTACACCACATGTATTAACAAGCCGAAAAAATGATCGGCTATAGGATAGCCCGGAAACTCTATTTACCCTTAGTGTAGAGATGATATTCTCATTTTAACTGGAGAGTAGACGAGGCCCCAGTCCCCGACGATCAACCTCGGTCAAGTTCACTTTGAGACTGATTCTGTTTGAATTGGAAGACAAGTTTATTCCCTATAACGTGAGAACGAGTCACTGACTGCTCGCGCACATCGTAAACCAATGTGGATAGACAAATTCACCGAATTCGTCAGCGTTACCACTTCTGAATGAAAAAGAAACATGGCCCGTCTTTGATAGCTGGAACGAGAAAGATTTACTGCACAAAAGATCTCGGAGAGTTATAAAAGCTACATTCGGAACAAAGTGTGCGCGAGAATGAGAGGAGTAAACGGTAAGGAAATACACATTTAACTCTCTTTCAAAGAACATGATGAAGATGAGACATTAGTCCCAAGCTGAAAGAACCATACGTCTTTTTTCTGTTATCATACAATGGGACCATTTTACCACTTGATCTACTATCATTTCACTAAGCTTCACAGGTAAATTGCACGTCATTATCTACCGCATTTTTGCGCAATTATTCGTTTACTTTCGGACAGAACTGTCAGAACAGAAGGGTTAATACCAGTGCAACGGTGATGTGTAGTTCGCATAGACAACTGAACCGGTAAGCGACGAAACCTCGAATGTAGTCTAAACACAGTCCTTGTTAAATGTCAAAAGAAGCTTGTAAACAAGAACTGACAACAGCAAAAGCGGTGGAGTACAGATTGTGAAACTCAGTGACATTTTGGTGTGCCATCTATTTTGGCAACGTTCCGAAACTGACTCACAGGCAATCGACTTAACGTATGAGTTAGCTCTTTGGGCAACACCCGAAGTAAATGACCACGTGTGAACAGAAAATATTCGCAGTCTGACGTCCTCTCAACTACATACAAACTACCTTCGTCATTGCTCAACACCAAGGTGTAATGTGTGCCTTCCAGCTCTTCAATAGTAACTGCATTAGTTGTATCAAGGAGGCTATCGAGAACAGATTGTTCGGTATTCATCCGCTTCTCTGTAATGAAATGGGGCTGTTTGATGATAAGTAGAAAATTAACAGAGAGAAACCAATATGATAGGCGGATTGAGAAAGTTACAAATTTAGAATTTTAGCACATCAAACTCCGCTAAGTTTACCGATCATTATGTGAGTAGGACTTATGCGAATGGTAGTACAGCGCTTCCCCGGAATTAGATGATCATTTCTGGGGTTATTTATTTTTCCTGCCGAGTCACTCCTACAGTTGACACTACCCAGTTTATCTAGTGCGATTTCATGATTGCAAAAATCTGTCATCTCAGTTTATCCCAGAATCGCGATCGGATTTGCGGAAGAGGGAAGTCCATGTGTGGGTACGCATAGCATGTGCTCCAACCATGGACACTTGATAACGGAGATGTTGAACTGCATTGCACCACGCACGAATGAGCAAGCTAACAGTTCACGATGGACGACAACGCACGTATTGTTTATATCTTAGACCATATGTCTTCCTTCTGTTCAAATGAACGGGACGGTAAGCGAGATTCAGTGCAACAAGATCCATACAAACGATGACACGTTCGGTTAATAACATTAAAGATATTGGGGAATTCCGGGCTATCGTCGCGGCGAAATGAGGGCATCAGTTTGAGATGGGCAGTTTTTTGATAATTATTTGCCCTGATCACGAAGCAAACGGGAATGCCGAAAACAAGGTGCAGTGCCCGCGATTCCTTACATCCGTTTTTCGTCGCTCGTTGGCTTCTCAGATTCCGTTTGTATTTTGTCGAATCATAAAAGTTTCATGTAAGGAGGTATCCTACACTATGCGATCAGGGTTAATCATTGTATATCGTAAAACACTCATTGTACAGCAGTTCTGTCCTTGTACGATGGAAGACTATGTGTGTAACACATTGATTTTCAAGTTTGCAGCGCTATCCCTTAGCAGTCTGTTTAAAAACCTTTATCATCAGTATTTTACAAGGAAGGCGTTTAGTATAAGAGCCCATGTTTGAGCTGTAGCAAGTTGCATGCAAGCTTTGAGCCCACTGAGGAACCGTGGATATTGATAGATAACCGATGACGCTGAGGGGTAGAATGAACGGATTGGGGATGAATTTTAAACAGCTTTTATTCTCTTGTTTTTCTCGCTATTTTCCTTCTAACCAATGCTTCCGATAGCACCCAAACTGTACACAAAATTTTCACTTCACGGCAGCACCGGTGGGAATCCAAGAAGTTAAACATCGGCTACCGTAGGTAGTCACTGTCACGATCAGCTTTCAATTAGTCGACGAACACATTGCCCCTCGGTTAATCACATAGTGCATTGCTTCTCGAGTTATTGCCTGCCTTGTTCGGAGGAGTCACTGTGTGGTTAGATTTTATGCGGTACCATACAGTGATAAAACCAAACTGAGATGGCCCGTGAAAAAAATTTGCCCTGTATACCGAGTTGTTACGGAATGGCAGATTTGACACCATCCTCAACAACCACCCAAACTATAGCGACCGCGTGCGTGTTCAATAGCATTGCCCTGTTTTCTTCACCCAGCCGTGACTCGGCAATTTCCCTATCCATACGGTTGTCTGGTTGCGGGTTGGAAACCTCCCACCGACGGTCAAATTCCCCACTTGACATCTCTTTGTTGATCACGGCCCCCTTCATGAAAAATGATGTGCACTGTTATTTCATTAATAAAGGAAATAAAAAGATAAAAGATAACTTATTCCACGAACGTTAAATACCATTTCACATTCTCATTAGATGAGAACTGTAACTAGATCGCCGATGATTTCAAGCATTCCAGTAAGGTACCCAAAAAGGGTGATTTGCAGCACGCTCACCGGAGACAGACGAATGATCTGCATACAAACTTCCTCGCACGTACAAAACTTCTCTTTCTAACGTCAAGTTTTCGCCCCTACTACAGCTTCCTCTGGCGGGTCACGAGCCATACGTTACAGTTAGTTGTCCTAAACAAAGGCTTCGGAAGCACGTGTGCTCACAAAAAACAGTGGAAACGAAACGTAATACAAGTAGTGAGGAATGGGCAAAAATCAGATTGAATTAAAAATCGGTTCAACAGTCTGCTCGATCGAGTCATGGTGATCTCTTTATGTTATCGAAGCGGCCCGAGTTCTGATCACCGTCAATGTGCATGTGTAGGACAATTACGAATATGCGAACAACTAGAACCGTCCGGATGATCTAGCTAGATTGGAACAAAATCAAACGCGGAATGCGGGTACTGTGCTATGATGATTTCGTGCTAAACTCTCAATCATAACTTGTCAAGTCAAAGCTAGATTATGGTTTGTCAATAACGGTTGACATGAAAATTACACATTTACACTGAGACGTTCTCCCCACTCGATCTTGTGCTGTGCAACCATTTTCTTCCTACCGATTCTTGTGTTTTGATCAAATACACTGATCCATTTAGTTTCACGCTTACCCAATTGCAACAGGGTAGTTTTGTGTGCGGTAAAATGTGTTTATGCCAGTTATTCAGAATAGAATGTAGTGAAAAAGAGAAAAGTATGAATGTTCACAAGTGTAGGAAGTTTAGTCGTTTTTTCTCTAGCACAGTAAGCGCAAACGTGGCAACTAGTGGTTGGATAAAACGCTAGTGATTCAGGATAATGTTTCAAGCACAGAAAAGATAACGCCAATGTACGAGGGTGAGAGTGATGCGTGCACGGGTGAGTCGGTCGGCAAATTTGGCAGAATCACAATGGTTACTTTGCTCGTTTTACTTTTCGTCCTCAGTGATCGTTAACTCACGAATCCATCATGCGGTACCCAGTAGACAAAGCCGAAAGTGCCATTGAAACCGAAGTATGATAGTTTCAGCTTAATTTTACAAGATCTGAAAATGTACTGTTATCTGGATAGAGTCAGCACGGAATGATGCAGACAGATTGGCTGAGCAAATCGAATCAATTAGCTGTACTTACCCGGTTGATTGGCCGCATACAATTCACTCAAGAGGATGGGAAATCCGGACTGTGCGACCGATTGTTTGAGTTGCGCATTCGCTGCATCATTCGATGCCCGAAGACGTTCAGCGACAGCTTTGGCGATAGCCAACGGGTTTGATTCGCGTTGGTGATCACCTTGTTGTTGCGTTCGATCGGACAATGGTAGTTTTCCATTGGTCACACCGGCCAACATGGATGGGTCTGGCTGCAGTGTGTACGACAGTCGCCGTGATTGAATTGTGGAACCCGAATGTGCGGTAAGATGCCAAGCAACCAACTGTCCTTGTGCTGTACTCAATGAGAAAGTGCAATTAATGGTGGTAAATTAGGACAAAACACAATCAAGTGGAACACAAAAGCAAAATGTACAGTGCAAAGTCTTGCAGACAAGGAAGTAGTTTGAATTCAAGTAAGTTAAGTGACTTCAGTTATTCGGCTGACGCACTCCGTGTACATCAGCCTAGAAGCACATTACTTCTCACTCGGTCAAGTTCATCAATTGAGATTTTCATGTCCCCCCCAAGCCTCTCATGACCCCCAAGCCTCTCATGAACTGAAAACATAGTAAGATCTTCCAATAATTAACAACTTCCACAAATAATTTGCACGTGCATTAACGGCTTGGCCTGGTTTAACCTAAGCACTTATTCACACCATTACAAATCCAATGTCCCCCTACTACGCGGTTTATGTCACAAGGATGTTCGCTGAAACATACGTGACTTTAAATCAGATAAAATATATGAGAAATTGATTTTCAACCTACTGTGTAAGGTAGGGGGATATTTGTGGCTTTCAGGCTATCTATACACGCCGAAAATGAATCCTTTGTTTCATGGCACTAAAAAACCTCAACCTTCCAAAAGTGACCCCATTCCCAACCCAACAGGTTGTTTCTAAGATCCTCGTCTCATCCACACCTTCTACTGAAAAGGCGTCCATCACAGGATTAGATTACAGTGGAGAGAGTGGACTACTGATCTTGCAACCCCATGACCTCCTAGTTTTGACGTAAAACAAAACACGTACAAACAACCCGGACAATGTGGTGGCAAGGGAGATGTATGCGTTCCTGTGACTGGCAATCCTTGGTGTAAGTCCTAGAGATAGCAGTTGGTCGTAAGAGGCCAGATGAACGGAGTCGATCAACAAAGAGTTGGAATTTGGTGTTGATTTTAACGAGGAGCTTCACAGACGATGTATTCCTTTCATTATTAAAAAAATGATTACGGGAAGCCGAGGCGTTTGGATGTGTCTGGACACTGGAGTCTGAAGCAAACTACCTGGACAAACTAATAGAAAAAAACAGTGATTAACAACCTGTACTACACTAGGTGATCGGTGACAATCACCAGTTGTTATGAAAATAGCCATATAAAAATTCAGTCAGAGGTCTATTTTCGTCTATGATTGATTCCCATTATCCTATAAACACTACTAATGTTGCTACCACTACTTTTAGCAATAACAATAATAAGTGACAACAATAGTGACTAACAGTAATAATCAATGTCCTGACGCATGATTTGCCTATTTTGCACGTTTCCATCAGTTACGGATATGCAGTAATCCCGTCAGAGGAAAGCTACTCCAAGTCCTAGTGTACAAATGAGACTCCAGTTACTGGGTCCAGCGAGAACCAAGTCAGGTAGACGTGCATTTTCGTTTACCACTTGTTCAACTAGATTTTCTATGGTTAACACTCACCAGTCGATTAATCCGCTGGAACAGTTCGCTCACCGTTGTTAACAAATTTTCTCATGTTGCTTTTTTGTCTAGCTCACTGAATGACAGTACCACTTGTATTGACGTGGGTAGCGATGTGACGTCATACTGCAATTGAAAATTGTTCAAATACGGTGATTCTGGTCTCCGTCAATCTATATCTGGAACCGAGAACATCCTCAACATATTCGACAACTTGTCTTTTCTCATTTATGATTTTTCTCTTCGTTCTTGACTAAATCTTAATTTGTCGAAATGCGTCAGTGTCTGTTTATTTTAGCCCATCTGAATCCTCTCCCACTACGACAGAACCAACCACTCATTAGGGTAAATTCTATCATATACGTAGGAATCACCGGTATACAGTATTTTGAGATGATCATCTCACACTTCTGATTGTGCAAACAAACTTGGAAGACTATCCTTTCACACAGAAAACCCGAGGCAATTCCTGGGTAAACAGGACACCATCTTCCTGTTTGTTTACCAATGTGGTTTCCCCCTCACTCCTCTGTTTCGTGCCTGCCAATTTTGCTGGTTTATTGAAGAAAGATTTCGGGGTCTTCCCTCACCCCTCGCCCTCCTCTCGCACGGTCTGTCTATCATTACTGGTCTATCTTTCATTTAACTGAAAGCAACATCCACCAAGCTGCACAATGTGCATCTATCTGAGCGCAAAAAACTTGCACGGGAAATTCTTTCGGATCCCACTCATCATCAATACAATGATTGTTGCAAGTGTCACTCTCGCCTTGGCATATTATGTATTCCGTTCCAAATCGTCCTGAAAAAATATTTTTAGGAACTCGACTGTCCCTTTCTTAGCCTGACTTCTCAACAGTCGGGATCAGGTTTCGAATGCCTTTCGACACACTTCATCGTAGATTTCCATTTTCTCTGATTCGGTGTATGACGAATGAGTTCTACACAGCCAACGGTAACAATGCACCAAGATAATCTCAGACACCTTGGGCCTTCCGGCTTCTTAGACTACTTTCCGAATGTAATATGAATCACCTGGTCAAATATCAGCTCCAAGCGTACAACCTTCCTGTTGCCTAACAAACAGCACTTAGGTGCACACATGGCGGAGTTGACATCTGAAAAAAGTCGGATGACACCGAGGACTGCATTTCTTACACTGTTCCAAGTCTTTTGATGGATCTAGCATGTACCGTTTGCTATGACCATGCTGCAGTGTTTCAGGTAAGCGGAGCACTGTGCCTCTACGTGTGGCCAGGGTGACCCAAAAACGAATCTAAAACCGAAGACAGTGTTACGAGTCCATATAGCCTGAAGGAACGTGAGAATTACCCGGGACAAAAGTCGTTAGTCCACTACCATGCGACCATTCTGTGACTACGGAATTGACGTAGCCTATCTATCAGAAAGGACACCTACCCAACGTGGCAGGCCTACGCATCGGAGTCCATCAAACAAATGTATACTACGGAACGTATCTTCGTGGGATAGTAGAATAATCTAAGCTTCATAGAGTCGGCAGCATAATGAACGGTCGAAATCATGGCACCCTGATCGTTTGGAATCCAGTCCCACTAAGATTCATCATGACATGTATTAAGAACATTCCGTTTTGCGTAATCGTCATTGCACTTTGCAGTTCAAATTTACATGTTGAGCCACCCATTAACGAACTTCAGAATCTAGTGACTCGTGCCCCCAGACGCAGCATACTTTTAGTTGCAGAAGAGTGATAAGCTATATGGGATTAAAGACAAATATACTTAACATATGCCGAGGAAATTCGACCTCAGTGAACGGTACAAAAACGAATACCATCTAATCGTATTTGCGAATCTCAACCAATCGCTCGTAACCTATATTCGTCCCAATATGCAAAAAGGCATCTGATATAGTGACGCTCCAGCGGCTTTAGGACATTGCATCATATTTTCTATATTTTGGTGTGTTCTCATTGGGCATCATCGGTTGGGAGCTATCAAGCATACGGATGCAATTTTCTGTAAGACAGAAATCTCTTTGCATTACCTGGTTCACGGTTCTAAAAATTCTGGACAAAGTTTAAGTCTTATCAAAAGCGACTACATCTAAACTATCCGAGATGTTCAGATATGGTAGCGCCAATGAACAATGGAAGGGGATTCATTAAACAGTTGGGCAAAACTAAATGAATGATTGTATCTCTGCCTAAACTCTAACTTTTGCGCCATTACCACAACCTTTTTTGCCAAACAACACACTCAGTGAAGAGCGATCGCAAAACGATTTTGTTAAAAAATCCAAACCGCACGGTAACAAAAGCTGCAGCTGGAGATGGTATGAAGCACCTCCAAATCACATGCTCCTATCTGGGGGAGGGGCGTACCAACTCCTCTTACCGTGCTATGCTGTGGAAGTAGCCATCTCACATGGGAATCCGAATAGAAGCTTCAATAATAGATTGGGAATTTTAATCACCTGGTTAATTTCCCGTCAATCGAATCCATATGAGCAGAGTCACCAGGGGACATGCAGAAGTGTGAAATCGAAACTCGGGCATCCTGGCGAATCGAAAATCATTGCCACCGTCCGGACAATGAACAGTGGAAGTCACAAATAAGGATGGGATCTCAATCGAGATTATCAAATGCTGTTTATCAATTTCGCTGGACCCGCTAAGCAGGTTATTCCGTCGCATCTGGAACACGAAAGTTTCTCCAAAGCCCTTGACTTACCCCTTATGACACAACATGGCTCCACGACTATCTGTGCTGATTACGGGGGTATCAGTTTCATTGATGTAACTACTAAAGTTTTGCAATCATTTCGCCAAACTAATTTTTACTGTTCGGGACACAGCAATGTGTTCCGTCGAGCGTGGTTTTCGTCGAGGAACAAGCAATGTTCACTAGATCTTCCGGCTGCTGCGACAAATTTCAGAACATAGTCATAGGTTTTAGCAGCTCAATAAAGTGCAGATCACTGACTTCCGTACAGGACTAAGCTCAGCCGGCAGATGCTCACTCGGGAGAATACTTCGAATCGATTGGATGCCTGTAACGTGCATGATGGTGTTAGAATTGTGCTACTCAGCAGCACAGGAATGCGTCCTCGCTTACGGCGTCCCTCCGTCACCAGCCCTGCTTAATTTCGCCACAGATTGAATAATGCATCGCGGCCTCGACAAATTTTGAGGAGTACAACTCGGCAGTTTAGAAGATTCCACAGCCGTGAAGCTAATTCTGAACCGGCTTGTATGTAAGGCAAAGATTATTGTTCCGAAGGTGAACGCTTCGCAGGATCCAACATCTTATCCATGTCAGTGACGAAATTTTGTAACTTCAAATACAAGTTCTATTGTTTATCAAACGGCCAAGCTAGAAACGAGGCGAAACCTCGCGCAGAATGTGCAAGCAGAGCATTCCTAAAAATTCGCAAAACATTGGGCTTTGCAATTAAACGAGCCTTCGCAAAAAACCGCGCATCTACTAACCTGTTGACCACCTATTCTTTGCGTATGCATGCGAAATCTGGGCGTGAAAGTTTTGGCCATAATTAGGCGGTATGATCGTCTTCCGAATGTTGTCGTACATCAACATTGCATAAACATTAAACGACTTTTCCTGTTTTACCAAAAACGTCCCTTACAGGGGTTCGGCCATGTTCTCGGCTGATCCGAAACGGAACGAACGAAGAAGAGCCTATTGCCATTGCAACCTTCAGATGGGAAATGTCGCCTTGGTGGCCAACTAAAGACGTGGGTTTGCACTATTTGGGAAGGCGTAAATTGCCCAGACCTTCCGTCGGTCTTCAGAGTGCATGACTGGCGCAACAATTGAATTTTGTGATTTGCGGATCCTGCCGCAGGCTTCGACGGATATATGGCAGAAACCATAGGTATCCAAGAGGCCGACTTGTCCCCTCACAAGAGCTCTTCATATGAAAGTAAGACGGTTGCACACTCACATTCTTCTCTGATGGTTCTCTTGTATGATCTTCGCCCAATTTCTAGTTCAATGATGTTGCTTCTGCTTTTACATCTTTTTATTCTTCGTTTGGGCATATCTTTAATGGTTTCAGCCCAAACGAGTTTTAGCCCCTTTGGAGGAAAACCGAACAAGATGTCTGCAAGATTTTCTCCAAATAGGTCGCTTGCTGTTTTTAAAAAAATTCTTTTTCCACCACTATGAGAATCGTGTTGACCGTGGGTGACCCTTCATGCGTTTAAATCAACTGTAATACTGGGATTGTTCGGTGGTTCTCCAATTTCATAAACTGCCTTTTGTTTTTTTGATGAAACATCTTCGGTAGCCGTTAAGATATGCACATCTAGGACTAGATTTTCGTACACTGAATGGTAGCATGTTTCGTTAACGCAGTCATCGCTCTCCCAGCTTGTAAAACTATCATCAGTTTCACCTTCAACATCCCATCCACGCAACTCTTTTCCATCTTAAATGTCGTCTTCGCTGAGTCTCCTGTATCGTTCTTGGAATCAGACGAAAGAACCAACGAAATTTGTCCGGCCGCAACGTCGAAACAACATAGTAACCTGGCAACTCGATGTTCCTTCTACTCAAACGACAGATTCGTATGCACGATACTCGATTCACGATCAGCTTTCCAGTGGCCCACAATGCCGTTCATCTCAGCTTTAAACCCAAGTCTAGAAAGGTGATTTTCTCTCAGTATGTGATTCATATTCTAGTTCGCCTAACAAAGTCAAGCGTTGGTCAAATGAAATAGGGATCTGCCACCCTAAAAAATCAAGTCTCAAATCCGCTTGTCACTTTGATGGGAGATGACAATTAGCTGTCGCCTAACGTAATCACCGAAGGCGCTAAATTTGGGAATCGATTCTGCCAAAACGAATAAGAACCACACACGTCGAACACGAAAACCAGACGACACATTGCCGTCTCTGATTACAGCCAGGGAGAGGCTATCAGAGACCAGTACCTTGTGACGACACAAAGCCGGGAATACCTTACGGATCTCTGCATTTGAAAATTGATTTATAGAAGTAGACTACAGAACGTGTGTCGGAATAGTGATGAGAGGATCTGAAGCTAAATTGTGCTACAGTGTTGTGCCCAGCGTATGAGTTACCACAGTGGATTGTAAACAGATGGACTGTCACATTAGCAGGTAGCTAAGCTCAAAAATAGTGTGCTCCTACTGATGACTGCGGGAGTTTCCAATACCAACAACATGTTCCATGTCCGGTACGTTCTAAGACCGCCACCACCTTTCGCAATACCTTTGCAGATTTGTGTCAAGTCCACATCTCGATAGAAACCGTACTTCATTATTCTCGCGACCAGAGGGGAAGGATTGGCATGTGTCAAGAAGAAGCAAAAATTCAGCAGAAATCCAGGGTATCACAACACGACAGATCACGCCACATCTGAGTGAGCTAGTAGAATGTAATGCATTCTTGCAAAGCGACCAGTGTTCACTGAGGCTACCAGTCAAGAACAATCGTAACCTTTCAGTTAGCACGTTTCGGAAAATTGATCAGGCAGCTTATCACAGTCTAACCGCCACTAAGCGGTTCTTCCCGAGGGTCCACCATAGTAAAACGACAGATTAATGTAAACTTAGGGACCGCGTTGTGCTTCCTGTTTTATAATCTGGAAAATTTTCTCTCATTATCATTGGACGCCGCAAGATAACAACCACAACGAAACCACACTGGTTGTACAAACTGAACTGAACTGGACTTGAAAAGACAATTTATCAGGCAATTGACTAGCTTATTTGTCGCATGCATACTGGAAACCTTCAACCAATTTAAAATTCAGTCTTGTTAATTTGGGTTATGATGTTGAAAGTCCAAATTCCGTAGCGAACTTGGCATACCAATTTTGGTGGCATATGGCAATTCACTGATGTCCGGCCCGGCACCACACCTGACTTATTAGGACCATTATGCGGTTCTATTCTACTCCGACTTTTAGGGTTATGGTTGTTGCTCCCCCTCCCCAAAGTCGTGTAGTGGATCCTAATAGCAGTTGGGGATCCTTCTTCCATTACACACAGGCGTCAAGCGTCATAGAAGAAAGGAAACACTCCTGAAGAGTTAAGAAATACGTACCATCACACCTAGCAGAGCCTCAAGAGTACTTGCATGAAAATAAAGCCGTAGATATCCATAATGCTTCCAGTAAAGCTAATGAAACTTTCGTACTGTGACTGATTGAGTTCCCTTGGTAATGTGCTAATCTCGTAACAGTAAAACTCGAAACTCACTGGGGTTCGATTGAAGACAGAGCGGTGCAGCAACGCGATCTTCTGCATTCAGTAGAAATACCATTTCCCCCGGGCCAAGTTTTTCCTCGGTCTGAGTGAACTCTATCACATGTCGCAGATCCGATGCTAGTTCGAATGGGCAACTGGAAAAATTTGATCGAAAAACAGGGAGATCGTAAGAAGAAGCCATGTGCAGAAACACTTATGGCTGACTACATCCGCGATATTTTAGGCTTATGTCAAAATTGTCCGGATTTGTGTTCAAACTATTCGAAATCGGGTGAGCACACCCCAAGGGTACATTTGCGTTCACACTGTACAGCAATGCATAGATAGTCAATGTACCTTATGGTAAGTGCACACAAATACGTTCATGCAAGATGCCCAAGCAAATGAGATCTCGAAATGTCCGACGAATGACATTCCCGACTAGTTTCGACATAATCCTAAATAATTTTGACATGGTTCCGAAGCAAAGTGAAAAGTGGTGTAGAACTGAAAAAACTGTGCAAAAAGAACGGCAACAAAGAAGCAATTTTTCCGGATTTCGGCGAGCCATAATTTGTGTGATGAGGAAACATGGAAAGAAAATGGAACACTAAAGAACTGAGAACCGTTCAAAGCTGCATCCTCAAACCATAAAATAAAAGTCTTGGAGCACATTGAAGACTTTCCAGTTAGTACCCGCAGGCCGATATTCGAGCAATAAAGAATTTGTTTTCTAAAATTCAACCGCGACAGGCCATCAAGATGGAGAGGGCATTTATCCGGTAGTCGATAGGGTTTCCCCATTTTGATCCCGACTTTTAGTGTCAAATTTAGCATCTAAAAACTTAAGTAAAAAGTTAGAATAACCGAGTAACTCATCCCGAGTGTACGTGATACCAAAGTCACATCGCCGAAAAAATTTCTTCTAATACACCAGTAGAGTTGGTGAATATCAAATTTTCATATCCATTGATCTAGTCAAAAGTCAGTAGAACTAGGGCTAAACAGCACTAATCGTTTCGTTCATTAATTAGATCAACCTAGTTGCAAGAGAAAATTCGTCATTAATGACCGATTCAATCGACCAACCCGTGGACTATTGGACCGATGAACGGTATTCAAAATTAATCAACGCGAGCTATCTAGATCTGAATAACGGACGAGATTTTATTTTTGGTCTGACTTGGTTATTCTTACTAAAGTTAGTGGAAAAGGACAATTCTGATTTAGCAACAAAATCGCTGGACGATTTTTGGTCGATATTGGAACAGAAATAATCAATTTCATAACAGCATTGACCGAAGGCTTTTTCATGCTGTTGAAATATTGCCGACTCCAGATTTATAGCAGTTCATAGTTTGTGCCAGACAATTCCGTGGATTTTTCATTGGAGTAGAACTACTATGTGACCGTTTTTAGGTCACGTTGCAGCATCTGTAAACTTTATAAGGAGTCCTTTAAACTTTTCTGTTAAAACGAGATCGATTAGTAAAAACCAATTGCCAGTCATATAGATTTGCACTTTTGAAAACGGAATTATGCTTTTATATATACATATATATATGTATAATGATTCACGATTGACAACGAGTCCTAGTTTGGATCGAAACGTCACAATAAACGTTATAACTTAACGTACGCCTTCTAACCTCTAATACCTATATATACATATATATATATATACATGTATATGCCTATAAATGCAAAGAATCGTACGTGTCATTGTTTCCCATTTTAAAACCCCAATAAAGTCCTTTCTCCGAAATCAGTTTATCTTCTTCACTTTCAGCTAAGAAACACTATTGGTTTTAACACACTAACCTCCACTTTTTGTGCTGCGTGCTCTGACCACGAATATTGGTCACACCGTTTGACTAGATCCCATAGTATTCCTCCCCGTTCATCCACTTCTGAGTCACTGAGGTGATTAGGCCTAACTGTTACTTATCTGCTGAATACACGATTTTCCCTTGGTCTTCAATTGTATGAATACATACTTCGGATTGCGAGACCAGGTCGCCTTGGGATAAGTAGATGATTCGTACCTTGGGGGTATTTATTCCTATTCTTTCGTTTGGCCTATCCGCTTATTCGTATCGGGACGTTACAGTTAAACACTTTTATTCTACCTCTCTTCTGGTTGCAGTATCGAATTTGTTTCGGGTTTGTTTCTGGTTCTGATTTGGTCCGGTTTGTTCTGTGCATCACTCAAATAGCCGGAAACTGGACCTAAGCAGGTGTCAGTCAAGTTTAGCTCATTTTGTACAACCAATGAACTTGCACCAACATGTTCTGGTTGTGGTCACTATCTCACAGAACCATCTCCTCAAAACAAAAGAAGAACGAGGGATAGTACAAGACCGACGGAAAATTGGTAAGCTAAAGAATTATATGGAAGAATAAGTGTTTCAAGTGCAAGACCGCTACTGACTGTAGCACTCAGTCATATCACCTATTGTCTCCAGCCATTCCCTTACGGGGATCTCACGGGCCCAGGCCGGCATCTGCACGAACCAGGTCACCGGTTGAAGCTTTCGTCTTGCCATCCACTAGTCACCTCGAACCAATAACTGCCTTGAACAACAGCGTACCACGAGGCAGCAGTTCTATTGGCATGCACAAACATGTCCAAATCACTTTAACCTATAATGATTTAGTGACTATTCCAAAGACTGGATCCTGGGGTACAGTATTCTACGCCCAACCTTGGAGTTATTTACAACATTCTTTCATCATATTCTACCAATACTATGAAGACAGCGGTGTTCAAACACCAAAAGTCTTCGCATATCTTCTGTATCCAAAGGCTATGTTTCGCAGCCGTGGAACAATACCGACCTCAATGATGCCTTGTATAATTGATATTTGATCGATAATTGGGTGTCACGCCGGCATCAAACATGCTTCAAATTAGCAAATAACAATCGCGCCTTCTGAATGCGCGAAGACGTTTCATTCAGTATACGATCATCAGATGAGATGCAACTACACAAGTAACAAAACCTATGCAGTTCAACTAAATCTCCAACTACAAGAACAAGGTACGGATTCGAGCCAATCCAGTCCGGTAACAGCATTCTGCACTAGGAAGGCCCAAAACCCATTCCAAAAATGCCTACAGTTTTGTTCAGACAATGGAGAACAATCTTCAACGTATTTGGACCTTTACTAGGTACAGTATATTCTAAGTCACAGGTTCCAGTATGAGCAAATATCATTCCCAGTATTCTCACATGAGGAGGGGGCAATCTCCACAGCCACCCCCCAAAGAAAGTGAAAAGAAGAGATGAAATCGGGTAACTCTGCTGAATAGCAAATCTCCTGGTGAACTCGAGTGAAAAATCGCCATAAGCACGAACTGGGCTTCGGCTGGTCGTATCGAGAGAACGGATAAATGAGATTAATTTCAATGTCACACCCTTCAATGAGACGCAGTGCCAAAGGAATGCATGATCAACCGAATCAAGTACCGCTTTCAGATGAAGAAAGACGGAAGTCGCGGGTTTAAGGAACGTGCGCATATAACCTAAGGGACCACTTAGCCTATGGAACCTCGCGTGGGACGGAAACCGGCTCGGTTCTCATGCATGAAACTTCGCGAGTACTAGAGAACACATGTAGGAAAATTACCGCGTGCACTTTGGACGCAATGCATACCAGACTAATTCCTCCGGAAAATGGAAGGCCAATGTGGCCCTGACCCGGATGAAATGCTTCATAATCTGTTCTTCCAACAGCACCATCCGATGGTTTCAAGAGCATATCAGTGGGTCGCAGGATTCTTTGATCATTCCGCTTAGTCTCATCTCCCAAAGACTAGTATTCCTAATCAGCCGGTAAAGGTTGCAACTATTTCTGAGGGCCAAAGCACTTTCAATTTCCTTACATTTCCCCATCCAACAATGCGTGCGGTCGCCTATCGGGCTGTGGGTTAGCTGATGTCTCGAGAATTTGCGCAGCTCATCACATGAGGCTTAGGGGCGACGGATATCCGAGCATTCAACAGGGCAACCGAAGTCAACGATTTCCACCTTTTCCGAGCTTTAAATGGAATGGAGTTTTGCATGTCCTTGAGTGCATGGGTTTTTCTTTGGGAACCCTAACCGCAGCTTTTGATTCGAAAGTCTTATTTATAAGGCAGTTGAGCGTTAACCCAGTGCGGAAACTCGGAGCAAGCTCACGTTTATCACTATCCAAACTCCTCGAACCAATGGACGGCGCGGTCTTAACAAGTCTGCAAGACAACCAATCCAATATGCAATTAATTGTGTTCGTCATAATTATTGAGATTTTTTCGACGAAGTCTGTTAGGACGTGCAACCACTAAGCAGAAGAACGATTAGGGTACTCAACCAAAGTCTTTCGGTCTAACAAGAACCTGATAGCAAGGCAGCGAAAAAAGGCTGTGTGAAACTCCATTTACTTAGATCAATCATTCTTCCACTCACATTTCTGATTGAGTTTCCAGCTCAAATCAACCCAAACTTGGAGAGCTAGGATACCAATTCGCCATGCCCCACACCTGTTGACCTTTCAGAGACGAATGAATATTCGGCTTCTAATAAGTCATCCTGTATGGCTTGATGGGTTATGGTGGCATGCAAGTCGTCACACCCGGTCAATGTGCAGGGTCATTGTCACTTAGGCGAGGCAAAATGTTGTACAAAAATAGACCCTCGTATAAACGATCGGGGGCATTCCGTTAAATGCAGTTATTGGTCACCCCCATACTTTCCGTTTCTCAACCAGTCGATCTTTATCCGATCTGTCCAAACAGATTAGGAGTTTGATCCGATTTTATGACACCGGATTGAAAAATTCAAAAAAGATGTTTGACTTCCGTCGAGATTACAGTGGCTTACTGTCCACCAAATTTACACGTGGCATTCGTAACGCATTTAATCAGTTTCCACAAATTCTTCAAGTTTTCCATGTTAGCTCACAACGTCCATCGAGAGGTGTGCACCTTCCGTAATATCCGGAACACAGTCTGGACACCAAAGGAGGTCTATGGTCATCCGGGAGAATATAAAAGCACCAAACATGATATCACGAGTTGATTGAGTTCAGTAGACGATGCATCAAGAAGGACGAGAGCAAATGAAAGCTAAAAATTTGCCACAATCGATTTCTTGGCCCACACTCAAAGAAAAAAACGCCAGTCGCAAACGGTGATCATTTTGTGAGGATGGAATCGATACTGAACAGTTGGGTGTCGTGCTACAGAAAGCAAATTTCAACCAAACACACACGCAAACCCACAGAACACCGTAGTGACTAACAATAGGTCCATGAGCGAACAACGTGCGAGGCCACGTATTTGGTATCTGCATGTTCAGTATAGAAAGGGAGCGGTGCTCTGGAACCGAAGTAACGCAGCAAAAATAAACAGATCTGTAAATTCAATTGAGTTTTCTGTTCGAACTGATAGGGACATTCAGTGATCCTCAAAGAAGAAAGTGAGCATATTTCACATTCTGAGCAGGAACACTTTTACAAAATGATTTAATTGAAATAAGATAAAAATACGGGAACATTTCTAATCCACTAAGCTCAATATGGGAGCACTCAACTCGGATACACATAGTTCCTAAGCGTTGATTCAGCCAAGTTACAGAGGTGCTCGATGTTAGTTAGTGGAACAAAAAGGTACCGAACAAATATTTTGGAGATACCAGATATTTACTGACCGAAATTGTTTATGGAGGCTTAATCTAAGATGTGGATTGCTAACCCATTTTGTGAAACGAATCAGCGTTGATGGCCAGAGCAAACACCATTTAATCTCCTCACCTTCCCTCATCTTGATCAATTTATTTGATATTCCATTAATTTGAATTACAAGGTCATCCCGGCATTAACTTATTCGCGAGAGTCGAGATTCTCTAGTGCAGTTATGAAGCAACTGGTGGCAGGTAGAAACAGAGGACTGACTAACAATTAATCAAACCTTGGTAAGATATACAGGAAGGCATCAAGACTACCCAGTGAAGTATTCCAAATGGAGATTTCAACCAGGTCAACTGGATCGACGTATGAAAAGCATTGTCCAATGAACACTATTCAGAGGTGGACTGAAATGTGTGGATAGCACAAAGGTAGACCAATAACGTTTCAGCGTCAAGTGGAAAGCAAACTAAATACTATTTTAAAAATCGATTTTGCCGAAACTGTCTAATCAAGTGGATCATTTAGCGATCACATTACAATTTTAACACTCATTACACCTTCCCAATTTAAGAAAAGCTTCATTTATGGATCACGTTTCTAACTTGGACCAGGGAAAATGCAAGTAAATAATCAAGAACTAATACAGTATGATTAGATGCTTTGTGTTCAGAGTTGCTCCAATAGTCACATGTCGGTACGCGTGCGGCGATTGCACGGTTGATAATCGATCCCGGTTCACTAAGTTTCGAGTGATCTTGTCTGTATCTGGTTCTTGGTCTGCACAACATGGACTCCATTCGGTTGGTGACTCACTCTGCTGATTGTTGGTTGATCTACGGATAGTGATCGTGTGTGGACTGCTCGCATTATCCGGGCCCATGCATTGTACCGGTTACAGGCTTAGTACCCTGTTATCGACATTTAACGTACGAATCCAGAACGCTTGTTACCTGCAGATTCGGCTGCGATTGCTGTACGTGCACAGTTAGACAGATTACTTCATACAGCATGTTTTGCTACTTTTCGAGGATGCTAGAAGAGGAACAGTCTCCGATTTCCATACCCTGAGTGCATCAGGCAATTACCGCCCATTTTTAAACTTTCGAAACACAGTGCAAGGGATATCAGGTTGAGAAGACTGGTGGCAATTAGTGTAGAAAAAGTGCACAATCTTTCGGACGCCAAGTCGACGAAGTTCGCCCTTCCTAGTTCTAGCAAGGGCACTATTACATCTGTACCGCTCAGTCAGGTATCATTTGTATGCGTCCTTTGTCTCGTTCATTGATTCGTCGATTTAAACGTGGAAGTGCGCAGACGAAGCACCTGCACACGGCGTTAGACTCTTTCCTCTGGCCAATCAGACTATCCCGCTCAACTCCATGTGCTTATCGATCTGTTGTCAGCTTAGCCGTGTGGTACGTGCTTGTGTAAACTTTTTTTTTACCAAACTCACGATTATGGTTTCATGTTCGCGCTTTTGCCCGTGGCGCCGTTCTAATTCTAATAATGAATATGCTTGGTCGGTTCAAGTCTTACTTTTCGCTTCCCGCGAGTTAACGCGATACGACAGACACCAAGGTGATCAAGAAAAAATTTCATTTGTTGGGCAGATAATTTTGTTTATTTAGAACAGTGTTCTCGATTGGTTTCCGTCCATGGGTAGCTCACGAAAGTAGTCATAACAACCATCAAGATACGTTACCCTGTTGTACTTTGAACTAAATAATGTGGACCATATCGTTTGTAATTCAATATCCATCGAGTTTCGACCAGATTTGTATATTTGTGCATTGATCTCAGTGTTGCTTCTAGCCCTCTCGCCTGATTGAACAGCTTCGTTTGATAATGTCCCGTTCTGTATGTTTAGCATGTCCAGCTACCGTGCTGGCTCGTTAATGTTTGTTGGCTGATTTATCTTTCTTATATCTGATCGTTCACCAGTCGGTTTGGTCCCTTACGTTCATCTTGAACTCGTAAGGTTCATGCGTTACTGATCATCCAGTATCCATTCACTGTTTGGTCTCACATAATAGATGATAATCGACGGATTCAGTATCGTCTCACTCAGGCCTTGCATAGCATTTGATGGTAGTGAATATTTTGGTTATGTTGTCGTTAGCTAGCCTTGACTGACCGACGAATCAGCTTAAAACTGGACCAACTGCGACCCATGCGTCCGTCTCATTCTTTCTCGTTATGCGCTCTTTCGTAAGTCAACTTGCGACGTGATTGTTTTCCAGTTGGCTAAACGTCCTTACAAGTTAAAAAATGTGACCTTTTTCTTTGGTGTGACATGATATTCTTTCGCATTTGTTCGCTCGTTATCGCCGGTCGGACTTGCGTACTTGACGGCCTTTAAAAGTCATCACTGAATGTATACAAGGTAGACATTTAACTGTGGGTAGTGTGAGAGTACAGTATTGTAATTAAGTTTGATAGAGCTGTTTCGTTGGTTATCGGTGGTCGCTCGACACTGGACCGTGTCAGACAAATCACGACCAACGCACAGGCGTGGATGTAACCCAATCTTGCCAGACAGCGGGCAAGTGCAGAACGCAAAATCGCAGTCATCCCAGTAGTTACCAGCGGCCAACCGACATAGTGGCATGATGAGAAGGCAAGAGTGCGGATAATCAAATGAAGAACGTCAGGATGAGCGGTGCGGATTCGACAAAAAAACGCCTTGAACTGAATCGCGTGAAATGCGTCAAGACGGAAATGATGTCAGTCGCACAGGCGCAACAATGAAAGCAAATTAACCTATAAATACGTGGCTGTCCTACTTAATAAATGACAATCTGTATGCCGGTGGACTGGTTGTTTTCAGTTGAGAGAGTGGGATTGGACAATAACGATCTAGAGGTAGAATCGGCACTTTGAAGAGCAGATTTCGAGACAGAGAAACGATCATACTCAACAAGTAGCATGAGGGATTAATGTTTTGCTGCTTGACTGATAGACCCTAAGACTACAACTTTCGGGCATAAGCCTCAGAACACCCTACCAATTCCACACTCGAAGAGTACCAGACTCGAGTTTCGCCATCATTAAAGCTCATCACTAGTGCACATCCTCTATCGAATCCAGGATTTGGACCCGAGGTTTCATGGATGTATCAAATGCAAAGCAGGCCCATTATTCTACTGAGAAGACCCCATTTGGTGGGAATCATTCGAGTAAAGGGAGATCTGCCGAGACTCCCTTCGAAGATGACATCAATAAATGTAAAGTTAAACCACCATGGAGCTTCTGGATTCTTCATTGACGAGTGTGTGGGCACTTGGTACTTGCCCTGATTCAGTGTTCGTGAACGTCCCTTGGTACAAAACATCCTTTGTTTGCACCGACGTTTAAATGCTCGCAATCAGTGCACATGTTCTAAACTACACACATATATAAACCAACGACATAAAAGTTTCATTTAGTAAACGGTCTCTTGGCTTCACGAACTCTCTGTTATGGTTTGAAGTTTTCTTGACACGGCACAGGCGAAAATTAGCACTAAGCAGAATCATATCAGAAGTTTTGTCGTCAAACGTTGAACTCAATACCCCGTACCCCAAGCCGAAATTTTCAGCCGCGAATGATCGAACAGAACCAAACATTAATTGTCAGTCGATTTGTGTTTCGTTTGCTTTGTCACGTGTAACCGGTAGGTATTTTTTGACCATTCCTATTTCCGCAGAGGTATTAGTGTGCTAGTAATTTATTGGGTGCATTGCAGGTATAACACATTTCAAGGAGAACTTTGAACGCGCACTTCCTCCCATCATGACCAGTAGTGGTGCGATAAAGATGGAGGTCACTACCCAAAGACACCACATTCAACTATCGTTTTAACCTACAAAATTCATACGTTGGCTTTATTTGGAAAGGAGTATTCGTGCTCCACCGTTTAGCGATAAATCACAAACATTTATGGGAACCACGGTAGGCGGTGGCATATATTTTATCATAAATCGAACGTATCTTCCAAAATGTTGGTTAGTTTCACCATCTAATGCTCACCTTTGTTTCAGTCGTTCTACAATGTGGCGGGCCACATTGATGGTCGTTTCCGACGCATACATACCGTACCACATCCAGGCTTTCTGAACCGCGAGACCAGCATTATCCGACGATCCATTTCCGTTCGTGTACTGCAAAGCTAACAGTGCACCCTGCGATCGTAATGAGGACAACTGAGCTGGAACTTCGAGGAGATAACCCTCAGCGGGTGCCTCGCCAAGAACAAGAAATAAACGTACACGCGGCTGACGGCGATAAATGGAGGCAGCGACAGAAAGGTGGAATGGGAATGTGATTAAAATCTTTACGTGTGGTCCGAATTCGCTTCTAAATTCGGTCACGTTTAAGAAAGGAACGCACGAGGTATAGGGATAGACTGTTGCTTTAGATCTACAAATGTACCAGGAAAGCCTCAGGGATGCAAGCACGGATGCAAACACACACGTACGTACATGCACAATGATAGCTGTTGTGGCAACGAAAGAGGTCTAACAAACGGATCATTGTCCCACTGGCACCGACTTTTGGAATGGGGTAGAAGCTTTCTGTAACTTATTTGTATTTTTTGCTTCATAAAAGTCAAATGTCTGAAAAAGTTCGGCCTTTATTCCAGGTTGGACACGAACTTTGGTGTCATGGATCTAACTGGTTTTGTCCTTGTTTTCCCCGACTGTATAAGTTCACTCGTTCCATTCTGAAGATCGTTGTACTACCGGAGACAGTTGGTCTCTACCGAAATGTGAAGATGCCCGTTAAGCTGAATAGATACTTAGGAGCCATTTACTTTTATTTATCATTCTTTTTCAGGTTTGTCTCTCGAAACAAACAGATACATAAACGGATCATGATGCGATGAAGACGCGTTCATGACGGAGATCTTGGTCCTTTTGGGTAAGAGAAGTGGACCCTGATGGGGTGTTACAACAAATCATTCTCCGAACTTTCAATCATAAACTGTCCCCATTGGTAAAAGGTTATTCAGAACTATTGCCGATTAGGATGAAAAAAGTTATTTGAGGAAACGGTGATTTTTCTGCTTGGAAATGCGCACTTCCGTTCAGACGATTCAATCGCAGCAACTGAAGTGAATTTTTCATGTTACTTAAGTGACTCAGGGTTTGTGAAAAACAGCAGTAAAAAGAGTGCTAACTGAGTCACCATACCCTTGACCGCGATGTCTAGGTATCGAAGATGGGAAATTGCTTAATGTTAGCCAACCGCGGTCGAGATCAAAAACCCGTCGTTACAGCATGCGTAGCGCTGCATCTCAAGGGGCAAACATTTGGCCTAAGGACCGCCCACTCAAAGTGCTCATCGGAGCAATCATTCCAAGTGGCGAGAGAGTTTGCAACTTGTAGACAGAAACCCACAAAACAAAACTCGTCGTAGGAAGCAACAGATCACGCTCGGTGAAGCATCCTCGGCAACTGAACACTCCTGACTGTAATTCGATTCCATGTTAATCGTGGTCGGGATGTCGGTAATGCGGAAACACTAAGCTATTTGCGTACGCTACCCCATGTACTTGTTTTATTTCGGTAAACTAGGTCGGATGACTCAATGACTAGGTTATCAGATTTATAATCTTTTCATACAGTTCACTTCATTTCGGTTCACTGCCTTCGGTCAATCGAATCCATTCAGACAATAGTTATCCACATCTTGGTCAAGAATGCGTTTTTATCACTTATTTCAGGGGAATAAACAATCGATGTGTGAAATACTTAAATGCTTGGGACTGCGAACGGATTCCGCGAGCTTTCATACTCAATATTTAAGGACTCCGGTCAGGGAAGAAAAATTGAGATCCTGAATGAAGTGAATGAATAAAATCACTGTTGTGCTGATTGTCCTGCCTCCCTCTGTCAGTCTCCGTTGGGTTCCGCAAGAGGATCTATCACCTCTCGTGTAAGTTGAAATAGTTGCCGACTCACGGCGTTTCCAAGGCCTGCCTTCACTGTTTCAGACAGTTTAGGGTTCACCAATCTCCCATACCAAACGTTAACCGATTTGAGAGGAAGTCTGAAAACCAGTTTAATAAATAATCAGTCACTCGAATAAATACCGCTGCAGAAGGAGGTGTAACACCAGCCTGTTTGGTTTCCTGTTCACCTAAAATATAAACGTCTTACGATATGACCGGTCTGATCTTTAAAACGTTCCATTCAACTTCCAGTTGATTCCTCTGAGGGAATCAGTTAGGGAACCGTTCGGCATCTCACCGATGAAGCATCAATGTTGTAAAGGATGACTGGTAGTAAGCTAAATGGATTTTCATTGGCAACAGCAGTATTTACAACGAATAGTACATTTTTCCTTAAAATCTTGGGGTAAGCGAAATGAAGGCCGGGACAGAAGCCATCTCGTCGTGCCCGTTAACAGCAGCCGTGGTATGAAAAAACCAAGGACTACGAAATTCTTTTCTACCAATCTAAGAATACACTACATCAACTTTGCAATCACTAAAGGTAAATAACCAATCACCACAAAAAACCATGGAACGGAACACCAAGGCAAAAAGCTCCAATTTTCTTCTTTATTTCCAATCGATCGGTTATACTGACAATGAAAGGAAACATTCAAGAATCGGCTCATTTAATTTTCAAACAGGATCGCAAATAAGTGGTTTTAAACCCAAGGCAATCGACGGTGATGGAGCTTTATTGTGTCGAATGTTCTTATGCTAGGGATTAATAAGACAAACCTAGGAGAGGTTTGTTAGCTTAGTGAGCGCATTCTAGACACAAAAGTCGTTTTGAAGATCTTTCACGTCTTTTTCGTGCTTTCACTTATCATATTGTACTTTGAAACAAGGTACCCTTATTCGTTGAATGAAATTCACTACGTTAACTTCATTCCATCCCCGGATAATCAGTCCATCCTAGTGACCTACTGTCCACCGGAAAAGTCCATGCACTTATGGGGGTGCAAAATTCGCCATTCGAATGGTGTCTTTTTGGCTTTACTTCCGGTTTCGGGATTGAACGGAATTAATGCACTGAGGGCTTGTAGCGGATGCACAAAGTTGCTCGACGCGTGACTGTATGTGAGGTTCAAGGGCATAAGAGCAAACCGGATAAAATTTCGACTCAGTTGAGGTTCATAACCGTGTGTATGTAGGTATGTATGTGTGCGTGTGTGTGTGTGTGTGTGATTACAGTCATATCGAATGTTAACTTTGAACCATGTTGGGAGTGGGGATTCACGAGAGGTTAACGGTGCGTAACAGCGCAAAGTACACATTCAGCCTAGTGTGGTTATTCTGTTGACGATATCGAAATTCACAATATCATGCTTCAAGTGTTATTTGCCTCGGCAAAATCAAATGGGGCAACAAGTGGGCTGAGACAGTTGAAAATCAAAGATAGGTAAAAATGAGTTGGACGTGTACGTGGGAATCGATGAATCGATGAATTGTGGAGCTGTGTTGAACCACAGCAGTCTCTGATGGCACGCAGGAAATGGAATTTTGAAAATCTGGACACACTTTCCCAGGTAAACTTATTTCATACCCTAACAATGTTCTAATCCTTCGTACGTATTTTTGATTCCCTTTTCAGTGTCGTGAGGGCGAACATTATTCTCGGCAGTGTATAGAGGTCGTCAAAATCATGACGAAGAAGGCACTGGTCGGCAGTACTGATGAAATCACAAGCTGGAAATTAGATGAAACGTTTTGACAGGCTAAACATTAGTTCAGCGATATTCTGACACCAATTGTTTTCCAACTGGCGGAAAAACGATTTTTTCACTTCTTCAGGGATGTTATTCCGTTCCAGTTTAGAAGAGCACCTCTTTTACGATGACAGCTTCTCAGTTAAATCCGCTAGAATACAAATCAGTGACAAAGTAGAAAGAAAAAGTGACAAGGGGCGACTCTGACTAATACCATTTATCGTAGTGAACTCGAGGGAAAGATCACCATAAGCACGAACTCGGCTTCGGTTTTTTTGCATACAACCATTGGATAAGTAAAATTAATTTCTCTGATATGTCATTCAGCAAAAGAAAGCGCGGCATAATCACACGACCGACTGAGTCGAACGCCGCTTTCAAATCAAGAAAGACAAAAATCGTGGATCAGCGGAAAATGGGTCTATGTTCTAAGGTCTGAATTAAAGTGGAAATTTGATCAGTATAACGCCCAACGGGAACAAAAATTGGCTTCATTCTCAGGCATGCATCTTTTGCGAGCATTAGACAATCGGTGGGGGATAATGCTTGCAAGGTCTACGAAAATGATTCATATTTTGTCTATTACCTTCGTTGTAAATCGGTACAATCACTGATTCACACCAGTCCTTAGGAATCTCCTCCCTTACCGGCAGGATCTGAATGACCCAATCAGCGAAAATAATCGTGAAATTTGTCTAAGGATTTCGTGGTTAGAGTCTAAGGCAGCCATACATTAGAAATAAGTATTGTATACGACTAATAAGCTCGATTGCAGGAATTCTTACGATCATTCTAAACCCATCATTTGTGTGTGTTTCTCTTCCGATTAATTGGCGATTTTCAATAACAAACGGAATTAACACACTGTGGGGGTCTATTTAACAATGATTCCATTGCTGGTGGTAAGAATTGCGTCATCAGTGTCGTTGCAGAAGACGGAAACATTCCGGGAGAGGGGAGCGGAAACGGATTATTTTGTGCAATGTAAACCACAACTCGGGCTTTTGTGCTATTTCACACCTAACTCACTCAGACCTCTTCTTCATGTTAACAGAGGTTCACCACAATCAGAGTGGCATATGGTGCACATTAAGTGCATAATCGATTAAGTTGTTTATATCCTGCACGGACTGAGACGAGTTCAGGTATTGTTTTCCCCATCCACCTTCATAGATGGAGAACGGTAAGGATGATCACGAGGGCAATTCGTTCCGCGTGGTGCTAGCAGTGCTCGTGTTCGGGAAAACAAGTGGTCATGTACTGAATTAAATGCTACATACCACTTTCTGTGGCCCCTGTGCTGCTCCACTTCGACAACAACAATTTTCTCATTTCAAAGTATAGTTTTCCCCCAAAGACAGGAAGAAAAGTTACCGCTTCAACTGTATGATTATTACAGTTGGTTGCCCCGTTTGGGACTGAACAGGTTACCGTATCTCGGTTCTTACAACGATGTGAAGGATGAACGAAAAATATTTCAGCTGTGGGGGATTTTGTGATTTTTAGACGATCGTTCGTGTCGCGAATGAGTCCGTGTTGCGACCCTTCGCCGAATTCCGTAAAAAAGAGAGAAAATAACGAGAAAATGAGTACAGGTGGCTGTTTGTTAAAAAAAAGTTTCCGAATGAATAATCGACTGGAAGCTATCATAGCGGCTGTATCCTCTGATTTGTTGGGATCCCTCGACAACAAACAAGTGGACCAGATATGCAGCAAGTTAGCTCCACAAATGGGTTAGAGATACCAGCAGTTGGCTGTGTACCGCGACTGATCAATGAATAGCAGAACATCTTTTGGGATAAATACATACACACATCATGAGAAATCTCCTTAAGCATTACATATCGAAAAGTCTACAGTACGGCTAGGAGTTGAACCAGTCACCCTTCGCTTACAGAGTAGACACTGTTAGTGTTGTGAGGCGGCACATTCGACTCTCCGAAGCAAACCACGCGAAAGAATTCGGTGTTACGCGACATCTAACAACTAACCTGGTTTCGGTAGTCAGATTAACGTTGTCGGTCAATTTCCATTAGAACAATACATTTGGATAGAATCAAACGAACGCTGATATATATACATATATATATATGTATATATATATATATGTATATATATATAAATATATATATATATATATGTCTTAACAGAATCGTATCTGTAGCATCAGGAGTGTGCATGCAAGCTCTTCGTCGAAGAGTCCACAGAAGAACCACAACTGTGATTCATTGATAATTCTTTGTCAGTTGGGCTGAGCAGACCTTAGGAACAAGGGCAGAATGCCCCAGAATATACATATGCATATATAGACGCAGCATATATATATAGTTTATCCTTTCCGGTCATTGGTCGGATATTCTTCTCCTTTGGTTTGTTCATGACCTGAGATGTTCCTGGTTCTGTGAGAGCCCAAGTGATCTTTAAACCTTCCTAGTTTTTTTATTGAAATAACAGTATATATTTTTTACAACAATATATATTGTTGGAACCAACTGAAGGTTGCCGAGTGGAGATGTTGACTGGCGGTGAAAACATCTGAACCCTTGACATGCATATTGATTTCCACAAGTGGCTGTTTTGATGGCCTATTAACCAATGTAGTGAACGCAATCTCACCAAAACTGGAATAACTACTCATCCGGGTATTGTACACGACGACTCAAAATCCAATTCCATCAAGAATAGGCTTCGTGATTAGAACGAGAACTGCCACCTCGGCGGAGATAGACGTGACGATTTTCACGGGACACATATCGACGCTGAAAAGAATAAAAATTATTCCCTCCTAATGTGCCTTCGGGTTCAGGGAACAAGGTGAGACTTAACCAGCAAGACATCAGTGGGACTGTCGGAGTGACCACAACTGGAACATTCCTTTGACATAAGTCTACGGCTAATGATAAGAAAAAGATTAATTCGCGGCCCACTATTTCACTGAACCCTACCTTCTCTTGGGTGCACACGGACGCGTACATGCGTACATGTGCACACGCACACACAAACAAGCAAGAAGCCTGTCTGACATCTGACATTTTTCGCGATCAGTGGACCGACAATCTTTTCGGTGATTCACGTGTCTCATTCGGCAAAAGTGCACCGAATCGCACAGTGCCTGTTTTTAAGAGACGATAAGTGTTTACGCCGAGAAGTATAGTGAATTATTTTGTCAAGGTTGCCACTGTATGCTAGATAAACCGTGAAGCTAGTTTGTGCTTCCACTGACTGAAACATGAGGCAGAGAAATAAATCCAACTTTTTCGATTAATTTACATCAACAAGCGAAGTTCGATTTAGCACAGTTTTGACAACCTTTCATTAAGGCTTGGTAACTAGCAACGCTGACTACCCGGAAACAAAATGAGTGAAGCAAGATGGATGGAAAAATTTGGACCACAAGTCAAAAGCATAACAATGACTGCTGTGCTTAGCCATTTTACTTAGTGACTCCAATCCCATTTAAAGAGGATCTCAAGGACGTAGACTGGGAAGTCGAGCTTGGACTTTCTCTGGGCAACCTACTGTTGGCCAAGATTTCCTAATTTTTCATCGTGTTGTTATCTGACCGCTTTGATTCACCTAGCCAACACCGGACTCAGAACACAACATACAGCACGGTTGGGGATCTGCAGGCGTGCGCAACACATAATCTAACCATCTTAACTAACTTAGATTCGTCGTTTCTGGTGAATATTGCGCCCTAAGGCCTCGTACCTTATGTCTAGCCTCCAAGTTACGGAGACAATTCTGCTGTCATACTCTAACTATACTAAGACGACACTAGTATTCAAGTGCAGAACATCTGTGCACATCTACCCGCAATAACCGTTTTTCTGAGTTGTATGTCAGAACCGATCTTATTGTTGCATTATATGGCTGACGTTAGAGTCACCCATTCGTTACCGTTCACCATGAGAAGTGGTGTTCTTTGGGGTTTATTTCTATTGTCCATTAGTGCCAGTTTTATAATTCACATTATTTCGATGTGAGAACAGCAATGATCAGATTCCTTCATAAGGTAAATTTTGTGACTTCGTGCTTCGTGGTTGATTAGTCCCTTTAGTCAGAGGATGCCTAATACGACCGTTCATTTTAGATTGGGCAACCGGGTAGTATCACGCTCAGAGATAAACCATAAGTCACGGGGGACTAACAAATATGCGCAGATGATGTATGGAAGAAGTGGTATGTATGATGAACCGTACGAAACTGATTTTGCTTTCCTCCTATCCCACTGTTCTCCTCTAGAGCCAAGATTTTGTTAGCCTTTATTCAACATGCATAAATGCACATTATCATAAATAATTTGCAATATATTATATAGAGGAGCATAAAAGCTGTATTTACCATTCAGTCGGTCAAACATCACCAGGCGATTCTCTATCCGACTGGGGTATCACTGCATACATGTAGGTGCGATATGCTTTCTCGCTAACCATCTAAGTTTCGGTGCGCACCTCGGCTTCGATCACGTCTTAGTCTGCACCAGGCAGATCCCGTTCTTCGGTGGACGCTCTAAACGTGCGGCACAGTAGAGGTTAGGATGCGAGCAGCTATTTTCCAAAAGATATTGACTGAAAAGCTAGAAATTCCGCAGCCTAGTAAAATCAATGAATACTGGTCACTTATCAATAATATCTTCAATTCTGCTGTCTCAATAAACTGTAGCCCAACCATTCGTGCTGTGACACTCCCGATTTCTATTGAGTCTCTATGTTTTCTTGATTCGCCAGTCCCTCCCCCCCCCAACGGAAGTTTGCGAGTATGGTGAGGCATGACTAAACACATGACGTGAAATCACCTAGGGATTGCGAGAACTGATGGCAACACAGTGGGTTAGACATGGAATGTACTTCCGCCAAGCGAGAAAATGTGAAATTCAGCTGAGTTCACTGCAGTTCACTTTGGGTTGCTTTCTTAACAGTTGTCTTCACATTCCTGCGTTCCATAGCATTCCCCACAATTGTTCAGACTTATGCCAGAATCAGTAGGATTTCCGTCGAAAACAGTCGGAATCAAGAAAATTGCTGTCTACTCGCCCCAAAATCTTGCTGGGTAATGCCTAGAAAATCAATGAACGCGACATTGTGTACGCGTGAACGCGCCCACCTAAAATGGATCTTGCATCAGACAGATGTGAATGAGATCTTTATTAGCCACTGGGAAGGCAGCTTCGATGCAGTTCAGAAACTGATACAGCCTTCTTCTTGTCTACATGCATTACATCAGTGAAAAAATGGAACCACAGAAATCAAATGGACGAAAAAAAATAACCAAGGTGACAGCCATGTACACGAACATAAAATTAGACCAGATGCACGTCCCAAAGTTTGTCACGTAACAGAATGATACAGTGTTTCACCATTTGGTGGAAGGATGTCATGGCTTCGAAAATTCGGCTGAGCTCATCGTGTAGGGCCTTCCACGGGTTCGCTTTATAGCCTAGTACTTTATCAGAGTAATATTCATCTTGGAAGATAGGGCATACGTAGAGTATCTTTCTGCTAGTCCCAGTTGCTTTACCCACCCATTGTAAACTACGCTCACTAGGTACGAACTTTAACGACACGGACTTTGGTATCTCCTGCACTCTGCCTTTTGTTTTAGTCTCGCTGACCAGATGTTTCCAATCCAATTTGGACAGCAGTTTGCGAGTGCAAATGTGCTAGTCTATCGGTGGCCTCCTTGTAATTATTCCACACAACCAACACGTCAGAAACTAGAGGCCCAACTGTTGTAACGCGCAAGTTTCGTCGAAGCCGTGGCTAACGGCGCTCAGATCAAAACCACGAAATCGGAATTCGAAAGACTGACGGATGAACTTACCGATGTCGGCGAGGTTGTTGGACTTGACGGGGTGCTTGCCAAACGATGACCAGAGTGAATAATCATACGTCCGTTGAACAGACGACAAAAAGCCGGTGGCTCTTTACCTTCTGTCACACGAATCTAAAAAGAGTAAGCGAAGCAAGATCAAGCCATTCATATGAAAACAAGGATGCAGTGAATGCACGACAATTTAACATCCATTCTATGCAGTCATCAGATTGCAATCACATTGTTTGTTTTGAAGTATGAGATAGCTGGGTTTCTGCAAAAATATGAATCCGTGTATTTTGTTCTAAACTTTTTCATCAGTATTCCGAAACTGCGTGGAGGAGGAATGCGAAGTATGAAAATAAATGTGTGCTGTCAGCGCAATTGGTTGTCGTTGAGGGCGACATGTGAGCAGAATTAATTCGATAATCGTGACAATAGCCCGGACGGGAGTGGTGGCGCAGTGACAAACCACACACACACACACACACACACACACACACACACCTTCCAGTTCGAAAGCCCGAGTTCAAATGCTGGTTGCGGTGGTGGATATGCACCACTGAGCGAAATCCGAGCCTGGTGCTTCCCGAGTCTAATGTCGACTGAACGGCCTGAGATTTGTGTGTGAAAAATGTGATCCGAAGGATAGTAGGCCAATGAGATAAGATCGCGTATTAGTCATTTTTGTGTGTCAACGGATGCTGCATGCAGTGATACATCTGTGTTCTGAACGACTCGGTGACGTCACAGACCAAATATATTGAAATGATCAAATAGAATGTGGACAGGAGGCACGCGATATCCAGTACTAAAGGAAGCAGTCGATTGGCATGGACGGACCAATGTACCAAAGGCATAATACTTAAAATATCAAGCATGAATTTAGGCTCTGAGTGTTCTCTCACAAATGTACACAACTTTCTATACGGCATGTCGCGGTTGACAGTGTTTGAAGAAAAGCAAACGACAGCTTCGTATATGAAAACCGAACAATTTCCTTGCCACCAGTAGTATGTTTCGTATACGGGCAGATGAAGAAAAATTTCCCGGATGTACGTGGCCGGGTGTTTATTGCCTTTCGTCAGCTTTAGCGTTTCTTGTGCACTCCTGTCCAACTATACCCATATTTGTGTACTCCATTAGTTTATCAGTCGAACTTCATTTGAATTTTTAGGATCGTGAATGGAGGATAAGTTCATCACTCGATAATTTGTCGGAATTTTTTCGTCGCCCAGCCTAGGCTAACCGGACTTTGTGTTCTATTTCTGAAGGTTAGCCTTAAACGAGCAACGAAAGGCGTTTGGACGAATCACCGTGTAATTCTCAAGTGGACTTATCAAGCATTCACGTTCCTAATAATCTGAATGAGATTCTAGACTTTCTTCGTCACTTCAGTTTCGGTAAACCGGTGGAAGCACAAGCTCTCCGTGGATCATAACGGCGCCATAAAATCAGCTAACATTATCACAGTCTGATCATTCTACCGAAACCTCACTCACAGTTTCGATTTTAGCCCCGCTGAAAATGTTGTTAAATCTGGTCACCAGTTGGATGTGTTTGAGAAATCAAATCAGATCAGTATACAATCCCAATCGAGTGGTGGGACAAAACACAGGCACACATGTCTCGATTCCAGATTTGAACATTAATGAAAAAGTAAAAGGGGTTCATGGGCTAACATGCTCAGCGTTGATTGGACTCGATTCGCCCAAAACTGCGCGTACCTCGGCAGGAAGACAGGAATGAGGTACAGGCACTAATAATTGAAACAAATGGAAACAGACACTGGTATTTAGTGCGAACACAGCCGGGTCAGTGGTTGATGAATACTCCAAATAGAGAGGTTTTCGCCCTGCGAACCGCCTTTCGGTTGACGAATTTTGATTTCCAGCTGGAAGCTTACGTTCGGACCCTGGAAGAGTTTCAGATACCACGCAATTGCTAACTGGAATAGCCCACACCGTGATATTCGTATACCACATGATTGGTTTGGTACGTGCGTTGCTCGAATCACGCGTTCCGTCACGGAACAAGGCGAATTGGCCCATCAACTAAACGCTGATGTCAAACGTGTCTCTCCGTCAGGGAAAATGAATGTAGTTTTACCCTCTATTTTCTCTTGCAAAGAATTTATTAGTTTTATATAGATTTTCTTAAAGCAACTTGAAACGTGAAATGGGTCGTTTTCATTACCAAAATAGTGAGGATAGACACGGACTTATTATTGTATACGACATCTGAATACTGATAGTTCGTGATCATGGAAATTAACTGATAAGTACATGCTTATAAATTATTCCTGGAAAATCGTGATTGTCCTGCCTGCCTAACACCATCCCCTCGCTCAGATAAAAGTTCTTTCAATGACTGATCATGCAGCGTCAACACTCACCTAGGCGCTGAAAAACATCTACGCTATTTATGTTAGGAATCGTCGCCAATGCATGTTCAACGCGTCCCATTTTAGACGTAAATCCAAGAAAGACAAGTGCGAGTTAAAAGTATTAGTCTTTGAACCAACCGAATAGACTCTCCACGGTTTAGAGAAAATCAACACTACATGAAATAGTGCCCACACATTTATCACAGGATTTTTCAGTCCCTAGACCATGACGCACCCGAGAAAGAATACCTAGTTGAAGGGGACTTGTCTGTAGGGAGCGAAAACATTTCTACTGAGATTGTATGATGGATTGATCATAGAAAAGTGAAAAAAGAATCACATCAAACCTGAGGACATCGTTCCTCGTCCAATTCGATTGTCATTACGGCAGATGCTCCTTTCTCGGTAACTTTACTCTGAGAACCGTGCCAGAAAAAGTAGACACATTGTTCACGTGACGCGTCATTTGCTCGAGAAGGAATATCGCGTAGACCGACTGAAGGGATTGAAAAAAAGTGCACGAAAGAACGATATAAGTGAAGGTGATTGGTTCATATTCGAGGTGGTGGTTGGGGGGGGGGGCGATGAATATGTTTCACAGTGGTCGTTCTTCCAATTCCCTACAGTCTATCAAAAATGGCACGAAAGTGCACCGGAGCAAACTGATAAACCAATAACGCGGAGAGAGAGATATTACATGCAGTTCAGTTTGGTTTCAGTACCAGTGAAAATGAGAGAATAAATGCGCTTGTGTTTGTTAATTTAATTTAGCTCCTCCTGAAAATAAACTGGTAGATTCTTTATTTTCGACCATATAGAAGTTCTTAATGGATGACGAAAAGGACGAAACGGCAAGAGAACAAAAACAACGGAAATTTACGAGTATTGAGGGAACAGTTAAAGTAGCAGAAACTAAACGGTCTACAAGCTGAACCACGAGACTAAGCGCAGTGCTGTTCGTCACCTAAAACCCTTAAAACCCAGCATTATGCAAATTGTAACTGGATCACAAAATCTTTTCGGGGTCGACTGCCGTTCACCTGGATTTATGCGTACTAAAATACTCGAATGTGGTCGCATGATCAAGACCGCATAATACTACCACTTACCATAAATCACCTTGAACGGCCATCGAATGACATATGTGTCACACTGATGAAACTGGCCGTGACTAGATTCTGTCATTTCGGTCCTGTTGAACTCCGACACATGCCACATTCGAAGTGGGCCAGATTGGACACTGAATCGGCGCATGATCCCATCCTCGTAGCGACAACCCTCTCCACCGCGGCCGACAAATCGACCCTCGAGAGTCAGTAGACGTGGTGGCGGTGGAGTATCCACAAAAGCGGAATCAAATAGCTGATCAGCCGAGTACGGTTGTATCACAGTATAGGCTTTATTATCCAGCGACTGGAAATCGTAGAAGAAAAATGGGCAGATAATAGAAAGAAATTTCGAATTGATCAATTCACTTTTCGACTGAATTTCCGATGCTATTACGGGGATTCTCGTGATGTCTCAACTAATATGCATTGCATGAAATAATTCACCATGTGATATCATCACTCAACTCACCATAAAGAAACCATGGAAGCACTGTACAGCTGTTTCATCCTTGTTAGGAATCATCAGCAGTGCATATCCACCGCGCCCCAACTGGGACGCGAACCCGGGACGAACGATTGTGAGTCGAACGCCTTAGCCATTACGCTACCGGGCAGGCTCTGAACGGTTTGTTGAACTTCACCACATGATGTGCATTGCTTCTTGGTCTTATTAGACAGTTTATCCCTCCCCACGCCCTGGTGAATTGCTATTCTTCCTTCTCGCATTGTTCGTCAGCCCGCCCACGTGTTCTCCGCCATATAGCGTCCGTTTCACCAGCACGCACTGACCCCCAAATAAAATTACCCTAACCTGCTTCTGCGCGTTTAATATGTTGTTCTTGTTGCCTCAAGACCGATAAGGACCATAAGCTGAAAAATTTCTCCTCGTGATTTAGTCCGACATTACCTTTCTTCTACAAAGCACGGTAGGTGAGTTCGGAATGCAACTCTCCTAAATGCTTCTTGGCTGTATGCCTGAACTAAAAAGAAATGCCTCTTACAAAGCCATACATGTCATAATGGTGTTGTTGTTCCGAATTTTACTTCATTGGCTAGAAAAAATGAGACCCAAATGAATCACTGAGGAAAAGATATTTGTTTTGTGATAAGGGTGTGGCATGAGAAAAAAACAGGTCGGGAGCTGAAAGGTGTTGAACTCATTCAGTGTATTACAAAATACTATTGCGCTGTTGAGATGCAGGATGTAACAAGCGAATCAGGGATGCGCAACGATGCAAAAAGCCGAATAGCCAAGAAATAACATGTGTATCGACATATTAATCTTAACTCAAATCTTTCTACCCCATGAGTAGTATTATGAAATGAGCTAGATCTGCAAGTAAATAGCATTAACAGTTTAGGCTGCGAAATGGAAGAGCGCAGCTGATGGTGGGCGATATGAATACCTGATTTAGACGTGAGAATATCACACATCGTTCCTTCTTGACCACTGTGAAGACTACTACTACGCACTAGGACGAAACGTACGCTATTTGGGTGGTAATCAACTGTGGGATTTTTTGTGGGCGCTAGATCGACGGGTGGTGAAGTTATCTTGGAGGTGAAGCGTTTAGCCGTTATCCTTACGTAGTAGGCATAATAGTCGCGCAGTGGCCGGAAAAAGTTTGCCTTTTTGAATTAAGTTTGTCAACAAATCGATGATAGCATCACAACATGCGCAACTAGCCTTATGCCTTTTCAGGAAACCTATTCCCATAGTTATCTCCATTTTGGATAGAGGTGTAGTATCCACGTGCATTGGTTCATTTTCAGACAAACGTGGAAGGGCCACTGTGATGGGCTTGACTAAACTGCCCAACGCTCCAGCTGACGCCCCCAAGAGTGAACACTGCGATGTTGGCTTCCGAATCACGTCGCTTACGCTCGGCCCTCATGGACCGCTATTCCTAATCAGCTGGTAAAGTTTGCGCCTATTTCCGAGAGTCGCAGCACTTTCCATTTCCCCGCATTTCCCTATCCAACAATGCACGGGGTCATTACTCTAGATCTGGCTGGCTGATGTCTCAGGGATTTGCGTGCCTCATCACATACGGCATTCGCGACCAGCAGAGCAACCGAAGTCGACGATTTCCACTGTTTATTAGCCTCACATGGAATGGAGTTTTGCGTGACAGTTGTCCATGAGTGCGCGGATTCTTTGATCTGCTCTCAGAGTTCCCTCGGACCCAGGGGATTTTGTTCAGCCGACAACCGCAATGAGAATTCCGATCGGAATTGTAGTTGGCAGTTATCGTCTAGAATCAACTGTGAAGAACAGGGTTTTTTTGAGCTGGTGTGATCACAGACCAGTTGCAGACAAAAGCGAGCACGGAATGAAGCGCGGTCTGAGTCCACGGTTTTGTATCAGTGATCGGTAATCACCGACCGATCCACTCCACCGGTGACCGATGGTAATGTGACCAATCTGAGTCCAAAACTATAAAAATGAAGCAGGATACCAGGTGGGCCTCTGTTGCATTGTATGGCAAAAAAAGATTCATCGTCAGGAACAGTCTGTGGTAGGAACAAATTTGTACGAGGTCATCATCCATGTCGGTGCGATCGGCTGGGACAGAAAATCGGCCTCCAATGGACCGTTCCGTCTATGCTAAGTAGCCCACTTTAGCATTAAAATCATAAGCAGTGACCGCAGCATCCGTTGAACGCACATTTCGAAACAACCTAAATAAGTTCTGACAAAACTAGTCTTTGGCCTAAGGGATATGGTCAACTAATAAGGACAACCAATAGACCGGTATTGACTAGCATAGAACCGTCCAACAGAATTGTACACAAACGACCGATTACTGGAATCCAGTCTAAAAGTGCAAGTTCCGCTAGCACGCTCCAAGCGATCACATCACCAGTCTGATCATGAAAACCAGAAATCGGGTCAGTGGACACGTGAACAGTGAGGAGAGAGAATGAGGTTGCAGCTGGGCTACGAAAAGAAATCACAAAAGTGGGATCTTGTAATTACGTTTTCGGAGGCATTGCATAAACGTATTTGAAGTTTCAAGAGTTCTAGCTAGGGAAAATTGTTGCACGCAGCTTTTGGTGCAGCTTATCGATCGACGCAGTAAGTGAGGTGCTGCCGTATCTGCAATGATCTTTGATCTGGTTTGTAGATATGTTGATCCAATAGCCCCAGTTCCTTCGTTAACAACAATGATCAGATCCAACTTTTCTAGGCCAATGTAAGCTTCGCTCACTTTCTATTGTTGCATAGCTTATGCCTTTGTCTTACTTGGCATCATTTGACAATCATCGTCAATTAGGAAACTTCCTGTCGGAATCTGAAGAACTTTCGGCTGGGTCTTTCTCATGGTATCTCAAACACTCAGGAGTTACGAGATTTGTTGTGCTTCTCAATACGATTATTAGATGTACTGCCATGTCGTTTCCTACATTATTCCCGAGCTAGGTCAAAATTATTCAGAATTCTATCAAACCTATCCGGAAATGCCATTCAAACGACTCCTTTGCATGGGCTTGAAACGTGGTCCATCTTACATGAACACATTTGTGTGCATTTACTATAAAGTGCATTGACTATCTATGCACTGCTATATAATATGCACGCAAGTGTACCCTCAAGAAGTCCCGTGAGAAGGAGGCGTGTGCTTACCCAGTTCCGAATATTTTGAACACAAATGCGAACAGTTTGGGCATAATTCCGAAATAATATGGGAGATGGTATAGCAATTTTTTTCGATTTGTTCTCGCAATATTAGTTGGTTCTTCATCTCACTCCAAAGGACATCGCAAAGTTTGCTCGATAATCGTCGTCAGAGTGTGCACGGCCATCCATGGCTTAGCCAACACTTCCTATGCTGAACGCCTGGAAGCATCTGATTAGTTAATATGAATGTCCAAGGTAAAATCTCTATCTCCATCACAACGCTCAGGAGATCGTCAGACCTATCCTCTCCGCTCCTCAACCAGTCGATCTTTATCCGATCTGTCCAAACAGATTAGGAGTTTGATCCGATTTTATGACACCGGATTGAAAA
>LUCM01008710.1:134954-228446 GCA_008360955.1 Fasciolopsis buskii | reverse complement strand
ATTCAAAAAGATGGTTTGACTTCCGTCGAATGATTTAACAGGTGGGCTTACTGTTCCACCACATTACACGTGCATTCGTTAATCTGCATTTAATCAGTTTCCAGTACCAAATTCTTCAAGTTTCCATGTTAGCTCACAACGTCCATCGAGAGTGTGCACCCTTCCGTTAATATCCGGAACACAGTCTGGACACCAAAGGCAGGTTCTATGGTCATGCCGGAGAATATAAAAGCACCAAACATGATATCACGAGTTGATTGAGTTCAGTAGATCAGATGCATCAAGAAGGACGAGACATATTTCACATTCTGAGCAGGAACACTTTTACAAAATGATTTAATTGAAATAAGATAAAAATACGGGAACATTTCTAATCCACCAAGCTCAATATGGGAGCACTCAACTCGGATACACAGTTCCTAAGCGTTGATTCAGCCAAGTTACAGAAGTGCTCGATGTTAGTTAGTGGAACAAAAAGGTACCGAACAAATATTTTGGAGATACCAGAGGATCAACTTTTTAGCTCACAGTAAATTCTCAAAATCTTTATCGATCCAGTCCTAATTAATTCACGTCTGCACAGTGCCATCATTTCAGTCGAGCTAAACAACAACGGGAAGCCAATGGAATATAAATCAATTATCAACTTTGCTGGAAGAAGAATTTAATCGGTAATGCGGATCGGTTACGTCAGGAATGCCCATATCCAGGCACGAAGGTTTTTTTATGCGTGTCCCGGTTTTGATTCCTACACAGGAAAAACATGCGCATTTGTAATTTAGAAGTTACGAGAATATGCACTTGGGTACAACTATGCAGCAGCAACAGTCGATGGACATTTCGCGTTCAGAATCACTCTTCCATCCAGGTTTTTATCCTATTGCCTTGGAGTTGTTCATTAACCACTTCTCGTTCTCTTTCTCTGTTCAGCAAACGGTACTCTGAGGTAGAAGCGAAAACCAAAGTGCGCTATAAAATCTGAACTAACCTGTTTGTACTAATAACATTGTTGCTAGCTCCCAGTTGGAGACACTTTGTGAGCATTGTCGAAGTGTCCGAATGTTTATCGCACCAACTCATGCCACAGGACCTTAACAGTTCAGAAAATGTTTTGGCTTCGTTGACATACCAGTTTGTGCTTTGCAGTCCTATATCTCCGATTCGAATGGTTTCGTTTCGCTTGTCCAGGGAGTGGGAATGTTTAGGATTCCAGATGACCATTATATGGGCTAAATAAACTGAAACCTTTGCCGAACTCTGACATGGTCAGCAGCATCTCAGATGACACTGGGAATTGATGTTCATCTTGACCAGAAAGCGCTTCAACTCCTTTAATCTGGCGGTGTTGTAAGCCAAACTGAACCCCTCAACTGCGTAGTTCCGACAACAAATTTCAACCTCGGAAGGTTCATCTCTGTAGGGAATAATTCATTCATCAACTACCAGCTGAAAACTGAAACCAAGTATTCCAGGAGCATCACTCCCATCAGACCTGTTTGGAAACCTTAATGATGAATATACAGTGACTCACGACCCGTAGTTGAAATCGACCGAGATGGACGGTTGTGAGTTGCACCCATCTGTGGTGGCAGACGGCAGGTCGCAGCCGCCCGGCTCGTTACCACACCTGGCCTAATGGGACCTTATGTGATTCTACGTCACTCCAAGTTTCACTTTCATGATTGCCGGTTCCCCTCCCCTATGTAGCAGGTCCTAGTGGTTATGGGCATGCATGAAGCACGTCACAAAGGAACACCAAGCTTTTCATATTTGATTCCAACTTTCAGTTTAAAATCGACACTCATGTGATGTAGCTTTCTTCTTTTACCAACTGTGAATAAGCAGTCATCCGAATCTTTCGATGGGCACCTGCTTGGCAGGACAATTCTCCTCATCGTGCGAGAAGAAAACATGAGCACTAAGATGGAAATAAACAGCGTGCGCCAGTCACTTACCTTGTCACGATTCAGTCTGAGTGATGAGGCCGGTTGTAATTTCAAACGGGAAATGTCTGACCAGTCGACAAATTTCTCTTTGAACAACACGGTTTCCCCTTTCCCGGTCACTTTGCCAACCAAAGTCCAATCTGGACGACTGGTCCCATTCACGGGAATATTTGGGTGAGCTGTCAAAATAATGATGCAGAGAGTAGAGGAGAGGAAATGTGATTCTGATTAGCATGGTGATAACATAGTGGTGGTGGTCCTTTGCAAACTGAGATGACGATCACAGTGAGGGTGATGATCGTGTAGCTGATGTGTGTTTAGGAAGCCTGGTTTAGGTTCAAGCCCAAGCTAAATCAACAATGGTCAAGTGAATAATATTAGCCAACCATGACGTGATTGTACCAACTACGTGGAACTTAACTGAGGATCGCTGTGGATGAGTCAAGCTGACTAGGGTTCGATACCACTGACTTGTTTCCGCAAGCGGTCGTCGGCTAAATAGTGCGTGCCAAGCTTACAGGAACATACTTGGTACGAACATATTGGAGTGTATATGATGATGAACAGAAATCGATTCATATGCTAATCATTCGATTCTGAATGCACAAGGATCAGTCAACGTCTTGAGACACCTACCTCTTTCGAGTTCACACACGAACATACACAAACGCACAGAATTGCGGATGTACTCAGTCTATCTCATTATTGCTCACATAGCTACTAATGACGAGGGAATGATAGTGCTTGAGGTCAATGACCCAAAACCTCTTGGGCAGACTGAATACAATAACAACGAGCTGAATTTGCTATCCACATCTGACAAGTCAAGCTATCCTTACGCAGGCTAACTGTTAATCCCTTCATCCGCCTTCTAGTCTTGCGGCTTCTGCATCGTCTTCCGTTTTTTTCTCAGTCTCGGATCTCGCATACTGAGCGAGTTACCAATAAAAGACAACGAGAGAAAACTGTGCTGATAAACTGGAGCGTATCACCGGATAATTTATGAGATTCCTCAACAGCTCTGACTGACACTCAATGTGGAGTCAGTGCATATTTGTGTGCGCATGTGACTGTCCGCATTTCCGTCTATATCTGTCTGTTTGTTCGTATGGCCGACCGGCACTCTCTGTCTGTCTGTCTGCCTATTTGTCTGCTTATATATCTAGCTAGGTAACAAAGATGTCCCACGCGCAGTCCACCCAGTTGAGGTGGAGACTCGATGAAAACGCATTGGGCTTGATGATTCGTAACAAACCATATGAAACTGACTTACAGTCAGCCCTTGCGTTATTTTCAACTTTGAATTGAGCGCTGACAGTCCACTGTGCATGAGGAATTTGACCTCCTATTCGGCCCACAGAATTTGGTCTCAGACTCACATGCAGCTCAATCAGTCTATCAGAACGCACAGATTCAAACGTTGAACAATGCAGATACAAATGAATCGCTAACCTTGACAATTCTTCAGCAGTGTGTTCGTGCCTAAGTTTATGCTTCTGAGAACTCGTCACGACATCCTCGGTTAGAAATCGAATTTCTAACAACCCACACGTGACGGCTCCGCTAGTGTCGCGCAATCCAACATCCCAACGTATCCTCAATTTCGGTAAAGCCATCAGGTTGATATTATGCACAGCATTGCCTATAATGGTCAGCTCGTGACTTTCAAGTCCACGGTTCGTAGTAAGACATAGTAAAGAACACTGAGGAAACACGTGGCAACCACCGGCACCCAAAAATGAAACTTTCTATCCCAGAATAACAACCAGCTCCATCATCCGAGAACTGCCGGAGGTAACAAGATGGCTAGAAGGATAAGATAACTTTCATAACCGCCTGGTTCCCTGGATCCGAATCTAACGGGAAGCGTACAATTGTTTGAAAAGAAAGATTTTTGATGAAGGGGAAGTTGTGAAGTTATTCAAGGTCTGAAAAGTATCCCGGCAAAATACTTGGGACGAACTACTAGTCAGAATGATTATGATCATCACTAAAGTTCAACGCTAAACAGCAGGGCGGGCCTCACTGGTCGCTGTTTTTTCTACATATTACAAGTTGCAATAGAAAGAATGAATATGTACGGTGAATAGGCAGTGGACTTAAAGGAGCAGGAAATGAAAATGCACCACTAGTCAACATACGGACCACAGTCTAACTGTACAAGTGTACACGTCTTAAACCATTCTGACTCAAAAGAAAATGACAACACGATCGCCAATGTTCACGGTCTATTGGTTTATCCTTTGATCTGCGCACTTAACTAGTTGAAGGATCCATTGGACTTCAGTCATGAAAACATGAGACACCTAGATTATCTAATGTCGATGTACATTTTCTCATTTCATGCTGCCACATCAGCTGTTTACCTCCATATGGGTTCCTCCACTCCATGGGAGGAACGCAAAGTGAAACAGTGTGGTAGGCAAGTGTATGCCGTACGCAACAATTGACTCAATCGACAAAGTCTACTAAGTCTCACACTTGTGATAGAATATTATCTGACCCGGTCTCCAATCCTGCCTGTTCAATCACTATGACCACAATATAAGCCCGAACTGGTATAGTGAAGCGATTTAAAACATTGCAGAAAACTCAGGATTTTCAATTGTTTACCCACCGTTAATACGGAAAAGGACAACTTAGATTGCTCCAAATATTAAATGCCGTGGACACTGACGAGATTCGAACGTACATTTCAAACCCTCTCAATCTTTTGTACCGATTAAGTCACAGAGTCGCTCCAAAACAACTTCCAACATGGTAGAAACATTAGTGTGACAAAACCGAAAGAGCTTCTTATTGGTATCGGAGAGAAAGCGATTGTCCCACACGGTGCGTTAGTTGTATACTTTGGGTTAGATACGCTTAAGGTTGTAAACGTAGTTCTCCATGAGATCTTCGTGTGATAATAAGTAGTAAAAAAACAAACAAACAATGGAAATGTTCCAAACACAGCTAAATATTGTTATTCTATTCAGAACTTTAGTGGCATAGGAAAAAACCCAGAACAAACCAAGATATGCCACACTTTCAGCATGGACTGGTTCTGCGCCCTACAGACAAGATAATTATTGCCCCATGATGTGAAAGACTGAATTCCGCGGTAAGTGATCACTTTGGCGACAGACGACAAGCGTTCCACTGTCCGCTGACTCTCTGCCACACCTAACACGATTCTCCACAGTCTTGAGTTTCACAGGTGTGGTTGTCGTCAGAGTACAGGACGAAGGGTGTAGGGTGCCTATGAGATAGTGGGATATGCTTTTCCTCAGTAAGACTTCGTGCAAATGAATATGACGGGAAACACCATATGCTCAGCGCTCTCCGTGACGAGAGTGAGCCATTTTAACGATGTTTTAGTGGATACATAACATTGCAAAACAGTTCCCTTTTAGTTTCATCGTCAGTTCGATTTTCAATGCAACCACTTCACGTTGAAACAGAAGCGGCTAGCTAGAACAAGCGCTATATACGTACGTGCGTGCAAACAAAAATCTATCTGGCTCCGATCAAATTACCGCGTTGATAAAGGTCTTTTGAAATTACAGGCCACGTGATCCGCGTTAGATAAGGATGATGCAGAAAAACCATCTAGTTTAATGCTTTTGGGAAACTTGGACCATCAACGCAGCGAACCGTTTACACTGAGCAAATAGCTCACGTTGATCACTTTATCCACGTTCTGCGCCTGGAATGTGAGGCTGAATTTAGGAAAATATTTTAATCAAGACAATAACGACAGAATATCGCAGAGTTTATAAAACTCCAACTCATTCCGATTTTTCTGTACAGTGAACGCACACATAGGGTCACGTTATTTTAGTGCGGGTTTATCAACAATGTACCGGGAAAATTTGTTGTCATGATCGCTTCTTGGCACAGATTGTGAGCTACCGCATACCATGGGGGGCAAGCTGAAATACCACAATTAGATCGTAGTAAATATTTCTCGCCCTATACGGGAACTGTCATATGTATTCACTTGGAATTCAAAGATAATGGGGTAAATTTTTGTACTGCTAATATGCGACACTTATACTATCATAGGGAGTATCACTGTTACAAGTGCATTCAAATGAATTCAGGAACTTGATAATAAGGCTAATAAACGTGACAATGATGATGAAGGCAATAAAAATGATGCCTTTGATTCAATGTCATAATGAATTACTATTTTTAGGTTATTCGCACTTGTGGATATCTCACTTGACCAGACAGGTGAACCAATGAAGAATCAGCCGACTAACTGCGTGCACAAGCACTTTAGGACTACAGTCACCACTCTTAAAGATCTATTGGATGAGAAGACTAAAGAAAAACAGCCGCGAACGCAAACCGAATTCGACGGCTGACTAGTTCATTTTTGGGACACCAATTCAGGTCAAATAGTGCTTGTATACACTCAGAGACGGGTGACTTTCCAGCTTTTAGAAGTCAGGTCTGGAGAAAGATTCAAATGACCTACTAGCGCAGTCGACCGTCAAATACGAATTACAAGTTCAAAAGACCAAAACCAACCATGAGGAGGGAACCATCTCGGAGTAGAAGACCTCCAAGAACGAAACATTAAGTTCTCTGACCAGTCCCATTCCTACACCTTTGGATAAAGTTTGGGAAAGCCCATCGAAATGCGGCACTATATGACGTTCTCAGGCTCGGATTTCCCTGAGGATCTCCGCCTCATTTGAGGGGTCTGTTGTAACAGGCCGCCGGATGCTTGCCGGAATAGCTACGGGAGACACACGTTGATGACCAGCTAAATTGTGCTTGAAAGTGCTCCGCCTAGCACACGAGAGTCCGCTGCTGGTTATCGATAGGCAAACCGTCAGCTTCGCAGGTCGTTTCACACACATCCAATGCTTCGTTACCGGTAGCTCGGATGAGGTGAAACAGCTCGTAAGAATTTCCCATGGCGGCACCGTGCTCTATCTTCGGAACTCGTTGAGGCCACCAGACCTCGCGATCCCTTTGCAAGCTTCCATGGATTTCACGTTTCATTACGAGTCGTGTGTGATTGTTTTTGCTACCAGTCGCGATGGATCGGCGTGCGTCAAGAAGGTGCAAAGCCTTAGCAGAAATTCAGGGTATCACAACGCGACGGCTAAGGCCACAACTTACCAAGCGAGCAGAATGCAAGGCATTCTTGATGAGCCTCCGATGCCCATTGGTGTTTTGAAGTGGGGCAATGCTAGCTCTTCACCCAGCTTGCTTCGAAAGATCGATAGGCTGGTCGCATCAAATAGCTTCTGACAATCTATTCGTTGCTGCACCATGCGTTTCGAGCGCCCACCAAAGCAAATGGACAGTTTAGTGCTTAGTGGTCGGAGTCGACAGAAATACTCTAGTATGGCCGGCAGTCTGTTAGATAGCCCCGCCATTTGTAGCTAACAGCAACGTGGTCGATTTGGGTCGCCCATTCGAAGAGGGCGGATGCAAGGTGATTTGCTGGCGATTGAAATATCTGAAATACGTATTAGCCAGAAACAACTGATAGTCAGTACTCAGGGCCAACAACCGTTCCCCTTTTTCAGGACGACAGGAATCGAGATCATAGGGGTCTCGAAGATGCGAATCATTCGAGGACAGCCGACCTAATCGAGCACTCATGTCTCTTATCAAAACCACGGTGTCATTATGCCTTTGCGTGCTTGAGAGGTCGCATAGCATTTGATGGTAAGTGTTCTTGACAGCATCTGGGTTGCAATCTGCTGGCGCGTAGACTGAGACAACAAATAAGCTGCGTCTATCAGGGCGACGGTTAACTACCCTGCATAGTCCTCCAAGTCTCACCATGAATAGCCGGCTGTCGACTGGGATCAAGTCAAGTCGTGCACCCTCAGCCTTCTCACTGAGAGCCTCATCAATACCAGCTAAGCTAGAAGCCCCAGAAAAATGCAGATGAAACTTCACGGAGGGGCCAGACTGGAATGTCAGTCGGATAACAGAGCTGGAGTCTTGAATGCGAGTTCCGTGGATATAACACATAGTGACGATTAGGATCTCCGGTGTACGAGTTAAACAGCTCTGTTAACATACACGCGTTAATTTCCGCAATTTCATGTGGTTTGTTTGAAAGGGCACTGAAGACGAAGAAATACACCAATCGATGGAAGCGGGCTCATTGAGATTTTTATGCTATCTGAAGGAGGAAGCGAGATAACACGGACAGGACTAATTCCAGTGACACTACCAATACCATGGCCGACTTCTGAACTTGAGGAATGTGAGGGAATCGGGAGGCAGGAACATTAACGCGAATCAATAGAAGAAGAAACCCAGGGACTCTCTCAGTGGCAGTCAGGCCGGGCTGGAACATGTGCTGTTCTGATCTTCGAATATAACATCTCCCTATTTTAAAACCGTCGTTTCGCCTGCGATCTTAGCACATAGCACGCGCGGTTAGAACCCCTAGGTCTTCTGTGTGGTATTTTCTCATTTATACAATTAGGTCTGCAGTCCGATGAAATCTGACGTAGAAAGCTACGTACGCGTAGCAACTCGGGAACTTCAATATCGAGAATCAGTAAGCTGCGTGGGTATGTATAACGTGCTCGTATCATGTATTTCCATGCTGGAATTCTTGGATCTTTTGCTTTTGTTGAGCAGCAATTGGCTTGATTTTCCATTTGGTCCATTAACCTGGCAGTATCTACACGCAAATCGTCAACAAGAAAGCAAAGAACTGCTGTGCATGTGTTTCATCTCTGGTAGGGATAATCAACAGTGTATATCCGTCGGACCGGAACTGGGATGTGCACCCAGAACGAATGATTACCAGTCAAAACCTTCAAATATTAAATCATTTGGCCTAACAGTTAATATGTTTGGCTCACAATCGTTTGTCCTTGGCTTGCATTTCAGTCCGGAGGAAATGGATATGAATGGATGATTATTAATAACAAGGATGGAACAGCTTCACATTGTTTCCAAAGTTTTCAATGACGAGTTGCCTCGATGTGGTTCGATTTCAAAGGAGTCTAGAGCTATGGCAGAGCATTAGCTTCCACAAACGTGGTACGCATGCCAAACACTGGTACACAGTGGCTGAGGCTAGAAGTTTTGTAAGTGACCCGGATTGGTGACAACTTCGGATTTTGGTAAACTGGCACGGGGACCATTGGAAACATGGCGTACAGGGGATTGTGGACATCTAGTATGGAATTTGAGCAACTGGAATAACCCTTGATTCATTCACAAAAAATGAAAGGTACGGTAGTTTTCCAGCCTCAGCTATGACAACTATCAATCTTGCCCCAATGTATGCAGATTTTGGCTGCTATCTAATGACCAGAAATCCCAGGTAGGAAGAGAGAATGGATAACGAGAGATCAATTGAAAGATTGAAAACTATATGGAAGAAGGATTTCAAATGCAAGATTGCCACCGACTGAAGCACCGAATCATATCAACCACTGTCTTCAACCACCGTCTGAGGGAATCCCCTTGGATCCCAACCCGGTTGTTTAATCGGACCTAAACGGGACAGTTCATTGGTTAAAGTTTTCACGCTTTGTTCTTTGTAATCGAATGGCCACCATGCCGACAGCAACGATGCCTCCAGTTGTTGAATGCAAACCGAATCTTCTGTATGCAAGGACACACTTCGATAAACGACCACCAAGTGAGATACCCACCCCAACCAATTCTTCCGTTGCAAGAACACGCTTCGGATTTGAACGAATTCAGTCGTCCAACAGCGTTTAACATTTCGAAGGTCCAGAACACCACAAAAATACCAACATTATCGTTCAGACGATCAAGAAAATTCTTCAAGTTACTCAAGTATTCACTAATTGGCACAACATCATCTGTATGTTCTAATTCACACAATTTCTTGTCAGTATATACATCAATGTCACTATTCTCAAACGGAGACAAAGCTATCTCCACAAACATTTCAATAGTGAGGTTGAGAAAAAAGATGAAAAAGGACAACCCAGAAGAACACCACTTTTCGAGGTGAGCTCGGGTGAAATTTGGTGAAAAATGTACCCACTCGGCTTTGGTCGTTTGAATACGGTGCGATACAGCGCCAGAGATGTACGGACCAATGTTGTTTTCAAATCAAGAACAACAGCAATCATGAGTCTACTGTGCATCTACATTATAGAATTTACCGCGAATTATGGTCGTGGGGTAAACGCAAACTCGACCGTGTCGGAACTCGGCTCCGTTCTTACGCATTCACAGTTCGTGAGTAACAGATAATCGACGGAGAATAAGACACGCGGGCAGACTGGATCGGATACATACCAAACTAATTCCGGTGTGATTTTCATTGGAAAATCTACCACCATCTTTATGGATTTGCTCCATTCCTCGAACTGACCTTAGAAGTTTTGTTAACTCTGGCGTAAACACATAATCACCATCCTCGAACAAAAACGGATACAGGCCATCTAGCCTAGCAGATTTGCGCCTTTTAGAAAAACCTAACTCCTGACCATGCCCAATTTCTGATGGAGGGCTGATATGTGCCGTCGTTTTTTTAAGTTACAGTTATAGTTGAGAGCCCCATCGTCGAATCAGCCAACCAAACTCCTCCAAAACAAACGTAGAGTGCCTAAGGTACAAGCAAGGCGAAGCAAAAAAATCGTATTGAGGATATTACATTATAGCACTGATTGGGCTTTTTCAGACAACCATTCAGGTAGTGCGCATTGAAAAGATGTGGAAACAAATCGAAGCAGTCAGTGTGAATTATGAATTGGCATCACGCACGTGAGTCAAAACATTGTGAATGGGGTTACGCTGGACAGGGACAGTGTTTATATCAATTATGTAGTACAGAATTGAGACAATTAGTTTGCTTTGTTTCTACCAATACTGAGAATTTCAACTCAATAACTGGATGTTAGGAACAGATCAGAAATGAATGACAGCCAGTTTGTTAATAGGAAGAAGAATGAGTAATCCGAGTATCAGAACACCCGAATTGTTAACACTTAACTGCCCACAAAACCCATGAAGAAATCAAATTTACTACGATTGTTTAAGGCAACTATGCCGGATGTATACATGTAGATAAGTGGACACGATACGTATCAGTTCTTTACTGCGATCCCAGTCCGGCCTTCTGCTAGTGTGACTGAATCAATGTTGAGTGAACCTGGTCAGTCACGCGAAGTCCAGTATTGCGTACTGTTTTAACATTGCTAAAGAATGTCCCTTTGAGTTCAATACCTTTTTCCGCGTGCCCAAATGAGCAAGTGGAGCATCGGCAAGGTATCATCAATCACGTGGGCAAAAGCTCTCCAACACAATAACTCCAAATTCTTATTTGACTGGGTTTGTCAAAAATTGCTCAAACTAGGGGCACACCACTGCGTCTTCATTACATGCTACATGGATGAGTGCACGCAATATGGCGTCTAGGTCTGACTGCAGAGGTAAAAACAATTGACGTCTAACCCCACCGGATATGGGATTCAAATCTCTGACCTTTGAAGTGACAGACACTGAATCCACCATGAATCCTGATAGATAACTGATGACGCTAAGCTGGAGATTGAAAGAACATACATTTGTTGTGAATTATATAAAATATCTCAACTTCTCCCTTGTTTCGCGATCCGTAATTCCCACTTTCACTATTGTTCGGAGGCTCGTGAATTGTACAGATATATACTGGCAGCTAAATTATCTGGGTTGTTTTTCAAATGCAATAACAGTAGCTAATGATCACGGAAACAGAGCACCGGCAGCTAAACACACGTGACTTTGAACCAACAGCAGGCAGACTTACTGGACATCGGGTTCAACGGACTGAGACGACATTCGGAATAGTCATATGGGGCTGAATAGGCTTGTTGGACCAGTTCTATCCCAGCTAGACGAACCTCCGGGCTCACCTGAGTCCCCGTCCACAGGTATACCTCAGAGCCAAAATCGAAAACAAAAGCCTGCATAGAACGCAAAGTGAGAAAATAACTGACTAAAGTATGTAATGTGTAACCATGATTGTGCATAAATAGATCAGTTAGAAAAACATGGAGGATTTTGTTGTAACTAAAGTATGTTTCGCAGTCAAAGAATTAAATTGCATTGCACTTGCGGCCATGAATAACTCATGGAATCCAGATGATTTTCAATACTTTTATGGGATACGTTTGGTATGCAACTCCCGGATTTGTCTTCTACGGAATTCTGACGCTACAGTCGACAAAGTCTCCCCAGCCGATAGAGACTAAAGGACTCGAACCAACGACGACACATGAGTAATGTACTGTATTTACTGTGGTGCCGAAATAGCATTGAAATGACAATGCACACAGAAGCGAACTAAAGTAGGAATGCCGAGTGGCAGGCACGAATCGAGAGCGGAAACTCTTGAGAGTGTGGGATGAACGGAACTGTACAACAAACGCGACAAAACAAATACCACAAAACCAGAATCAAGTGTGAAAGTAGATCAAAGAGAAAATAATGTCCGAAAATAGTTTGTTTTCTCACGTCACTCTTATTCCCGATTGCAATTCAACTGGCCCATCTGATGGACTCAGGTGCAGTACAAAATGAGCTATGTAGATCCATGAGGAAGCCAGTGAACATATATTGTTACTGTAAGTACTTGTACATTTTCAATTTTCGTTTAACGTTCATGTGATAATGCACGTAGTTTTCAGCAAGGGGACCACTGTCAATGATAGGTTTCTGAGTGGAATTAAGGAGGACTTAAACCCGCGCTAGTCCCACCAGAAAGTCACGATCAGGGCTACATTACGTTAACTTAACTGGACACGGAATGGACGAAAATAGACTGGATATTGCTCCTTTCTCTTCTTTTGCTTATAGGTAAGTTTGCACACCCATATCTCACCTATTCAATGATGACCCAGCCCACTGTTCATCGCAAAATGGGACAGCAATTTCTCCTGGTACGTTGAAAATTACAGGATAGATAAGGGAGGAAACTATGAACAATGGAAATGATGTCGATTCTTGTCAGGTCACATTGTTTCGGAGCAATTGGACACATAGATAGATAATCACGGAATGTTTGTTGGCAGACATTCCAGAGTTATTGATGCCTGGAAAAAATCAGTCCAGAAAGAATTACCCCTTGTGAGTCAGCGTGTCTAAGTCGGCGGATCAGACGGAGCATAGCCACATCCGAAAAAGGACTAGATGCCGTCTGTCGTATCTGCGGGTCATAGACAGGAAAGCGACCATCAAACTGGTAACCGGCTACAGATGTCGTGGAGTCAGACTCGCCGAACAAGCGAACCTGGTCGAGCGGCAGCAGGTGCAGTAGTGTCCGAAAACGTGCTCGGTTTCCAGTTGTTTGGCTTCTCGAGTAGTGAAACTATGTAACCACCAAGAAGTACGGTCATTGTCGACCGAACAAAGTCGGACAATAGTAGAGGAATTTGAACGATGGTCAATATAATTCTGTTGCTGAGGTTGACGTCAATACTAGACATAAATGTTGAAGGACTGATCTTCCGAAAGTCAATCAAAAATAAGAACACAATTCCACTTACTGCTCACGTTTGGTAAGCCGTGGTGCGTCAGCCTTAATGGATTACAATTTTCTACTGCAGATCTGAAACCACTTTAGAGGCTCGGAAATCTAGAACGGAGCCCAAAATGTCAATGGCACACAACTTAACCTTTCAAACCACTCAAGAATGACAACCTTTTATTTTACCTTCTAGCTTAGTCGATATCGAAATTGGTTGTCCAATCTTTACTACTCGATAATCAATCGACATGCATTAAACAAAGGGTCATTCAGATGAACCTGAGAATCCGGTATCGTGCCACCATTTTTTTTAAATGGCATGTATCACGCATAAGTATGGTGGGAGAAGTGCGCCCCATTGTCATTAAATGCGGGTGGGGGAACCCTACAAATCGGAATGACATCGAACCAAATTAAGTTCCACTAGATTAGGTCTGGCAACGAGCCGGACAACAGTGAATCGTCATCTTTCACCAAAGTGAGCGGCAGAGAGCGGGTTCGAATCGCTGTCACTTTTCAGACTGGCAGGCGTTTAATCCACTCAACCAGGCCCGGTTGGCCTCAAAACTTCACGAAATGGTACAAACGAACGGATGAAAAAACAAACACTTTCAATCTTTAGGATTTAAAATAGCTATTGTGACAATCATAGATTACACAGCCACCACTGTATAGGTTGTAACTAGGGCTGAGAATGCGGTTGAAGAAGAATCACAATTACGCTGAGGGGATAAATGATATTTTTCACGAAATACGCAAACCAATTCCGGTGGAGAATTTCGGATTCTTCAGAGTGAATTTGCGAGACAATTTAGCACGACGCTATGAGGTTACAGTTAGTTTTTGCAATGTAACTGTCAAGAGCAGGTGGAAAAACACCAAACTTGATGGACTTTAGCCCTTCCAGTTTTCCGGTCCGTCGCATGAACAAACCATCCCAAGGAATAGATTACAACAGATCAAATGGAAAGAAATAATATTCATGATTGTGGTGGGAATTCCGAGCGCCAATTTCTGGGCACGAATACCACTTCTATTACCTGAACGAAACATGCAAATGGTTGATATGAAAACAATTAATTGAGACACAAGTAACGACTTCAGATGTTATTTGAGTTGATTTGACTATCTACTCATTTAGAGAAGTGCAATGAGAACCAGCAACTAATCCCTTCGATATGAAATATCGATGTGATTCGTTGGTATACATTTGTGAAACTCGCGGATGACTGTAGTGGTTTTACCGGACGGTGAGCTTTTGCTTTCCCAGACCGCTTTTTTTTCTTTTGAATATCTGTGCACTTTTGGTCTTTGGAAAAAGACACAAAAATACCAAGAAATTACCCATCATACAACACTAATGTCTAAACGACCAGGAATAAACATGAAAAAGCCCACGCGGTAGTGGCTTGTCGGAATATCTTTGCACTCCTCACAAGTACAAAAAGGCATTGGCATTGGCCGCAACGCCATTTAAGTCCAGAAGTTTCAGGCAAACCCAATCAGTGAGAGCATCGCCAATGAATACGAGCTCGCTTTGACCGTATGGGTCTCCAAATAGTCTCCAAATAGGTAGTGAACCCCATTGTGCTGTATTGTTACCGTTATAAAAGGACTTCTATTCTATATAGGGATATGCTTCTAAGCAGCCCTCCAACGGCCATGCTTAAAGTAACGAAAGCATTGACTCACTGATTCAGGCAACGGGTTTTCATTGTTCTTCTCTCCAAGTACGCTCATTAATGCCCACTCCAAACGCATTTTCCGGTGACTTTCAGTCAAGAGATAAACGGGAATCTGTTTGCTTAATGGTTGAAATCCATATTAGATTGATTAACATGACAACATGGATGCAGGATGAATAGGGAACGATATGTTACCGATTGCAGCTGCCTTAAAACCTCCGAGGAGAGAAGGCAGATGTGGATAAGCCCAACCATCACCTTTACTTAGTCACTACCTCCAATGGGTTTCGTTAATGACCAGGTTTAATTATGAACCGGTTCGACCGTCACAATAATTGTTGGTGTGGAGAATTGCATTACATAAAAACGGAAGTGGACTTCATTGAAATGAATTATTTTAAACCGAGTGTGTGTGGGACCCTCGAATGATAGCCTTTTGCGTCAAGCGACCTTTTTGAGCAAACATTTTACACTCTCTGCTAGAAATGTCCCCATCCAGAATTATCCTTCATTAGCTCAACCCTCATAACAGTCAAAATGCTGTTTTGGGGGACCGGAATGACTTGATCGATCCCGATCTTTTTGCCATTATGATGTCAATGAAAATGGATGACCTGACCCATTCACTCGTCAATTAATGCTCGCGATTGCGACAGTAATTCGTGGCAATGTGACCCCATTCCTCGCGAGAAGAAGTCTTTAACACGCCCCAGCGAGTGATGTAGACACATTTGATCCATTTCCTTGATGAATCGAAGGAATATTGATTCACTGACCCAAACGATCGTTTTCCACTGTTTGTTTGTAACAACTCAAAGCTTGCTTCTAAAGCAAAATTCCGCGATGACCAATCAATACAAATTCGAGAATGTGCCCTCCTAAGCGAAGCCTGTGCCTGTTGGCTCGTCGAAACACTGTGCGTGTGAAGGTCGGGTGGTTACGGACCACAACGGTTGCTCACAGCCCCAATTCAACATCGGAGAGCTTTGATGTCATTATTGCACGGTCTCCTCTTCCTTGAGTGTCATGAGTGATCATCCGCACCTGCAAACCAGCTGACCCAGCTTTACCGCACCAGTACTGAGAAACCAAAACGTTTGATACCGGGTGATTTCAAGGTTTAGAATTCCCTGGTCGCCGAATTTCGATTGTATATCAAACTATTATGACTCTCTTGTGAACCACATATGAGCTTAGATTAGCGAGTAAGCATGTGAGCTGTCCGAACACAGACAGTACATGCTTAAAAACATCTCATTTTCATGATTTCTGCTCGTGCAACGGTAGACCGTGTCACGGGGAACTGTATGTGGATAGGTTTAGATGGCATAGAACCACCGGATTACAGCTTATTCAGGGTGGCGTTTCTTGGCGGACAGCGTAAATCAATAAACACCTACGGGTAAAGATTACCAACCAAGCTGAACAAACTGCTCAATATTATCATGCTTTTTCGACTTTTTGAGGATAAGCATAGCACAGAGACTGTTTGGTAAATCACTTCGCAAGCATGTCAAATATCAGAATAACTGTGAAAGTAATCCTTTTGAAAAAAATGAGCAGAAACAAAGGAGAATTCGAATTATTAGATTTAGTCGTCTCGAACGATTTGGACGTTTATTTTACGATTCACGAGATACACGACCCTTATGGATGATTAGACCTGGAAACGATAAACTAGATGGACACTTAGAGCTTTTACATAACGAAAGTTAGAGGCGGTCTTCATAGGTTCGTGATCAATGACCACCGACTTTGGTGTTGCGCGATCTGCCATCAATCAGTGAGACTAACTGTATCCTAGCTTCGACGGTTTCGACTAGACTACGATGACGTAATGTGTGCGACAGGAATACCGGATACAATCACCAATCTATGGGACCGCCCAATCTTAGCCATGAAGAATGGCGATGCTCAAGATAAACTTGGAACTGTAAAAAACGTCAACTAAACCGCAACATCTTAGTTGTGAATCTGTGCTGACCATCTCTTTCTGATAACATGCACAGTAAGTCATAATATTCTTTCCCACGCACTTTCTCAGGCGCACCCTGAACACCAGAACGGGAACGGCTCAGCAAGTAGTTTTTCTGTCTCGGCAACATGCGTTATATGGCAGTCACATGACAGGAACGATTTAACTAGCCGCTAAAAGCTACGGGCGTGATCATTTCTCATGTTTTCTCATAGGATTAAGTGATTTATTTTTCTTTTCTATTCGGTTTCTTTTTCACAGAAGGCGAGACGAGGCTTTTGTACATTTTAGCTAGCATTTGTTCAACTGATGTACTTTCCCAGTTGTGATCCGGATACGGGAGAAAAGATGGTCAGGTTGTGTTCGCTCGATAAGTTAAATTGTTCAGGTTTTCTTGCATAGGGATGTTTGGAAATGGTTAAAAGTGCTTGAAGCAAAGCGTAGAGACGGCGGAAAAGTGAAAACGAGAGAAAAAGAAGTTGCACATATATATGTGTGCGTGTGTGTACGTGTGTGTGCAACACAGAAAGCAAAATTACACTCACCTTATCACTGCGCAACATGCTCTTCCTCAGTATGGTACCCCAATGCGCAACACACGGAACCAACTGGTCAGTTGTAACCTCGTAAACGCGATTTGTGTGCTGGATTAAGCTTTCGTACAATTCATCCTCCTCGGGTAATCCATGTGCTAGAGTAAATAAACAGTATACGCCTGCATGAATTTGCGCAAATGACCTTGACATGATTGGACTGAAAAATGTAACAGGCAGAAGGATTTCAAGGAAGTTCAAGAGCACAGCAATGATAAAATCGGAACAACAATACAAAGTCTACCGGGGACGATTCAAGATTTGCTCTGTTTCTTATTAATTGGCAATGCAAAACACTTTTCACACAACTTGCAATATCCGTTAGCTTGACAGGCGAAGGATGTTCGATTGATAGGGGAGTTATCCAAAGAGAACAACATGAAAGTCAGGTGGAGAGTAAATTTTATTTACCTTCGTTAGGATATCTGGCAGACAGAGAATCCCGAACCTACGAACACCTTAAAAGTTGTCAATACGGTAATGTTTGAGGACCGTATTACTGTTTATTCTGACTGAAGCCGGTCAATAAACACGGGCAACTGGAGCTGGTATCTAGGAAGTGGAAGATGAAAAATCTGCCGTGGTCCATGGTAAACATCAAACAACGTCTTTTTCTTCCCTCTTTTTCTCACTCATTCTTTGTCGTCTAAACCGTGGTTTCGATGGCACAATTTGAATTTCACTCAAGAAAAAAACCTCGCCCAATGATAGAGATCCCAAAGGAGAGGCGTGTTTGACGCTGGTATAGTTCAAACCCAGATAACTGTCGCTTAAACGCAACGACGCCGACTGCCTGATCACAACCCAACAATAATGATACGTAATAAGTAGATCGAATGGTAATGACGACGATAGTATAACCTAGACACACTTTACCTGTTGAATGTTGCATGTATGGTCCGTTGCTGTGGTTAGACGATAGCGTTTGAATCGAGATAAATTACCTTTTTTCACATTCTGTACCATTTTTTCAAATGATTGGGTTTTTTACGGCACAGGAGAACACATAATAGGGAGATTGCGAGAATATCACGAATGCCTGTGGCATTTGCTTTTTCTGGCAGGAACTTGGCGACCAACTGTATCATTATCGAGCGAGGAAGGAGGGGGAATGGCTTATCAGAAGAAAAGCCACAATCTCTAATTCGCATCTCAGCAACTTGGCGAAACAAAAAACAAGATTTCCACAATGGAAACTCCTCGACTGAGAGGATACACCTGTAACCAAGAGCTGCGAACGAGATGTTGATGAATGTATGCGGCACAGAGTGTACAAGCGGGAGAGTGATTGAAAACAATCTTCAGCCGCATTCGTTCTTATGATTAGGAGGTGATAATCACCAAAAAAACCGTACGTTTGGTACAACCATTAACGTCAGACTAATTATATGGGGCAGATTTTGGGTTCACTACCTAATACAGTTTTCTCAGATGTGAGTTCATATAAGCATTAACAAAATTAATCAGCGTATGTGAATAAGAACAACCTTTTTGTTGCAGATAACCACTAAATGTGTGCATTTTTAATGTTGTCGATTTGAAGTCCGACGGAGATTTCTAGACATTGGTAAGTCTTGTTTATCATAAGTCGCGTGAATTACAGTATAGGGGACAAAGACATTAGGTTTGAATAGAAATACCTAAAAGTTGTTTACTGATGAATGTTCACAAAATCCTCGTCTTGTTGACCATAGTTCCGAATGCAACAGAATCACGACTGAGTAGACAGACAAAAGCGGGAGTGTTCCGGAGCTGGATAGCCTATTCCACTGAATGGCAATTTGCCTACTTAAACGAGTCATTAGCATTAGCATTAATAATCAGTCGGGGCTTTTATCTTGTCTCGCTTTAACCTTTTCTTTCCTTCTCACTCACGTTACGACAATGTGCATTGTCTTTGAGAAACCATTTGGAGTAGTTGTGAAGTATGAATGCGAAAAAGAAATGACACTGAGAATTCATGAGGCTGACAACCTGATCAGCAGTAGTCAAGCTTTGAGGTCATGGCACATATATATATATATATATATGCGATCGGAGTTCAAGCGAGTCGTCCACATCACAGAATAAATAAAACTATGGGTTGCGGTAACAAGGTTCTACCGTGGTTTTTCACCGACCTTTATAGCGATTCTGAATTCCGAGACAATAGATAACTTTAGCATTGACTGATTAGTCGGATCACGCTGAAAGAAATAAGGTGTGATCTGTTGCCGAATTAAGAATCAGATTGATGAGTAACTTTATTTTAATCATAAGGGCTTACGAGCGACGGCGATTGTATTCAAGGTGAAACGGAAATAAAGGGCCTATTTTATTCACTAAAATTCTATACAAAGAACGTCACCAAAGGCCAATGGACAAGCTTAAATATCAACTACATGGCCACCAAATTGGGCGTGAAATGATTCATCGGAACACGAGTAAGAAAAAGAAAAAAATGGAGAAAGAGAAAAAGACTACTCTAAAGTTCAACTGTTTTGTTAGTTGTTTCGGACTGTTTAGGAGTTCTTCTCATTAGTGCGCGCCCATTGGGTGAGGCGCGCCAACGACCGAAAATCGGAGAGCAGACAGCAGCTGAGTCCTACGCATGCACGCATACACCCAAGCATCAGCATGTTTACATGAACGCTGAGTAAGCGGTTTGGTTCGGGTTGATACCAAATGGCACGTGGTCCGTCTGTCACTGACCGTTTTACGAAGTTCCCATCACACTGCATAGCTGCTTTTTCCCAAAGTTTTTATTATGGCCTTCAGCAGGGAAGAACATCGATGGATTATTATTGAGTGGTGCAAACAGAAAACCCGGTGAGTGTGCCCTGATGTGACTCACACGTGTTGTCTACTCTCTTATACGGGATGTTTGTAATACAACTGGGCGCTAGATTTTTGCTATTCGCTGAATGTGAACGTCTATCGTCGTTGATGCCAATGGACTGGCTGAGAACGTCTAAATCGGATACGTAAGCCCACCAGCTTATTTCTAAAACTATTTATCTTCACTAGAGAGGGACTCAGTGGTTGTTCAGTGAGCACTTTTGGACACAGAAACCATGGTAATTTTATGCTTACTTGTTTGAATTCCAATCTATGACCGTGAGATTCGAGCTCCAAAGGGGCTATCCGATGCACGCGTACAGCGACTAAGGAGTTCTGACAAATCAGACCAAACAGCTGATTCCATGGTTTAGACTAATCAGCCGACAATTGCTAGCGCGGCATATGGCTTCTATTGACCAATGGAGTGGTGCTCACCCCCTGTCTATAGGTCGGAAATCATCGACATTTGCTGACAACTGTTTGATCTAAAAAGCCAAGTACCAGCCGTTAAGTAAGTGGAAACTGGGAAAATGTTATTCTGGTGGAAATGGTTACCGCTCAAGAATGTTTCAGGGCGAACAGGATGTTTTGTATCCCACGGGGAAAGTGATCATAGGATCACTAAAAGTACTGATATCAGATTGACAAATTGGAAGCTGTGCATGTTGGTGTTATCGTTGACTACCTTCTAGACACATTTTCAAGTGCAGATTTCCCACCACGGTATAGTTCTAAATCGCTGATTCTAAAGTCACGCGACAAGGCAGTTCGGAACTTAAACTCTCAGTCCAAATGTTAAGGATATACCAAAGCTGATTTCGTATCCCAAATTTTCGATTCACAATAAAATAGTCAGTGGTGGTCAAATAGTCAAAATGCTCTCCCAAGCTCGGAGGTGTTTTGTTTCAGATCACGCCACTTTTCGCCTTACAAAGATAAAGTCTACATGTCACATGGCAAATCAAAGTAGTGATGTGCTTGCCGAAAATATGCATTATTTCAGTGTTATGCGTTGACAAACCATCCACTAAAATCTAGAACCATGATAAATGCCACGGCAGTTTTTTATTCATACACGAAATTTAGCACTCATTTTAACCCATCAGGCCGAATACGCTGATTATTCTCTGAACTGTCGTACCACAATCATACTTTTTGAACCACATGTTCACAGATTGACTAAAAGAGACAAATTGGTACTTTGCTTTTCTGTGAACTGATAAAAAACTATCCGTGGATTGCAGTTCCCAATTCGTTGTGGGCACTTCCTGTGGAAGGATTCACGCATAATCGTAAAGCAGCACATGACATCCTATTGGAAAACTAGTGATATATATATACATATATATATGTAAAAGTTAGAACTATTTTCTGGACGGGTGAAAGAAATTTCCCCGGGAAAACTCGATGGGTTTGGCGGTTATCGCGGCTCGCCACGTATACGTACCAGGTACTCTTCTGTCCAGGCATCCTTGTACATGTACACTCCGACCTGGTGTCTCGCTAGAATCTAAATTTTATCGTCAGGACTGCGCACGGCGGCGCTTTGTCGAAGAGTCTACAGAAAAACCGCGGCTATGGTCCTTTGATAATTATCATTTGAACCGAGCCAACCGTGGGAACGAGGACAGAATGCCGCCAAAATGGATGTCCATTGTGAGTAGTACTTATTTATATACACATATGGAAGTCCGAAACGAAGATAGTCAAATCGAAAACTGTAAAACAAGCAAAAGTTTATCACAGAAATTAGGCACACGTAATGATAGCAGGTGGTCAGTGTTAAGATATGGGTCTGAAGTGGGGTTGGGCACAAAACCATTTCCATCTTGCATCACCCATCTCCCCGCGTAGTGCATCAGAATATGCTTTTCATGGACCACCGGTCTGTAACCATCGGTTTGGAATAACCGTCCGAAAATCAGCACAAAGGACAGATGGGCAAAGAATTGAGAAAAAACTGTCAAATATTCGCGTAAATCTCACAACCGTACACACATACGCAGTAAGTTCGATGCAAAAACTCCCATTTTATTAGCTACCGCCAGATGTACAAGAATAAATGAAGCCGCACAAGACAGTGTCACCGGTGCAAATTGGCAACATTTCTCGTAGAATTCGTTTTTCCGCTTTCAATTTCACATTTTGCAATCACTAGCCTGCACCAACGTTAATAACGCTGTGCTATCAACATTATATCATTCGCAATTAAAACTGCACCAATGTCCTCTGTTTTCGATCGCTACCAGGCATCACCATCTGCTTAAAGAGAAGAAGAAACGGCAACCAGTGAAGATTGAGTGCAAAGTAATAAGGTGAACAAGTGTACGGAAGCGAAACGTTTCGAATGCAAGAACACCAGCGACTGGGGCACTGAGTCAGATCACCAACACTTGGGGGGGGGACCCCGTGAATCCCAACTCGAGCCAGTTCACTAGTTAATGTTTTCCTGCTTTTTCCCATATCACTGACCGGCCATCTGGACCACTCCTTCAACCACCACTTGCCTGGGAAAACAACGTACAACGAGGTAGTCGTTCTTTGCGCAGGCGCAAAGCACATATAGCAATACGATGAGAGTCAGCTCAGTAGTGTTCGAATAACATCAGGAAACTGAATACGTGGCCGATGGTGATGAGGTGGTCAACATAGTGGTATTTTAACCTAAAGTTCGCGAGTTCGAGTCCTCGTACCATCAATCAATTTACCACTTGGCAGTCCCCAATCAGATGTAAAGCATTTCGAACAAGACACACCCTATTATCTTTTTAACTGGGAAAAAATAAGATAAAAGGTCCTCACAGCTGTACGTCTTATCCACACGTGCTTCAATATGGGACCTATAACAGATGTATGCAAATGGAACCATACTAAGACCAAGTTTCTGGTCTCTACGACGGTGATCGAACTCTTTACTTCAGTACGATTAATAATCTAGTCAATTACAAGGAGGGCAGCCGATCTGCGGTTCATACTAAGAAAAATCAAATTTCCAGAGAGGCATTCGCATCCATACTCGAGCAAGGTTTCTAGGGGAGGAGGTTCGAAACATGATGCTGATGGTTGGGTCGGATCATCGCTTCTGAAGACAACCTGGGAAAACATGACTTACTAAAATATATCAGAATACAACTAGTCTTTCGAAGTTAGAACGAGGGTAGATTTTGACCCGTTAAGTTTTTCCTAATTCATAAAATTTCCCAGCTGATCGTACACCTGAAAGATCACTTTAATTCGGTGAATCTGCAGCCTGTTCATCATTGGGAATGACAGGCTAGTATGCCGTTGGAAGTGCATATTACCTGTTATATAGTAAACGAATCAGAGTTGTGGGAAGGAAATGACCCATAACCTCGAGTTTCTAAAGAGGAAAAGATGGACCAGAACCAATGATCATGGTTCGGTATGGTAACGACAGTGAAATGTTGTCTGGTACTGAATACCGCAACAACAGAGTAGGCTACAACTGTTGGAATACACCGGTTCTTGGAGGTCAGCTTTAATATTCGTTTTGATCGGCACTTCGCACAGCACTTAACCAAAACAAGGCTAACAATCTACTCAACAAAAGTTTGATTCACCTTTGGACTGTAACTGACTTTGTTGTTTCCGTGCACCATGCAACCTGCACCCTATTTCAATGGATGTAGATGAACTTCTATTTGAAACCGTTGGGGCAACAATTTACTTGACCCTGATGACTTAGAGCTCAAACGCACAAGACTAAGCAGCTATAAGACGGCGATCTTACAGAATCGGACCAATAGGGCGTGGAAAGCGTGATGGCCAAACATGCCACGAAAATGACATAAAAATGGTGTGAAAAAGTTATGAAGCGAAATGGTAGATCAAATTGCCATTTACTTGGCTTCTTACATAAAAACTGAGAGGTCACTGTAACTTTGTGGCCGGTTTGTCCACAGTTTTTGGTCACGGTTTCATTTTACAAAGCCAACAATAGCAATTTCGCGTGTTAAGCCTTTTTACAGAACTGTTCTAATAAAACCCGCACGTGGTTATGTTAGTCCAACTAGAAACGGAGTTACCGTGAAAATCTAGTTGAGCATGATTATAGAACTTGTCGAGGGATGTGAAGAATTCAATAAACACAAAGTAATAGTGAAACCCAAAAACCTCATAGACTTAGGCATATTATCCATAGCATTAATCTGTTGTGGAGAGATCTCGTAGATTCTAACTTAGGGGTCCAGGAAGTCCTACTCGAACTTGCTTTTAAGGAACATTTTCACTCCTTCACACTGTGTTATGAACCACTCACCTCAACTAAATGATAACCGTTGTTCACTTAAGGAAACAATGCGCAATGGCCGAATTCTCTGGAGCATTTCTGTAATCCAAGCCACAGCATAATGTTTGTAAAAAAACGATCCTCTACTAAACTAAGATCCGCAAGCTTTATATACCATCAATTCCAAAACGCTCAGTCTAACTGAACCCAGTTCTTCAATTTGATATGGTCTGCCATAACATGAGCGGAAAATCATGAGATTTGTTGTGGAGGTCATGGCCGGCGGTGGCCAAGCAGATAAGGTCGTGGCGTTTGGACTTGAAGGTCGCGGGTTCGCATCCTCCCGCCGCCGGTCAACTTCCCCACTTGGCAGCCCTCTGTTGGCCGCGGCCCCCTTTCTGAGAAAAGATGTACAAAATTATTTCATTAATAAAGGAAGCAAAAGATAAAAGATAAAAAAACTTCAAAAGTCTTACTGATTGTTAGCCGGGCTTACTAAACCAGAGACTAAAGGAAGCCAATGCCTGCGATTTCGAACGGCCATTTATATCTCACACCCAGTGGACCATGTTCGACAGCTATGATCAGTAACGTTGGACAAACTCTATTAGCATAGTCTCGGTTGTTGCGGAAACAGATCTCGATCAATAAGACGCATTCCCATTTCTCCACTAACCGGAAGTTTTGTTTGTCAAGGTGACAGTAACGGAAATTAGTCGTTCGAACTGATTGATCAGCGCCTTCGTTATCTACTAATAATCCCGCTTGGACACGTCTATGAATGACGCAAAACTAATATGAAGAGAGCAGCAACGCAATACAATGAAGGTTCAGCAGATGGCTGGGAAGCCAGCTGAGTGGGAAATCGGAGCACAATGTTTTCCAGAGTGCCAATGTCAATGGTCAAGTTCATTTGAAAGTGTCTATTTGACACATACACTTCCAGTGCCGAAGAGAACTGATGAAGTGACTTCCCTGGATAACAACAACCAGCTTTCACATCATCCCCTAGTGGTTTCCTTGAAAGACCTCACTCATTTGCAATATTCTGGCTAGTTTGAGGGGGGTTTTATCTTAATGAATAGTATATTTGGAATTGGTGATTTTTACAAGTGACTGATCGATTCCCTATTTTTAGCCTCATCAGTACTATCGTGACGTTCTATCACTTGCAACAATCAAGCTTGGTATGCGAATAGTATGTGCCGGAATATATAGACGGACAAGGGACTTGGTTGACAAAATGCACAAATCGTATATGTATGCAGCCATTGTGCTCTGGGTACTGGTAAAATTTGAATGAACAGCCAAAGATGGTCGGCAGGTTCGGAAAGGAAGTAAAAACTAAGTTTTTCGAGGTAACAGATTACTGGAAAATTAGTATACGAAGGCAATTCTAAGTGTAAGTTCTGGCTCAATCAAATAAGTACCTTTGAAAGCTCATAATAGATGCATATACGAAAACGGTTAGCACAGTCCTGGTGTAAAACTGACCCTAACAAGTGGATATATAGACAGTATCTTTGGTTCCAGTTGTTGTATCATTACCGGGTAGGCAGTGTGATTTTCAGTTTGTTAATGAGATCGAATTAGCATGTTAGAAAAAAATGAACTGGTTCCTTGAAAAATAACATGAAGGGAAGTTGGGGATGTTCTTGTGGCTTAGCACGGTGGATTGGATTCCATGATAGACAAACATATCTACCAAGGTACCAATACTCGTTTCGGTTACCTCGACCAGGTCATTGTGATAAGCGGTTTGTTCATTCAGGTATATATCATAGTCTTATGCAAGTTTGTCGAGTGCAACACCTCGAACAGTTTCTAATTAGCATACACATTTTAAAATTGTGAATTTTTTTGTATCGGTTCCAATCACGTTTGTTTGTTTGCTTCTTAGCAAACCGAACCGATCCGTTTCTCTCTAATTCTTAGCCTCTAGTCCCCTCACACGGAATCCTTGTATATTGCCGGGGTTTCATGCTTTATAACGTTTGGCATGGAAAATATACGCAATATGGCGTGCCGCACACAGGAATTGTGACGAATGGTGTGATGAGCTGAGTTCACCGAAATTTCTTTGCGAAACACTGTTTCCGTTTAATAATTGTGCACCACTTTAGTTTTTTAAGGGGCGTTTCCCAAACACCACGCACAGCATTCACACTATCACCTTTGGTTCCGTGTCCGATAAATGGAAATAACTAACCAATGACTGACCGTATCATCCGAGCCGTCATGGACAGACCTTAAATGGGACCAATTTCATGTTGACAAAGACAAAGGCGACCAGTGAAATGAATTCCTCAAACGTGTCCAATCTACTGAATCAGAGTGCATGAAACCAGGGCATAATTGGGAGCTTTCCACAAGGTTGACTGATCATTGGTTTTCAGTCTAGGGTAATCAACTGAAACTGGATTTTAAATCAACCATTCTCGGCGTTCGACGATGACCATCATCCGGGGCAGAATGCTGTTCTCAGATTCAGCAAATTAGCCTAAGTCGCTGCTGACCAAAATTCAGTTTAGATCTTGAGAATAAATGGGCTAGATGCAAACTTCGTTATTCAATTTTGCAATTAGGATACAATTAGTTCAGATAGTGTATTTGTTGATGACCACACTACCTCAGCTTTTTCCTTACGGTTACACTCGTTAATAGTAGGACGGCCAATTCCTTATTTTGACCAATTTTCATTCCAAGTTCACGTAACTTCTTGTCGTTGAAGGCGAACTGGTTGAAATTTATTACCTTTTCCGAATTGAAGGTTGTGCAACTGTTGACTGGCATCGGATCTGTATTTTGGGCACTACCAGAACCTGAACATTGACGCAAACGAAACGGTATAATGGTCACCTAAATCGGTTCCGTTTATACGACGACGCGAGTGATCTCCTACTACCGGCGTTTAAGTAGTCAAATGGTTCAAGTTGGTCTCTCGAACGGATGCCGATTACAAAATGAGAGGTTTTGAATGTAAAGTCATGTGTAACGACATTCGATCGCCATAATTCTTAGAATTTAGGAATCTCATTAGAATCCTTCAATACAAATTCTTGCTTGGTTAGAGTGCGTAGTCATAAAGATTTTCGTTCGAGTTTATGTTCGTGGAATTCAACAACGTCAAAAGCTTGCGCCAATAATGATGTACTAGGTCACACTTACGAGAGCAAGATTCACTGTACGGGTACTGATTGATGACGCGTTGAAGTCCCGATAGTTTCTTGGAAAAATTGGCATGGCTTTTTGCACCACTCAGATAGGTTCTCAATCACCTATGTACTTATATGTCGTATAATGCGTTATTTTGGCTGGGGCAGCAGCTTTTATTTGATTTGTGATAATCCTTCCCGCAATTCGTAAGAAAACATTATAACAGACAGCTGCCAGTCTGAAAGTCTCATGTGACCCGTCACTCCAATCTCGTTGACTAGAATGCCAGTTTACTCTCGTAAAATTCATGAATAGTACAGCAAGCGTTACAAAACATGCAGTCACCTTAAGGCAGCCAATACTCTAACATCCCCATCGTTAAAATTCGTGGCATCAACTCCAACACTGATTCTGTACATCATCTGCCTAAATCTCCAACATCAATGTTTAAAACTTCAATTTGTCAATCCAGTGACAATCTAGTTCTGGCTCCTCAACTAATTCCTCCATTGTGCATTATCACTTGAAAACAGAAGTTCGTGCATTCATCCGTAAATTCATCGCTGCCCGTCGTTTACCGGTCTTTGATATTTCACGTCGCGATAGTATATCTGAGGCTATGCAGAACAATGTGAGTGCCAATGTAACCATCCTAAATGATTTCAATATCTGGAACACGGGAAAGTTAACACTGTCGCCTAAAACTACCACCGCGGGAAGTGATACGCAGACAATTACCATCATAGACAACTTGTCAGAGCTGATCCGTTTTCCCAGGTGAATTCCAGATCGTGCTGGTGATTGTGCACACATCCTGGACCTAACATTTAAGCCCAATCTATCCTTTTATTTTCACGTCTTCTTCACTTAGTGCATTGGACTACTGTCATACCAACTGCTTACTTCACTTCTCTGTTTCTTCTCTTGTTCCATCATTCAGGCGCATTTTCCGCCGCTCACTCCGATCACTTGCAAAAACCATTTCCCACAACGTCTGCTCATCATCTTTTTCTCTGACTGCATAACTGTCTGGTCCATAATTCACGGAACTTTGTGAAAACAATGGGATTTTTGATTTCTTACTGGCTTTCAAATCAATCCCGCGTCATGTTCCAACCACTGCCCTTCTCTCATTCCTTTCTGATGCTACGTCTAGAATCTTATTTTTGACCAGAAACGTTTACCGAGCATAACTCTTCCTTGACTCTAAAAGGCTACCCAGCTCTGCCTGCGTTCCATCACGTTTACTCAAGAAATATGCGTCCCAGATTTCTCCCAATCTCCACCGACTGCTCCTCTTATCCTCTTGAGTAATTCTCTGCTTGGAAGATCGGTCATGATTCATCTTATTCCTAAGCCTGATGACCCCTCTAAACCCAATGACTATGAACCCATTCCTACTTCCCCGATAGTGTCCAAAGCCATGGAAACCGTCGTACAGAAACAAATTTCATTACATATTGAGTATCACACGCTTATGAGTAACCACCGGCATGGATTTCGTCACCACAAGGCTACCGGTAACTTGTTCACGCGCGTTTTGCGAATTCGGTCCTCCGCGATCAAAAATTACAGCCAACAGCATTTAGTGACTTAGGTAATGTTTGAGGCATTTGACCGCGCTTACAAGGATTACCGTCAAGAAATGCATGATTTTGATTTAACTCCAGAACTCCTTTTCTGAACTAGCAGCCTATTAAGCGGGCATTCTCTTCCAGTCTAGATGGATGGTGTCCTACAGAGCTTACGCCAAGTAATCGCTGTTGCACCCTACGTCCCGCAATCTGCTCCACGCTGTTCTTTCTCTCAGTTAATGGTGTCACTAGCAACCCATTCCAAACCCACCAATGTCTTTGTCAGTCTGCACTGTTATTCGTCACACTCACTCTCCCATGCATCACCAACAAAAACCTATGTCAATCGTTCCATAGTTTGCGCATCGCTGATCTCGATCCAAGTGCGTAATATTCCCTAATGTTTCGAAAAGCACTGGCATATTTGTTTTTCTTAAACGTGATAATTTCGACCAGAATCTCACTTGAATGGTTAGAAGTAGAAGTGGATGATAAGTCCATTTAGAAATCACATGATGAGTCGTCGGAGGATTTTCGTCGGTCAGGCAAGGCCAACCTTCAGAAAGGCGATACAAAGCCCGAAATTACTGGCTTGCCCTCTCAGTAGTGTGTTTCGCAATCGGACCGATGAAAGAAAATAACCACGAAACCGGTCTTGTGCTTCTGGGAAGACTTTGTTCATCCCTATGTATGCGACTCCCCACGAACTGTTTCACCTCATCCGAGCTACCGGTAACGAAGCATTGGATGTGTGTGAAACGACCTGCGAAGCTAACGGTTTGCCTATCGATAACCAGCAGCGACCCCTTGTGTGCTGGGCGGAGCACTTTCAAGCACAACGTGTGTCTCCCGCAGCTATTCCGACAAGCATCCGGTGGCCTGTTACAACAGACCCCTCAAATGAGGCGGAGATCCTCAGGGAAATCCGAGTCTGAGAACGTCATATAGTGCCGCATTCCGATCGGATTCCCAAATTTCATTCAAATGTGTAGAATTGGGACTGTTCATAGGACTTCACGTTTTGTTCTTAGAGGTCTGGTAATCCGAGATAGTCTCCTCCTCGTGGGGGAAGTCTATTCATATCTCCTCTTTCAAAAGGGGCCTGTACAATGGGTGCGCTAAGCCATAGGGTTACTGACCTATTTCCAACAAGGTCATAGCTGCCTTTGCGCGTAATTCTTCGTAGTTTGCACAACAGGAGTGGAGGGCAAACTCGTGAGAAACAGCCTGGGTATTGCGCTGGTCGTGGATGCATGGATCAAATCCTCACTCTCTGACTGGTGTTAGGTCACCGTTTTACTTTCCAAAGTCCAATAATCATCGTGTTTTGGACGTTCGCGCAATTTTTGACTAATGATAGGGCTGCACTATAGCACTGTTTGTTGAGGAATGGAGTGTCTGAGAAGTATTTGTTGGTCCTTAAAGGGTTGTACCGTCATTTGTCAGGCCGCGTTAGGGCTCATGGTCAGTTTTCGCCTCCCTTCGTGGTCTCCAGTGAAGTACTGAAGGGATGCCCTATATCCATATTTCCGTTCAAATTTATCACTGAGCAGGTAATGCAGAACGCTTTATTTGGTCTTTTAGACGGTGGAGTTGAACTGCTTCAAGGGAACAGAGTTTCGGCTTAGAGCATGCCGATGATATTGCCTTGCTGAGTGACAATAAACGGGCAATGCAACGCGCGCTGGACCGCTTGGCAATTGACGTCTCTGGGTGCGGCATGTGCCTTGTACCTTCAAAATGCAAGGTACTTTCTCAAGACTGTCAGCAGCCTGCATGTGTACTCACCCCTTGTAATGATGGGTTGGAGGTAAACAATAGTTTCAAGTACCTCGGAAGGCTGGTCACGCCTGGCAAGGTTACTGGGGAGGAGGTCACATCACGAACTCCGAAAGCCAGAGCAGCTTTCGAGGAACCTAAAAGACTTGTGGCGCCGCCATCACATCCAACTTTCCCCCAAGGGAAGAATGGACAATGCCACAGTTCGCAATGTTTTTTACAGTTGTGAGACCTGGCCTATCCTAATTGAGGTCGCCTGACCATTTTCTGTTTTCGACTACTGATGTCTCGGAAGCATTGCTCGCGTCTGGTCCGAACATTGGGTGGGCAATGACGAGGTACTTCTTCGTATTTTGGGTGGAGACGGTCGCCCACTGACTGAGATAATCTCTCTACATCGCCTTCGGTGGCTTGAACACGTATTGCGTATACATGTCCATCGCCTACCTTTTCGAGCTCGTTTTGCACGTGCTGCGAAAGGGTGGCGGAAGCGACGCGGTGGTCAGGTCAGACTATGACCTGGCATATATGTATGAAGATGTCAGCTTCGATTTTGGCTTCGATTAGTGCTTCCCGCCTTCCTGATTGGGGCCCAACAGATGAGGACTGTTGTTGGTTGGCGAGTCCGAGAGATATGGCTGCGAACCGCAATCAATGGCGTGAATGCTGTGTAGCCTGTCCGTAAAACTCGTTCTTCTTAAGTGAACATCGAAAACAACCAAAAATCACAAAGCGTATAGGGTGAAAACACAGGAAAACAATTGGTCCGTCCTTCATTACTATCATCCACTTTTTGTGAAATTTCATTTATATGTTGCTGTGTTGAAATCATGCCGGCTTTTAATCCGGCGTAAACTGCACTGAAAAGTCTTTCAATGTTGGCCTTTTTGCAACGATGTAATGGTATTTCAAAAAGAACAACATTTGTGGACTAACTTTATCAATGGTCTGCATTCTGAACTGGCATATGTAATATGCAGATGAAGGATCAATTGATTTTGTGGCGTTATCACAAAATTATGATGAGCAGTAAACTACTTGAGAAAATCCGTCCCATGGGTAATGAGCAAATACGTCAACAAACTATTCAATCAGCAAGCACTGATCATAGCGCATCAATGTAAACGACTTGCTTTTGACTAGTACACGAGATCTTGTTTCCACCTGACTTGATTGTTCTCGATGGACCTAATGGGAATGGACAATTTCGAATTAAATGTAAAATCATTTGACTGTTCCGGAACCAGCTTTTTGTGATGATACAAAAAGTTTGCTAGCACTTCTGCCATTCTAAAGGCCATTGTTAACCAAGACGACAGTCTATCTGTTCATCAAGCTTTTCAGGAATCGTCAAGAAGTCAACATCACGGTGTCCCAAAATGAAGATCGCGGGTTCGAATCATTTCATTGCCGGTCAACCTCCCTATCTGGCGACACTCTGTCGATTGAGATCCACTGAAAATGATGTACATTATCGTTTCGTTAACGAAAGAAGTAAGAACAAATGAAAGGGCAGGACATTTCCATCGAGCTTCAACTGAAACCCGAGCATGGAGACAAAACTAACGCTCACTTCATGTCAGCTAATTAGGTAAAAACGTACGATGGACGGATCGGGATGAATCGTAGCCAAGAGCTTCCCAGAATTTAATTGCGGCCGGATCTACTTGATCGTAACGTGTTTTCACTAGGCCCGCTTCGACAATATCCATCGTGGTTAGGTCCTCATCATCTTGTAACTGCTCATACACGCTAATATAAGAAGTTTCCAATGCGGAAGGAGTTTGTCCAGGCGAACCGGTTCCACGATAGTTCAATTCGTGATGTTTGTGAATCCAGTCAGCCAACTCACGGGCTTTGTTGATTTCGACTACATTGGCTAACGCACCAAACCAGGCGAACACAGCATCCGCGGTGACGAGAACAAAACAATCGCCGGAATTCATCGAGTCGGCAGACGGAGCAACCAGACGCACTTGAACCTGTCGACGACCTGCACCAAGGATGAAGATTTTAAAGTATGGAAAATGACGAGTGAAATGTTTCCGATATTCACTTTCATATTGAAATATGCTAGTTTAAGTTTTTGCCAGTTGGAGAATCATCAGACTGGAATGTCCACTTTTCTGAACTTTGCTTAACATTTCATGGATAGACCACTTGGAAATGAGATGAATCAAAACAATCGCAATGCAGGCAAATAACTACACAGGTTTGTAACTTACAGAAAGAGGTTGAATACTATCAAGATTCTTAATGAAATGCTTTTAGATAATCCACACCCTCAAATGGAAATTTCTTACTAATCATATTTATATTAATTAGCCAAGCATCGTTAGTTACTTGTCAGACATCCTTTGTAATTTCTCTTCCTAAAGGAAATCCTTCAGTCAGTGGCTCCTATCGCCATGCGCTGACGTAAAAGTCAGTGAGAGAGAAGCTACATAAAAACAGTGGCAAGTAGCCGGAATAGCCTTACTACCAAGGTGTTCGACCCACAAATGTTTACTCCGGTGAGTTTGAACCCTGGCTGTGCCCCGATGACTAGGAACTACCCATGTCCCCTAACAGGCAGAAAACAGCTGGAAATCTCCACTTCAAGGTCGTCACAGGGAAGTCTAGCGTAGATACCACGAGGTGAATCGTTGAGCAATTGGATGAGGGTACCAGTCGGAACGGTTCGTCGAACATTAAGTACGCCATCGCCACCTACTGATTTGAAGCCAAACTGTTTCAACGTCGAGTGTTGTATTCGACTAAAAATGGGAGCCCACCACAAAACACCGAGACCGGATATAAAGTCCATCGATTTTTTCAATCCAGAGGGGATAGATCTCGTGAACCGTAACCTGGCCGCAACACTCGTCCTATTGAAACGGTGCAATAATTATCGTCCATCTTATAATCGTTATCTTACTTCATTTACCAACTAAAGAACAAGGCCCGTCATTCCCGATTTACTTATCTGCCTTCCAAAGAATAGTGGTTATGATCACAATTGCAGTGAATATGCTTGTAAAATCACGATGTTCTTAAAACACATTCTAGATTGTCAGTGATTCGATTCTATCTCCTGTCTTATCTACGCTTGATGACAAACTTCACATTGGAGTATTAACGCATCTTGCACAGTCATCTAACAACATTACTACTTGTCAAACTTCAGCAATGACTAAGGAAAGTCCCCAATATGGTTGCTCGTCCACTGGTTACACGCAAAACCAACCGCACACAGTGGGCTGAGAAATCTTGCTTTATCCGCCATGTTCACCGGCTGATCACTTTCCTGAACATTTAGACAATTACTTACCCGGGCAGTTTTTTACCGAACACAAGCAATGCTACATTCGCTTACAACGTGTTCGCCGATTTCTGAACACCCGGTTTCTGTGCTAACGAGATCAGTACGCTACCGATCGGCTGATTAGAGCGTATTCTTACAATTAGGTTTTGTTTTGATCAGTAAACTTTATGATAACCTGGGCTTCCAGCGTTTCTAGTTTGCCCGTGAAAACTGCAAACGAATGCCCCGTCGACGTATACTGAGCTATACTTGGACTTCTGATTTAGTTATTGCTTCTCTCAAACTGGCTTTCTACATAAATCGCGGAAAATTTTACGCACAAGCAAAATTTGTATCCAGCTCAAACAGTCGCGTCCAAAATCGGATTATTTGTATGGATTTCCCACTTATTTCACTATTCACATTTTTCTCGTTGCTTTGGGACTCAACTACATTTCGAGCCTGTTCCCCAGGTGCAACGGTGAACATCAACCACACTAGAAATGTCTAGGCGCCAGGCTGTGAAATTATCAGTACAGGTCTCGGAATAGCGAAAACAATCACGAAAATCCATACCCGCATGGTCATAATTAGGCGATTTTTTCAAGCCTAATTGAACTGAACAAACTGTCAGCTGGTTGGTGCAACATGTAGGACCATTAACAGTTCATGTTTTGTCTTTCCTTCTTGGCAAATTCAAACATACTCGCATGCAGCCATGAACACACGCAGAAATTCACACACGAACATAAACAGAACAACAAATATCATATCCGAGCGTGCGCACTTTTACAACGAAGCGAAATATCACGGGTTAGAACTTTAGCCCTAGGCCAGGAAGATGTATTGGCATTTGTTAGATGAGCGGCCGTCCCGGAATGTATGAATCACGTACGCGGGTACGTATGCCGATATTTTGTTTTGTTTTTTCTTCTTGAGGCTATACAAATCAAAACTCCGATAGACCGAGGGACGACAGAATGGGAAACGGTTAGATAAGCAGATATGCATACCTTTCACGTGTAGTAACATTATCGACTTGTACGGTAACAGTTGACGTTGTGATTCGGTCAGCGGTGGTGGTTGCGTTTCAGTGACTTGGCGCAAACTGCTCTTCGCATCGGAAAAATTCTCCGTGCTACTCAATCCGGCAATCACTGAATCGGCTAGCATAGATCGACGTTGGGCAGCCTCTGTTAGAAATAAAAGAATTTACTCATGAAGAAACATTTAAAACAAATGAGGGATTGAAATAGGCCTACTATTATGAAATGAAGCAAATCTATTGGGATATTAAGTCATGAATGAGTAACCGATTCTATCTCCAATTTAGAGTTGTTCATTCCCACTAGACAGAGCGAGAACGACCAAGGTTGGAACAAAGTTTCTTTCACGAGTCAAAATAAACCTGCACATATCGGTATACTACGGTCAACATTCACTGATCGACCAGTTTGCTAGCCAACTTAACCCATTTCTGATGTTGGAATTTTTCATGCGAACTTGACGCTAAACTCATCATACAATGTAGTCGGTACAATATCGCCATAATCGTGCCAAACTTTGATCTAACTGAGGGGTGTCTAATATGCTTAAAAAAACCAAACAAAACAGGCTCACTTCATACTGTCATTCGGCTCAAACCTGACTATAGATTAGGCATCATCGAAAAACTAGAAAAAGCACGATAAAAACGAATGGAAATGAAGGAGAAGCATTGAGCAGAGTTGACCACACCTGTTTGCTCTTCCATATTCTTCCCCCTCCCTTATTCATTGACTGCTCAGCTCAATCCAAAGCTTCTCAACTGTTGAGCAGGATTAAATGTACATTTCAAACTGGGGAGATGGCTGAAATTGCAAGTAAAATAGCAAATAAGTTCAACCTTTTACTCATGCCAATAACTTCAGACCTCATCTAGGGTAACTGTCTGGTAGTAAGTACATATGGGATTTAGATTACGTAGACACGAATCACCTAGGAGTTACTCTGGAAGAACCCGATAACTGTTCTTCACCCCTTTCCTTTCATTAAGCGTTCCCAAACGTGCTGACATTGTCACTAACCTCGTGTGTGGTATCCGATAGCCAGCTATTTCCCACGACGACTCTCAGTCACTAACGAGTGTGCTCATAGAAACTCCCTTGTTAAATTCCTTGGGTTAGTTTTAACCCATCCATGGACTAAATATTTCATATTATAAAATAGGCAAACTCGGCTTTTTATTTTTGGCTATTAAAAACCGAGACTTAGTCACAACCTGGATCTTCCATTGGCTACTTGTTGGGTTTATTGATATATGGTATTTTTCCTCAGGTTGAAAAACACTTCGGTCTAATTGTTAGCTCTCTAAAAATGTTTGGACACTGCACTGGAATAAACAGAGACAAACTTGTAGATTTCCTTGTTCCAAAACATTCTGATAGTTGCGATAAAGTTTCAGACAGTTTCCTATCAAATATTGACTACGGCTTTCATTCCAACGCTTCCCCCATACTTCGTTTCGTTTCGCATGTATGGTCCTCCCCTCTCGTAACTCCACGTGCAGGAACAGCTTTACCCCTAATGTTATTCGATTACAGATGAACAGCTCCGTTCTTCCTAAAGAGACATCTGCAGTGCAGATCCATGGCATCCGAAACGGCACACGAATGCCAAATGAACGATTGGGATTCGAACGATTTAATCAGTAAGCTAATCAGCCTAGCCACTAACGGTTTTCAACGACTTCAACACCATATGATATCGTACTCATCCATCAGTGGATTATGCAGGGCTATTGACCTTTACCATAATAGTCAAGTGCTGTGAAGACGGATTCTGTGTAAGGAACACAACATAGGATTGACAAATGATCCCCATAACTTGAGGTGATGAAGCAGATTGATTGTAGATGACCCTTCACAGGAACGAAACGGTTGTGCACTACTTCCCAGCTTTTCGCCGGTGGCTTGGATGTAGATACTACTGTAATAATAACAAAACTGACCGTTACAATTTATGCAAGAGTGTACAAGCTGTGAGAAAATAGAGGTGGGAAAATTTCATCTCACGATTTATTTTCTCCAAATAAATCTACTCTTAGAGGGCGATTCCATGCGCTCACTCGGTGAACAGACGAAAGAGATGAAAAGCTGAAAAATCAGGCTTACATTCTCTGCTACGATTCACCGATGCCATTTGACGACCGGAGAAACTAAGCGATTTGATCTGATTTCTTAGTGGCTAAGCTTTTTAAACTCGAATAGTTCTTTCAACTATACGTGAATTACATTTAGATCAAATTTTGCCTATCTTGTTCTAATTCATCGCAATTGTGACTCTGGTATGAAACTACCAGAAATGGAACAAACTAGCGGTTCATTTATGCAATTAAATAATCCGGCCAACTTCATGGGTTCAAAACAACTAGTGCAGCGCAAAATTGACGAGAGTTCTGTAAAATACCAAGATCACGTGAATTCTTTTACTCGGGTTTGTCACTTTACAATTCGTGATCAGAGAAGCTTACCAAACTGGAATGCTTAATTTAAAAAAAATTGTATTCGATTAAAAAGCGCAGAACATTTACCGGTGGAATTGTTGTCGAATGTACAGGACTGTTGCAGTCCCAATTAAAATTATACGGACTAACCCAGATATTAAACTTTGCATAACTTGAAACACCATTAAACAACATGTGAATTGAATGAGTGCGCTAATTTGGTGATTTCAGTGTTTCGTTTCCCAAAACCCTGAATTCTCTCCGAGTGTGCCGGGTCTGTGTTGTACTTGTGAGTCATCCGATCGGGAAACCAATATAAATATGTTAACAGACTCCAATGGTCTTCGTGTACGACCAAACTAACTTTGAATGGACCCTACAAATGACCAAATGGATTCTCAAAACAATACCAACAGAAAATTTGATGCAACTCGGTGTTCTCGCGGAAGCAAATAAATAAGAACAAACAGAAACCGGTAAGTTTTTTTGGCCAGTGTTCAACAAAATTCACGTAGAGCTTATCATCCGATATGAGATTAATGCAAGCTGACCAGCAGAATAACATCGATAGCCTATGGACAAAAGCGGATCGAGTATGCAGTAGTATAGCCCGGTCCATCACACTAAACCACCGATACACATTATTTCTGTGGTACTTTAGTTTAAAATTCACAGTAAGGTTTCGAATATGGGGCAGATGACTGTGTCAAGCACCACATCCGTTAGGCTATTCGGAACGGCTGCCAACACCCACTACAGCATCGTAAGAAATTTCCGGCTGAATCAATCAACAAACGACTTATTTGTACGAAACGAAGAAATTCCAAATAGTCTGGTATCTAATTAGATCTGCTACTGATTGTGTCAATAACTTTCTTAATCCATATAAGGGAGCTGCAGTCAGTACACATGAAAAGTACTATTTTACAATCCGTAATTGAGATGCGAACCCCAGTCACTTCTGGTTCTCAAAAAAGCGTAAATAATCACGTCTAACGCCTTATTGTTCGCCCGTTCGGTCTTAATGTCGGTAAACCATAAGTGTCAGCAACCACCGTTTTATTGTAGCTAATACAGCCAAACCTGTGCCAAACATTAGCCACATAACTGGCCATAACTCCCGGGTATAAAACTCACACGTGAATAAAACCAAGTGAGTAGACCAAACAGGTTAAAATAATTCTCCGAATTCTCAGAAATGACTTACGGCTTTGACCCTTATTCGAACAGTGATGTACGTTTGCCATATAGTAAACTGGCAACCATTAAGGGGTGGAGGAAAAATCCAACCTAACATCAGAAGCATTCGCTGATTTCGCAAGGTGCGACTCCACGTGATCGGTTACTTGTAATCTAACTGGGGTTTGATGTTATCTGGGAACACTGGTTCCCACTGCAAATCTAGCTGGTTCTCACACGTACGGCATATCGTTAGGGCACTGCGCCTCCTCAGATCAAACATTCACAGTGCATTACGTCTCATGATGAAGGTAACCGTAATGAGGTCAACTGACGACGTGGGAAGGAAAAGTTAAAGTGCATCAGCACCGTTCCCCATTTTTCTTCGATAAAACTGAACTAGCCTAATACGGCTTATGACGTGCAGTATCACCTACTCGGCAACAAAATGGATTTCAACGCAAGCACAGACTGTAAATGTACGAAAACCAACAACGAACACTTTGCAACTGAACACTATATATATATATATATATATATTAAAATGACTAAATAAAAAATAGTTGAACTGTGGATCTAAAAATTAACATAACGTCACAGTGATCGCACGTTACTCACAAGATACATGGAAAACAGCTTTGTCAAACGAATAATCTTTGAATGGCGAACTTTGGTAAGAATTCATGGAATGAAGATCTATTTTAATTTACACTTGGAAACATTGGACAATTCTAGGTGATCGCATAGTGTTTTGTGATTGCATGCCACGTTAGACGACTGCTTTGTAGAAAGCTGAAATAAAAGGGGCGTCTGGACTTAATAGAATTCACGAAGAACGGACGTGTGATTTAATGGTTTATGAAAAACAATCGAGGGCTGGAGCAGGATTGTAGAACAACTATCGTTTGCTTGGTGAATATTTCGAAGTGTTTTCGTTTCTTTTCTATTTTTCTTGCAATTGATTTTTGACTCTCCCTCTTTATGCCCTTGGTAGTCATGGTCTACAACCAGATTGTACTACATAAACATGTGTGACCATCATCGGTAGAACAGGATTCGAGCTGTTTTTCAGGCATTGGTTTACTAAGGTTACAGAATCCAATTAGGAATCTCCCTCTATTTGGGGCTTGATGGGTACGCACTACACCTCGTGATCGTCCGAAACGAGCCCAAGGAAACTGCTGTACAACGCCTCTGTTCAATGTACCGGTACTTTGGGCGCTGATAGTTCGCTTATTTGATGAGTTAATTTCATTTATTGTCTCACAAATTCTGGGTTTTTAATGCCTCTGAAATTGTCTCGGTATTTCAAATGAGGACAGTAAAATTAGCTGTTCGAAACAGCGACGGCTATGCCTCGTCTGTTTTTAATGCTGAAGAAAGCAGCTCACAGGTTTTGCCGAAATAGAGCGCAGAGCGACGATTTGGCTATCACAACGCACACTGACGGTATCACAGCTTGGTGATTACCACCACTCTATCATTGTATTCGACTGAGTCAACACAGACACGGCCGAACGCGCGTTCACGCGTCGACAAATAGACAAGTTTTGTGTCAGAGACACAGGATCCCAGAGATCAGTTTTTTTCTCACGCAACCAATGTTGAACGAAAAGCGAACACCGCTGGACGACCATCACTATGCCTAATCTCACCCATCTCTGTATTCGAATGCTCTGACGATGATCGATTATGCTGACGCCGCAACATGCAAACATCCACAGACAGACACACTCAAACCAGTGCTACTCATTCGCGCATTTTCGAGTACCAACTTGAATGTGTGCCGTTTGGTTTAATTTTACCGCGCTATCTATTTTCATTAATGGCCGAATCAAATTACCTTCCAGAAATCAAAGTTGAAATATTGTCAGCTGGCTCACAAGTCCTCAGTAGGGATTTTTGCAAAAAGGTGAACAACACTCGGAATGTATGTGTTTCCGGAAGCACAGGGATTGGAACGGCAAACTAAAAACCAAAGCTCAGTCATTATTGTTATAGTTTTGTGCTTTTCAATTCCGATGTTCGTCCTGTATCAGATAACTAGATAATGTAAATGCCAGGAAGATCAAATGAAGGGCAAAAACTAATGCGTGGTCTTTGTGCTGTCAAAGCAATTGAAGGGCTCGAACAAAAGACCGATCTGATCGTGGAAACTCATCCTTATGTAGTGGGGCTTGTGTCTCAATAAAAACGAACACTTAGACCAGTGGATCACGTCTGACCTCTGAGTTTTTGTGAAATTCTCCCAAATAAACACAAGTTAGTCAACAGGTACATATATACTATATATATTACATATATACATATATATATATATATGAGTGAAAATATCTGCAGCTCAGGTTGCATATTTTTTAGAGTTGAGAAGGCGTACACTGAGTTAATACGTTTATCGTGACGTTTCGATGCAAACTAGGACGTTTGACAACGAGTCCTAGTTTGGATCGAAACGTCACGATAAACGTATTAACTCAGCGTACGCCTTCTCAACTCTCTCTCTCTCTCTATATATATATATATACATAAATAGGGGTATACACTGCAAAATGTTTGTGAATGGCCTGATAAATTGTGTCCCGAAAAATGAGTTCATTTCATTAGTCTGAACAAACATGGAAGATGTCTCCAGGTGAGCACATAAACCCAGCTATTCGTCCACGTGCGGTTTGCCCTGTGAGCATCATGTCAATTAATCTGTCAACCGTGGTGGGAGAATTGTCATAGTAACTCAGAGGCTAGGCATAAGTCACTGATCTAGGATTTGATGTTTAAAAGAGGCATTGAATCGAAATAGATTAGAGTCGCTGAGACACACGCTTCGCTCATACTTGCCTTGATATACGCTATTCTGCGAGGTAGGTATTGGTTAGATGGACAAACTTGATCAGCCGATGATATGGTAAAAAGGTGTAGAAACCATAACTGGAGTCTGCACGATCCTCCAATGCGACGGTTGGAGATAACAGATGATATGACTCAGTGCCTCAATTCAGCGGCATTCTTGCATTCAAAACCCTTTTCCTTCCATGTAGTTCCTCAATTTATCAACTTGCAGTTGATATTTTACTATTTATTATTTTCCTTTCTTCTGGATAGACGCTATTGTGATGTAGTAACGAGAACCACAGCGTATCCGCGCAAAGTTACTGGTTGCAAAAATTGAGCTAAACTAAGCTGGATATCATGACGTGGTGAGATTGACTGAGGAAAGCTACAGTGGTAATAGTTTGTACTATAATCCTTAAACATTTGGGATTTTCCCAAAAACAAAACAGTTTTACCATCAAGCGTTTCAACCGGTCACAGCATTTCTCTTTCTGAACGGTGGACAAGATTTGGATTTTCAAACGTCAAAACCCATCGGCATGGACTCTGCCCGGGTTTTGTGGACTTACAGTGTTGTGCACATGTGTCTGTAGAAGCTTATACGTCCCGAATACTGATGAAAGACTGGACAACTGTTTTCTTTGGTTTATGATTAGAAGAACGTAGTATGATTGCGCCGCGAGGTCTACCCTACAGCAAAGGTGTTCAAATGCAGAAAAGCTGTTCCTATTTGTACAACTAAGTGACTTCTAAATGTCCGGTTCAGTGTTCCGTTAATCACAGAAGTAGACAAAAATGGGCAAAACGGGATCAGCCCACCCAGCAGCATCGGAACAATCACGTCGTAGACAGTGAACGACTGAAGTAGGCTTTTCAACGCGAATTTCAAACTTTTCGATTTCCGTCTGCTTGTGACGTGCCTCAGGACCTAGATTTGACGACCCACGTATTTTGACCTTGACTAGGCCACATGACGAGCCTGCGTCACGATTACCTTTAAGGCCAATTTAGCCCTGTGCTAGGAATAATTGAGTACAGGTGATGGTAAGTGAATGAACATGACATCGAAATCTTGACCACAGCCAAAAACCCTTCAATTTGAAGCAGCGTTTTTCACAACAAATGATTACTTTAATCCACTTCACATAGACGATGTAGGCAGGGAAAGGATTCTAACTGCACGATCACCAAAATGGCGTGGTACCAGTCTGCTCTAGTGACAATTTAGCTTCGCTACCAAGTAACACCACCGCCCACTACAGACGTGTCTTTGCTTTCCGTTCAATGTTTAATATTTGTGGATCATCCTTGATCGTAATACTCTAACGGCACATTTCAATTTCATAATAACACGCTATATCTGTGCCACATTTCTCCCCCTTGAATTGGTCATGCAGATTACGGAAATTGAGGGGAGTGAGTGAGACTTACCAAAAGACAAACGGCAAGCTGGGTCGATTGCACGCATCAGCGGTCGATTTGACGTGGGTGTGCGTAGGTTGGCACTACTACTGCGGAACTCTTCATATTCTGAGCGCAGATCTGTCCGTTGTGCCAAGCACGTCAATGGGTTAGGGGTTCTGGATGGTTTCCGACGTTCAGGGCGTGCAGCTCGACGTGCTTCCGTTATCCTTAAGACAACAAATAAATCGATAGTGATAGAAATTAAACTGACAAACTCTGACAACTTGAACAGAGCACAATTCTGAGTTAAACTGACCTGAAACCATTTCGCTAAATTCTCTAGTAGGTAAAATGACACGATTTATTACCTAAGGGTCATGTTTCCCCACATTTACGCTACATGATCATCACGAATATTGGTACATGCTTTTTATGGCATAGTCCTTTACGGAATCACAACTGTGATTCGTTGACAGGCGCTCGGGCTGATAACAACCAACTGGAAGAACGAGGCGCTGCGGTACCTAGATTAGACACTCAATATGAATAGTATGCAAATTATTTCCCAAGTATATTTTCCAATCGTTCCTGTTAGCATTTCAAAGCAGCAGAAAATCAAAGTTTAATCTGTGGCGCTCATCAAAAACCTGTAAGTAGGTGTGTGCGTGCGTGTGTGTGTGTGTTGAAATCTACTTGGTGTTGGGACTGGTTCACCGATTCCCGGGTTTCGCTGCGCTAAAAACGTTATTTCCTTTAGGAATGTACCCTATTTTTACCACAGCAGTGCAACCTTATATTCTCCGATCGCCGATTCCGGTTTCTTAGTTTGACCTGTATCCGGTAACCGTTGAGGTTTCTACTTTCTCTGTTTCAGGCTTAGGTTAGTAGTGTCACATAAGTGTTCCAAATCTATTTCGGACTTTGTTGAGGTTCCCTTTCATTGTGTACGGTAACCTAATTAGCTGGAAAAGGGTGTAACAGAGCACAAAGTGGGTTGCATTTCTTCATACAGGAGAAGAGACGGTGGCTCAGTTTGAACAATCAGCCACCTATCGCGCACTGGATTTGGTCGGTCTGAGTTTTCCTTAATCATAAGAAAAATAGAATCACCGGAGAGTGTGAAACGCGGCCGACGAAAGTCGAGCATACCGAGAATTTGGAGGGATCTAACCACCGGTAACTACGTTGAATTCCCTCGCGCTTGTCGGGATAAAAGAAAATCTGAAGGCAACGCACGGATGTGATGTTCTGATTCTGAGGAGCCTACTGACTTTCTGCAACACTGCCGACGGAAGTGATCGTCTGATACGTAACTATCCTGAAAACTGACTCGAAATGGCAGCGCTAATACGGCGATAGGCTGTAAACGTGGATCACTAACTTCACAAAAGTTCTAGATCTACGGTCCATCTACGATTAACACTATTGGGAACACAAGCCAGTTTGCAATTTTCACCGGTCTGAATTCCAACCAGCAACGATCTGCGATACTCGTTTGGCTGACTTAGCTTCTGATAATAGATGTCCAAGCAAACGTACCAGTTGAATCCAGTGAGAAGAAGAGGAAATTGCATGAATACAAGACCATTGTTCACTTAAAGCAGTACTGGAAGATCCGACATGGGTTTCATCTGTTAGCATATAGCTCAGTGCAGTTCAATTTCTCCCTTGCAATGATGTGCTGCTTTTCTTTGCGATTTAATAGTGCAGAGGGGAATGTTACCGCAAAGGATGGAGAGCATAATCGACCCTACGACACGAACCAGTCAGAAGCAGTCGTCCAAAGAAGTAACAACGATTATGCCAAAAGCTTCGCCCAACAAACGAAGGCCGCCCTAGCAACAGGCGCAACATAACCAGAACTCAGATAGACAACACGAATCCCTGAGTGCCGCAGTTCCAGTCATCACTCAGAGCAGTCGGACCAACACAGGCAGAAGGAAGCCCAAGAGCACGATAGCAAAGATACATGGCACATGGTTGAATCGGCCCGGGAATGCTCAGCTAGTCAGAACATTGATGTTGCATAAACGCGCTCTGAAAAAGAGCGACATACACGACCGAGCAAGACCCGGGAACTGGGACATGTTTTGCTACGCAATGAAAGTGCAAGCCACCTTCCTGTTACAACAACACCTAGTAAGGAACGTCGGTGATTGCAGTAACGAGCCATATTACCTGTTGTCTCCCACCGTCGTTTAGGTGGATTTCGCAGATCCCAATCCAGACGTTTAGAGATAAAAGCAAATATCCCACTGTGCTCTAAACGCTCTATAGTATACTTATCTTAGTTTTCTCAAGCAATGTTTTCAGAGTCAGATGATGATCCAGACAACAGATGACATTGTCAATTTTTGATAAAAAGAGTGTGAAAACTTCAGCTGGTAGACGTCATTCGGTTGGCTGAATTAGACTTCAAGGTTGGAACGCATTAGATCCCGCCACGGAAGTGCTGGAAACATGAAACAATATGGCCAAGTTCCAGGAAAAATGAGATTGCCATTTTCAAGGTACTTTTCCCCGCATAAACTATTGGAGTTAACTTTGCTTTCCCGAGGTTCGTTTGTTTTTACTATTATATATATATATATTACATTGGCTTGGAAACGATCCTGGTGCCAAAGCAACAAAATGGAAGTAGAATTTTACAGGAAGTGGACAAAAGTGGAAGAAATAAACAACGCCAAACCAGTTCTTTGTATTTTTACGGTGTGCGTTGTGATGTTTTAGCCAGTGTCGATAAGGTGGTGCTTTGAGGCAGAAACCAAAGGAAGAATACAGCTAGCGGTTTTGAGAACCTGACGTAACGATGTTGCTTTGTAATAAACCATTTCCAGTCTCACTGATTTCAACGGATTCAATGAGAACACCATTTTTGTTAATTACGGCCTCCAGTTGAACCACCAAAATGGTAAAAATGTATTTTCTGTTTTTTAGATTCCACTTGTATTAAAGTGACGAATGGTGGTAGCTTACTCTACCCAAGGTGGACGTCCTCCACCACTTGGAAACTATTGTTTGTCATTTAAATACAGTCGCGCATTCAGACGCACAAATATCTCAGTGGACATTGAATGCTAACCGAGCTTTACTACTGACCGACCACTGCTTAAGCATAGTTTTACCTTGACTCTCAATCGCTGTGTATTGTTGGCCAAACGATTGCTTCCTCGTTGGCTTCTCGCCACTGATAAGGTTTGCAGATTTGGCCCAAGTCTTTGCGCATGTCAGCCGTGGTGAATAGAAGAACTAATATGTGCGGTGACTTCTACACAGTGTTCTCTGTTATTCCTCCCTTCTCGCTCATTGTCTTACTCCCGCAATGACACTGAATCTCCAAGCCCATATTACAATATGAATGGTTTACGTTGAGAACCATTAATAGGTTTACATCATGATTAATCCTAACTCTCCGGTACCTCGCACCATAGGCCACCTTTGTGCGAAATGCACGGGATATTTACCAGCTGTGGGCAACCAGTAGCGAATCCCATAAAAAGAAGCGGCGTGAAGCATGGAATCCACATTGCGACAGTTACAGCCTGCGTGCAACCGCAAACCACGTAACTTTTGCTCAACAGCGCGATCTTAAGAGCAGATTCATTTGACTAAAATACATGCATAAAAGTATTATGTAAATGAAAACTACGGAATGCGTTCAAGAGAGAAGTGATTGGAAAACCTTTCAGACCAATAGAAACAGAAACCCCGATAATCAGGACTTTTTTCTTGCCTCCTTCTCTTAGGCATTCCACCTCACGAATGTGCGACGAAAATGCGAGGCATTCTTTAAGTTCCAGAATGTCAGGTCGATTTTCAAAATGTTTTTTTGCACTAAATCAATTCTGACATGTTCTGAGTGATTTGAGTGACCTCATGTTCCAACAGCAGGATGGTTAGAAAGCAAGGCAAGCCGCAGATAATATTCGAAGCCCCAAGCAGGTGGCGAATTCGGGATTGCTGAATCCGACTATCCTGTTGTTTATTAGTTCGATCACGAATCAAGGGATCACCTTACGCCCGAAGCAGATCAGCTTGATCTGTCAGATAGCTCACATTGAATTAGTTCAATTCCGGAAGCCCTTGATCGTACACTGGATAAGAAAGTTTTCCTCCCTATATCTCAATGCTAGCTGAAGATGGGAATCAGATAAATCAAAGAATCGAGATGCCTAACAGATCCAAATGTTGAAAATGGTCCATGCTGACAAGATGTGAGCCCATGTGTGAATCTCAGTATCTCGGGCTCTACCAGCTAAGCTTTCGTGCCGCACTGAAATTTTTATATGGTTTCAAATCTCGACGAGATTCGCAGTTTTCAAGGGCTGAATAGCCCAACCTGGGAAGTGTGAGGCACGCAATCAAGAACAATCAAACGTTTGTTATAACCTTTCGCTTTTTATACTCTTGAAAAGCGTATGTCACATAATTTCTAGGATCCACTACATCGTAGGCTGATAACCAAAACCTTTGAACGTGGGACGGCATGGAGCTCTATTTGGTTTCAGCGAATCAGATGCGGTAATGAACCGGGTAATTTGCTGTCTAGCATACGGGAAGATTTTACGAAAAAAAACAGTTTACGTGATGGCTTGAACTCACGTGACCCACCTCAGATTCCCTTCGAATGTGCAGTCGCTTGAACTTATAGCGCTAACCTTCAATGAATTGTATATGAATATAACTGCTACAAGAATCTAACCTGAATGTACGAAACATAAATCACCCGAGAGGCAATTTTGGAGGTCGTAACTGTGATCGATAGCCGTTCTGTGTGGTTTAGCTATCGAAAACATACAGAATGGCAGCGATAGAAAGTCAGACTGGCATACTTCAGATAAGGAGTATGCAGATGAGCAAGCATAAATTCTCGAGACTATACCTGGTGAGAAGCAATATCTACGCGATTAGTCGTGTTTTTCTAAAGGTTTTCTCCGTATTCACCACGTAATACCTGTTACCTATTATATACATATATACATATAATTGCAGATTAGGAAAAGTGGCCCTTCATGACGATACCCAGATTCCAGAAAGTATCCGACTGAAATCAGACGGCCGAGGATTGTTTACTCGCGGCTGCAGCGTTCATATTATGTAATGAACTACAAAGTATTTGTCTCTCGAACCGCCAAATGCATACGCACATACTAAAAATGAATAAAAAACAATTACTTTTTGTACGCCTCATCTAAGTCCTGTTCTCGCTTTTGTGGTTCACTCGGCAGTTGAATTTGCTCATACTCGTCCGTTTCAAGCAGGTCGGAGGTGAAAAATCCGGTCAGGGCGTCATCATGCAATGTGGGCACACTGACTACCTGTCAGACAAGTTGGGAGCAGAGAACAAATTTTAATTTGACTGACACTGAAGGGTTAGGAGTGGAGCAAGTTCCGTCCACTTCCTGAATCACAATTGGTATGAATGATAGTTAGTTAAAGGCAGCAAGCATATCGTGTCTAATCATTTTCTGGTGGATGTATCACTAGCGACATAATCTTTCGTGTCAATAATCTCCCCCCCCCCAAGGTGGTATTCTAGAAAAAACGGTTTAGTCGAATTTATTCAGGAGCATTTTGGAAGTCCGCTAAAAAGCAGCAGTCCCAATCAAATGCTGCTGGCGACCGATTTGACTAAAATTACGGAATCTGCATTAGTGTTTACAGAAATACACAAGGCACTCGCATGTAAGTGGTTGCACGCATAAAGCAGGAGAAAATGCTTGAGAAGGTCGCAGCAATCAGGTTCATGTGAAACAGTGTGAGGGGTGCCAATTTTTCGCATATATTAGTATACATGTAAAGTGGCAAGGAGCGATCGATATCCATCTAACGGCACCGGCATTCTTGCCACAACAGACAGTAATACCTAAGTCACCCACAGTACGAGCAGAGGAGTAAGGAGTAACAAAATATGTAAAAACTAATCAATAATTGACCGTTTTGGACACCATTTCAGAAAACCTGAAAAGCTTTCTTATTCGAAAGACATTTTTCTTGGCTTGTGACGTAGAGAGAAAAATCTGATTGTGTAAACCAATGGAGGATAGAGTAAAAATCAATCGCAAGTCAATTCCGTTAAGTTTGTACAATACTTTGTCAAGCACCAACGTGCTCTGGTAGTGGTTGCCATCACAGTACCAACTACTTGACAGAGAAAAACGAACGATGAATTGTTGAATCAACGTAAAACCAGTAGGTTGAGGAAACATCCAAAAAAGAACAGATGTTGGATGATAGAACGTCGGTGATTGCGGCAATGTGCCAAAATCAATATCGACCTCTAACCACTATTCGAGGGGTAGTGTGAACATCAATTCGGTTGTCGAAGTGCAACTACAAGAGCCAGCGCACTGGTTAAATTTTTCGTCTGTCGATGCACTTTTCTATGGAAACCAATCCAACAGAACAGAGTAAGATAAGGCACTCCATATATGTGGAAATGCGCAAAACACCCAAACAACATGAACTTATTCTGATTCAGTGCCCTGCTACAGACTGAACCCCAGGGACCAGTGACCTAATCCTAGCCTCTCAATTACTGAAAATTCTCCCAACATATTCTACCAACACCACGAAGACAATGGCGTTGAGGCACCAAAAGTCTTCGTATATCTTCTCCCAACGGTCAAGTTTCGGAGCTCTAGACCAGCACCGACCCTATTGCTCCTAAACACCCCTAAACTTTAACCGACGGCCGAATTTCACATCGACGAAAAGGATGCCTCAAAATAACAAAGGCAAATAGAGCATTCTGTATGCGAGAACACCTTTCTTCCGATACACGCACACCAAGTCACATACAGCTACACAAGTAATTAAATCTATTCACCTCACCCAATCCTTCCACTGCAAGAACAAACTACGAGTTTGAACCAATCCAGTCCTCTAACAACATTTTACAATTCGAAAGTCCAGAACACATCACAAAAATACCAACACTCGTTCAGACGATCAAGAAAATTCTTCAAATTGCTCCAGCATTCACCAAGCAGCACAACATCATCCGCATATCCTAATTCACACAATTTCTTGTCAGAACAAATTTCAATGCCACTATTCTCATATGGGAATTTAGCTATCTGCATAATCAATCCAACGACAAAACTGAAGAGAAAAGGTGAAAGAGGACAACCCAGGCGAACACAAATTCTCATCGTGAACTCAAGGGGAAGATCACCATAAGCATGAATTCAGTTTCGGATGTTCGCATACAAGTAATGGATAAGTGAAACTAATTTCCATGGCATACTCCCCAGTTAGGGAGAGCACCACAGTCTTGCACGACCGACTGAATCAAATGACACTTTCAACTCAACAAATCGTAGATCCACGGAAAATGGGCTGATGTCCTGAAATCTAGCTTAAAGTGAAGATTTGATCAATAAAACCACTATCGGGACGGAAACCGGCTTCATTCTCATGCATCCATCTTTCGCCATGCTAGATGACAGGCAAAGGATAGTTGACGCAAACAGTTTGATCCCAGTGTTTACTGAACTAGATCACGCAAAGACCTATCATTCATCATATAAATCGGTACAATCATCGATTCACATCAGTCCTGAGCAATATCTTCCTTTCTCAGATCGATCCCAAGATTTTTTTAACTCCGATATCACCACTTTACCACCATCCATGAAGAAGGATGACGACAGTTCATTTGGTCCAACTGCTTCATTTCTTTTCCGAAAGTTTACCTCCCCAATGACCGCAATTTCGGATGGAGTGCTGGTACCTTCCTCCATTGCTTCACCGTAAAGCCCACTTTGACCGTCAGCTAACTGCATTGTTCAATAAAGTGTTCTGCACAATAAGCCAGCAGACACTCATGAACAGGCCAGTAAATGCTATGATTACTCTCAATAACTGCAGCATTTTACATTTCTTTAAATCTTTCGGTTCACCAATCTTCATGGTCATTTCCAAGACTTTTGGTCAGTTGATGTTTCAGGCATCTATGTATCAGTGAATATTCCATCTGGGGGGAAGGATCTGTGAGCATCTAACAAAACAACTGGAGCCGACGATATCCAACGTTTCTGATATTCATGTGGGAAGCAGTCCTGCGGGGCAGTTATCGCCGATCACAGGGATTTATCGATCTCCTCCAAGTGTTCGCTCAGATCACGGGAATTTTCCAAATGACAACAATCGCAATAAAAGCTCCGATTGGAACATTAATCGTCAATTATCGTCTAGAATCAACCGTGAAGGACAAGTGGCTCTCCTGTTAGTATGACCAATAACTAGGCTCAAACAAAAGCGAGCACGGATCAAAACAAGATCTGACTACATGGATGTGGACAGAGTGATCGGCATTCCTCGATTGATCCACCACACTTGTGACCAATGGCTATTTGTTTAATCTGAGTCCAACATTGTGAAGAAGAAGAAGAAGAAGAAGAAGAAGAAGGATGCCAGGTGAACTGATATCGCTTCCTATGGCGAAACTGGTGTCCGCCAATAACAGCCCACAATCCGAACAAGCTTAGGTCAACCGATCACTGTTTCCCATGCAACCGATTGGGCGAAAAATGAGCCTTCGGTGTACCGTTGCGTCTCGCTGAGTACCCATGTTGGGCGTTAAAATTACCACCAACGAGCACAAATTCCGTCAAGCGCAAACTTCGGAGTAATCGAGGTGACTTCCCGTATAACTCGTCTTTCGTCTCAGGAGAGCTGAAATCAATGGATGCTTAAAGAGATGCGACGAACAAACAACGACGCTTCAATCGAATGCTATTCACCCTTACAGGACCATACCCGAATACATCATAAAAAGGACTGTTAATTGTGGTCGGGTCTAACAGTGCACGCTCAACTCACACATTCACAGTGATCCAAACGCCAACCTGACTGCGAGTGTCCGAAATGGGATCACCCAGCATGCGATAAGTGAAGTGAAAGAATGAGGCTGTATCTTATCAGGACCAAATGACGTAAGAAGTGTATCGAAAAATCGATGCGCTATGTATTGGTTTTAATTGTGAATGATATAATGTTATTTCTTGGTTGCGAACAGTGACCACGAATGCGGGATTCCATTCCGGAGTCACTGCATAGAACCGCTTTAAAAGTTCAAGTGGTTCTGGCCAGAGCAGCTTTTTGTCTTATCTGGTTTCCCCTATGGGCAGTGAAGGCGGCTAAGTGGAGTGAAGAATTGCGTCTAAATAGTGCTTTCAAACCGTTTCTTTTCCTTCCAATAAAGCTGACATGGATGTGGCCACTGTTTTTCGTGGCATCTTGAGCGTGCCCTATATCAGAACGACGGTATATAGGTTTTTCTGTAGAAAGAATACTGAAATTATGCAGTCGATCGATATTTCGCGGCTGCTTGCGCAAAAGAAGGGATTTTTCTTTGGCGACCCTAACCAGAGCTTTCGACCTAAAAGTATTTTTCATTAAACTGTGAAACCACCACCCAGTACGAGAAGTCAGAGCAGGTGCATGCTTATCAATACTTACCCTGTTCAAGGTAGTCGGCAGCATCATCCTTATTATCAGTTCCGTTAAATGTGGACAACCATTAAACTTGCAGGAACGTGCTCTGGCTGTGGTTTCTACCTTACAGCATCGCTTGCTCAGGCAGAAAAAGGAAGGGGTATAATGGAAGATCAAATGCACAAGAAAGATTTTGAATCCAAGAACGCCACTGCCTTCGGCACTGAGTACAGTCACCTGTTGTCTCCAACCATTGTTTCGAAGGATCTCCTGGACAACGACACCGTAGTCTAGCTGCACCTACAACAGGTAGCCCACTGGTTAAACGTCTCATACTTTTACCCATGTCTTCTAGTGATCACTCTAACCATCCTCGAACCATTACCTGCCTCTAAGGACTGCGCAAAACGAGACGCTCTGTCTGTGAGTATACGAAAAACATCCCAACCACTTTAACTTATTCCGATTCAGTGCCTGTTCTAAAGATTGGACCCAAACACCCAGTACCTTGCGCCTAAATTCTGAGTTTCTCACAACGTCCTCTCACCATAATCTTCCAGTATTATGAAGACAACGGTGCTGAAACACCAAAAGTCTTCGCATGGTCGAACCCAATTTGGAATGTTTTTGACATAAAACCGGAATAACGCGGAAAATGATACGGAATGCTCCCACCTAATGGCGTGCGGTCAAATGGCGACCAACTGCTTCAAAAAGCACAGCCCAGGTACTAGAATCCGTTACCCCGCTGTGCACTCCTCAGCTGAATAAAGAGCGTTCATAGTTAGTGTTGATCTCCCCTCCTGGAACGGAGAACGCTCCGTACCTTTTATTCGCTTTGCTTTCTACTGTCTCTTGTCTGATCTTCGAAATATTTCCAGGTTGAGAATGAAAAAAAATATTGTGTAAGAGCTAACCAAGCCAAACCAAAGGATTTGTTGTCATCATCAATATTATCAAGCATAAATAAGACAGGACCATAATTAAGAACGAAAATCGGTAGGGTCTCCTGTTCCCTCATATCGTCCACCAACCTGGAAAGCCAGGAGGCTATATCGTTAGAGGTCTGCTGTTAGAAACGAAAAAGAAGACGCATGCTCTATTTCGGCCGCAAATTCTCTATTGATTCTAAATCAATCTCCAATTTACACTGACTTTAGTGAGAAAAAACAATTCTAGCAGACAAAAAAGTTCGTTTATTAATGAAAATCGAATCGCCTATATTGGTCTTCAAAGATCAACACTGTGATCGGCCAGTTGGCTGGCTAATTAGGACTACCGTTAATAACTGACATCGGAAGGCCATTTTTCGCTCAGTCGATTGATTGAAACATACAGCGCGATGTCGCCGCAGTTTTGCAGACCGTTGATTAAGATAGTCGCTAAGACAATTGAATTTGTGACTTGAGATAAGCTATCCTGACTGAATTGCGGCATTATTGATTGTACGCAAAAGTCTATAAAATACAGTACAATCCTTGTGACAATGAAAAAAACAGTAGTAAAACAAAGGAAACAAAAGCACTGCTTGGCTTTCACCACAAATGCTAGCCCTTTCAGATACCTATCTCCTGTTGCCGACCGTCCAATCCGTGGCTCATCTACGGGCGTCGAACAATCCAGCTGCCCAAACCAAAATGCGAGTTTATAATAAGGTGTCCGTGTACGAGTTTTTGATAGGAAGAATTCATGTGCAAGGTGTCGGAGCAAAACCGTTTTAGAAAACCTTGAAAGACGATGACCGACAGTTCAGTTCATGCGGGCTTCGTCCGCTTCAGACTAGATTCTCAATTTTTTCGGGTATCTAGTAAAGCCGGTGAACGAGAACTTTGATCAATAAAATACTGAAATCATTCATGTCATGTGATTACTGAGCAGTGCGTAAAGGTAGAAATTAACATTGCGTATCCGGAATCAACTCCGCGAACCAGAGGAAAACCGGCGACATTCCACTTGCGAACCGCGTCTTGGTGTCAACGTTCGAGTGTTTATTGTGTAAGGGGCTATTCAGTCCCCTCATGATGAAATCAGTGATCATGTGGAACTGGTGCTTAAAGCATCAGTGAAAACACGGAGGCACGGTGTAGCTGTACCATCCTGTGTGTTAGAAATTACCAGAAGCACACACCTATCGCGCCTCCAATGGGACTCTAACGTGGCTGCGGTGTACGAATGAGTCAAACGCCCTTGGCCATTAAGCTATCGAAAGTAATTGTTAACAAGAATCATCACGTGATTTGGTCCCATTCCGATGTTAGCTTTTGCCTGACCACAGGCCAGACCTATAGAGAATAAATCTCACCATGGACCTCTTCTCATTAAGAGACATAAGTGAGATGATTCCCCGTTGGGATCAGCAGATGTTCATCCCTAGAAAAACGGGACGAGCTGAGCATTGCAACGTACAGTAAATCATTTCATTGCCTAAATTTATCAAGAAAAATGTACTAGCGGGCAAGCAGGAAAAATGCCCGCGAGTCTCAAATAGCCTCTGCTGAGGAGGTCCAACGCACTGCTTTATCGTGGCGGTGTTTTATTAAAAGTAAGATGAAAGCGAATGCTCGGCCTCCTCTACAGCGTTTTCTACTCCTCCGTAATCAGTCACGGAGAGTTGCTTAAACCCTGATTCCAAACAAACCACGGACAGCATACGAAGCAACAGAAGTGTGTACTGAGCACCCAGGATGCCTATCCCCATCCGAAGGGAGTATCTACTGAACAATCAATAGCCGGTCCCCACTATGTTACTTGACCTTCAGACCGTCCTGCTGTCTTGTGGGTTAGATCATTCGATCAAGGGTCCCGTAAGTACACCCTCTAATTCATTTCGGGCAACCGGACAGGATGGAGCCAACAGAGGAATCACTGGTCCTGATAGATAGCACCGGAATTGGTGGATAGAGAAATAACTGTGTGCGGCGAACCATGCACACTGTTTCTTCTTTCGTTCCTCCTCCCCGATCGTTAGTTTCGTCCTTTGTTATGATTCTGATGGAACATGCAAATTTGTGTGAAATATTATACACGTAGACACGTTGCTTGTTGCAGTCAATTATCTTGTGGGTATCTCGAGGATTCCAGACTCGAAAGCCGAATTTGTCTGGTCAAGGGAAGTCCATAAAATGAGGAACTCTACTTATTATTACCACTATAATTAATATGATTACAATCGTCGCCAAATGCGCTATCTAGCAGCAGTATTCTAAATGAAATGATATTTTATTCCGTTTGAACAATAGGCAAATTAAAAAATCGAGCAAAAAATTATGAAGAGAGTAGTACAGATTATTTGTTTACAAACACCCGCATGCAGATACGTAAGTATGCACATGATGTAACTTGTGGCTTTTGATTTTCCATCACAAATTCTCACCTGTTTTGTGACTTCATTCAATGGATTCAAAGTGGACTCGGTCGGACAGGGATCCACGTGAAATTTCTTCGGGACTTGCCAACAAAAAGTCGGTGCGAAGGGGAAAGAGGAAACGAACTAACGGTCAAATAAATGCTAACCTCGGTAATAAATGGGTCACAGGATAAATGGAGAACAAACAAACCAAGATTGAAGACAACATAAAAGTCAGTGAATGAGTGAACAACGTTGAAACGAAAAACAACAATGGAGTGAATAGTTCATTTCAGCAGTTTCCCCTTTTTTATTTCTTTTCTGGACAATATGAACGCCGATTGATTGAGTTTAATCTAAAAATACTCTAATTTGAGTTGGATTAGAATCATGGTGTTCACTTCAACTGATTTAATTAGACAATGGACTGTAGTCAGTACCTATGGCAATTCAATAAACTCCTAATCACTGCCTACTTTACTTACTTGATCAAAAAACGCCTTACTCATAAAAATCAGCGAACAAGTTCCGCCTCATTAGTATACTCCCCACAACGATGCGTATCTAAGCAAATAAACGTAACATCGCAATATGTGCTCGTTAATTGATATCTTTTTGACTAAATAGTGGTGAAATTTGCTTACGTGCAGTGAATGTTCTCGTTTTGTGGCTTGGAGAGACAACCCGCGAGGCAATGAACACGTGCTTAAGGATTATGCACGTCATTTTCTTAGGCCAGGGAAAAGATTAACCCAAAGAAAAACGCCCTATTGCTGGGAGCAATCGGAAATTGAATGATGCTCATGCCTTTACTAACATTTGCACCAGATAAATCAGCTGCAAGGAACAGTTAACAAGGTCGGCAGACAATCAACCCGTTGTAGTAGTCCATCTATATGGCCTGCAAGAACGAGATTCGGAAATGCTGAAAACTATTATTCGCTCCGTAACGGTTAAATTATTTAAAGTGATAAACTATGAAACAATGCATCATACTTCCAGTTGACTCTATATTAGGGTAAGATAAGAGAAACGAACATTGTCATCTTCCTTTTACGAGCACGAGAAAACATAGTTACACCAAATTTGCCCAACCTAACTGAGCTCGCTTCATTACATTTTTATAAGGATATAAAACAGCTTTGGCAGTTGCCTGTGTAAATCGAATGCAGTTCAAATTAGCATTAATATGCTCTGGCTTTCGTTGTTACCTGACAATACCATATACTAAAAACAGAAAAGAGGAGAAAAATTATAATTTGGACTGCCATATAGAAAGATATTGAATTCAAGAACTCCCTTGACTGCCACCTGTTAGGGGGATCTTGTGGACCACAATCCGGTAGCCTAACTGGGCCTACACTAGCCAGTTCACATGCTATGGTTTTCATAACTATTCACATGTTCAGACATTGTATCACTGCATCGCGCAGATAGGGATAAACCGGTTTTAGCCCAAACAGGAGCGTGTTATTTGAACACAGTTCATTTTTTGCGTAGATCAAGATGATTGTGAATACCTAACGCTTCGATCTAATGGATCAAAACCAGCCATTGAAACTAGAATGAGTGATTTGAAAAGGATTGTCGGTATGGTTCGAAAAAGCGATGGGAGACAAGGGACCAAGTTAGTTTCTACCGACAAAAATGCTAGCGAAGATCAATTAAAAAAAACATTTAATAGCACTACCAAAATCCTTCGAATCCTACGCCCGTCTGGCGAAATGTTACCCAGGCAAAGTCGCAACAACTCATCATGAGCGTAGTGAATGAACTATCAACTTGGCCCATGTCTTTCCAACACCGGCCAGCTTCACCATAGCCACCCCAATGGTATGATGATGCGTAAAAATTTTCTCCTATTGGCAGTTCGTTCTTTTTCTGACCGTACAGAATAAGACACAGATTTGACTTGTAACTGAAACGATTAGGTAAAACAATCTCTCGGGTAGGCTGCACGAATTTGCGTTTCATTGGTTTTCCAGATCGAGAGAAAGAGAGATAACCTTGCTGAAAGTCTACCGCCTGATGTCGACCAGTGAACACAGTCAATCTTAATTTTTCATGGCCTACACAAGATATAAAAAAATCGCGCAATTCATGAGTAATGTACTCACGGTACAAAGTGAATGCGGCGGTTTGGAGACTGTCTGATTCGCACAGACCATCAAAAAGTCAAAAGTATTTAGCCACTAGAACCCGCGCATACTTTGGTTTGCTCAGTTATTTACGCTCCAGCATGGCTGAACAAATAAACACATGAACAAACCGTGTTCATTCAGCATTAGTCCAGTTCGAGGACATTGTAGATTGAATACGAGCATTGGACCACGATTAACTAAATACAATCCACACCTAGCTGTTACAATCATAAATCACCTTTGGCCTCAGATCCTGATGCTTCGGGTTTCAAAGCCCGTAGCCACATTTGAAGGCTTTTCGAATGCCGAGCTTCCCTTTCTAAATATATCATATACTTATTTTGTGTAATAAATAAAGGAATCGGACAGTTGACTACCGAGGTTTTTCCAAATAGAACATTCATTTTATGCACATGAAACAGCTTACCGGGTCGGTTTTCTTTGCTGGTGGCTCGTGGGATAGGAACGGCTGGAAGACGCTTAGGACAACTTAGGATTTGTTCTATAAGTGCCGAATTTGATTGTAGATCCGGAAATCCGTTTTCGGGTGCTGTGAATATGTGGCCGACAGACGAGCAGATGAATACAAATGAGGGAACAGAAAGATAGTTAGACAAAGAGAGAATTCAGTTAGGATTGTAAGTAGTAAACAATTGAGCATGCAATTCTGGCGGGTGAGTCAAATGTGCTGGATAGTGTCAAATTGGTCATGCGAGGTGAGACCGATGTGGCATTTACAACGAGATTTCCGCAGGTTCCCAAGTAAGTGATGACAGTGGTATCGATAATATAAGCAGGTTTGTTTGTTTGTCTGTGTGTGGGAGGGGAGGGAACGAATTAGTAACGATGTCATACACCAAATGATGTCCAACTACATGGAGAGCAGAATTAGCAGTCGGATTTTCCTCGCCCACCCGTGATACGTACAACAACAATGGGACTAGAAGCACCAGGACTAAACGGCTATGTGGGTTGATTGGTGAGCACTCATATTTTGGGTGGAGGGGCAAGACATCTGAGTAGGTTGGACATTCACATACACATACGCGCGCATATAGTCGAATCGTCTCTGGACGTTCAGAGGTGCACAACTTACCGCCAGTTATATTCAGCGTCAAACTGCGTTGGAGCTTGGGTTTCCGCACTATACGTTTAAACGATACGGTCATACTGTGCTGATTCCATATGCGTATGATAATATATATATATATATATATATATATCCACATGCACACATTAATAGAAAAGGTCAGGAGATCTTATGGAATTCACTGAAGTTATCACAAATTAATCCACAAACTGCAGTTGTCGCCGATCACAGGGATTTATCGATCTCCTCCAAGTGTTCGCTCAGATCACGGGAATTTTCCAAATGACAACAATCGCAATAAAAGCTCCGATTGGAACATTAATCGTCAATTATCGTCTAGAATCAACCGTGAAGGACAAGTGGCTCTCCTGTTAGTATGACCAATAACTAGGCTCAAACAAAAGCGAGCACGGATCAAAACAAGATCTGACTACATGGATGTGGACAGAGTGATCGGCATTCCTCGATTGATCCACCACACTTGTGACCAATGGCTATTTGTTTAATCTGAGTCCAACATTGTGAAGAAGAAGAAGAAGAAGAAGAAGAAGAAGAAGAAGGATGCCAGGTGAACTGATATCGCTTCCTATGGCGAAACTGGTGTCCGCCAATAACAGCCCACAATCCGAACAAGCTTAGGTCAACCGATCACTGTTTCCCATGCAACCGATTGGGCGAAAAATGAGCCTTCGGTGTACCGTTGCGTCTCGCTGAGTACCCATGTTGGGCGTTAAAATTACCACCAACGAGCACAAATTCCGTCAAGCGCAAACTTCGGAGTAATCGAGGTGACTTCCCGTATAACTCGTCTTTCGTCTCAGGAGAGCTGAAATCAATGGATGCTTAAAGAGATGCGACGAACAAACAACGACGCTTCAATCGAATGCTATTCACCCTTACAGGACCATACCCGAATACATCATAAAAAGGACTGTTAATTGTGGTCGGGTCTAACAGTGCACGCTCAACTCACACATTCACAGTGATCCAAACGCCAACCTGACTGCGAGTGTCCGAAATGGGATCACCCAGCATGCGATAAGTGGAGTGAGAGAATGAGGTTATATCTTGGTTGCGAAAAGTGACCACGAATGCTGGATTCCGTATGCGCAATTTTAGAGTCAGCGGACATCTGTTTTGCAACCCTCCGTTGCTCTAGCTATGGCATCTCGTTTACCGTGAGGACGGTGGTGTGATCGATACGTTGTGGCTGCCCACACACCGCAGAATCGGCTATGTGAGCCTTCAACTCGAAGCTTTCATCCGCAAACAGTGGACCGTTAACCTAGTATGGGAACTCGGAGCAGGTGCATGCTTATCACCGTGCCCAAAGCAATTGGCAGCGCGATTCTGACTCTCTTGCGCGGCAACCGATACAGCATGATTTTTTTGTTTTCACTGTCCTTTGAGGTTTTTTGGCTAAATGCTTCTAGGGCGTCCCGTCACTAGGAAAGAGAAGGATTAGGATTCTCAGTCATGGCTTTCGGTTCTAAAGGGAACCTATTTGCAAGAGAGTATGGTGTGGCTGACGGGAAGACCATTTTTCGGAGCAATTACTCTTCCGCTCATTTTGTGACAGAGTTGCCAGCTCAAATGAATCCTCAATCCGGAGGACTAGAAGGCTACCTGTCTACCTGGTATGACTTAATTTCCGGTCTGAGGTAAGCTATCCTGCATAGCTCGCTGGGCCATGAGAGTGCAGAAGACGTCGCACCATGTCAAGGTGCTCTGACAGAATGGTATAAAGTCCTATAGAAACCATACACAATGCAAACGACGAGTCTCTTAGGCCGGACACGTGTGAGGTATTCTACACCAACCTGCTATTTTCGTCACAGTCCTGGTGTCAACACATCTATACACAAATGATTGTGTGTGTACAGAAAGCTCGATTGAACGTTACCAATTTGTCTTTTATGGTGTCTGCATAATATCTTACTGTTGGCCAACGATTGAGTGACAAAGGTGCAACGACGCAGAAACATGGCCTTTGAGGATAAGGGATGTCAGTAGCGTTGGGGACTGAAAATCGTTTCGTTTGCAGTATTTCTAGAATAAGCTGGCGGGATTATCTTCGTAACCCGAAGATTAGGTGAAGGGTGTTGGCTCCTGCGGCTTAACATTCAGAAAGAGTGGATCAGGTGTTACTTATGCCCCCCGATTTTCTACCTTGTCGTACTCTATTTTTCAAGAGAACTAGTGGCTGAACGATTTTTCAGGGTAATCATTCCATGATACGACTAGCGGATATGGAAGCCTTAGCCAAATCAAATTCACCATCCCGGATTGGAGTTCACGAGATCATCGTGAGCAATAGCTAAAAACTAAGTAAAATGGATCAATTTTGCAGTCAGTAACGCACCGGTATTGCGAATCTTCCCTATTCTACACAGTTCTTCGACTTATTACCTGACGGTGGCTGTTATGGTGTTGTGTGCAAACGTTACTGTGAGGCAGAATCCAAAACCAGAACACACCAGTGCAAGATTAATGGTGGCAAAACTGAAGTGAATTATAATTCAGATTGCAAAATATGAGGTAACAATCTCATAAATGAGGCTGAAACCATCCTTGGTGAAATCTATTTTCTGTGAACTTCGCCTCTCATTTGTTTGCTTATTATGCCTCATTTAGCATCACTCCCTCATGACACAAGGATACCTGTAGTCAAATGACCAGAGAGCTGTAAACCAAAATCAAACTCGATAAAATTCACCAAACAAGTATATCAAATCTACACATCACAACGAAGGAGAGTGCTCCAAACTTTACCGCTTTCCCGTAATTTTATCGGGTGTGCTGAAATTTAACCCTAAGCTATCGAAACATGGCCCCAAATGATCAACCAGGCTTCCAAATTTCCTTTATCTGTTTTCATTAGCAACGTTGTAATGGAAATATTGATGTTTACCTGAAATGTGCAACAGCAACCGCCCATTGTGAACCGACTGGTGTGTATGCAAATCGCATTTTTCCGCCTCCTACGCGTACCGTTCAATCCAACTCAAATATCTGCATACAGGTAAAGGTTGGTGACGTTTCTTTGCAGAAACCTAATGGATAAGGTCCTTTCTAAGACGTTGAATTCACGTCGAATTCACGATGATGATGCGACAGCAATGCACCCGCAGTGTTCTTGTTTTTGCTAAAGCTCAAAATATGACAGTCTTTAACCAATCACCTCCATTTTGCAGAAAATCAACCTGTTTGCGCGTAAGTAGACTAGTCAGGAAAATTTGCCGTTGTATCTCATTGTTCATAAAGTGTTTTCACCACATTCGAACACTTGTTGGTTGAGTCAAACTTGGTAGAAGTCAAACATGATACTTTATTAGAAGGGAAAGGCTTGAATTCATTGCACAGCACAGTCATAGACTTCTAACAAACAAATTTAAACAAATAAAGCAAAGATTCTGATTCTACCGTTTTCGCAGTCCCACCTAACTGAACCTTACTCGATCATGGAGCCATAATGAATCTTTCTAAATAAAAACAGAACGCTGGAATTTTACTTGGCTTATAGTGGCAGCACCTTTAAAGTTGACAAATATAGCACCCTCTGATGACTTGACCGTTTCTTGGGAAAACATTCAGCGTATGCGAAAGATCATTTTCTGTTATACTTTCATACTGATGAGTTTAGTTCAAGGTTGCAGCTACAGTTGGTTTGTAAAACGTTATGGGTGTTATCAGACAACAGCGCAATCACATTATAAACAAGGTCACAGGACTAGTAGCTCATGTAGAAGTAATGGCCTAACCAGTTTCAAGAGTAAGCTCAACCCATGGGAATGCCGTGCAGGGAAATTCAATGCACAAACGTTAATTATACAACAAGCCTCAAAGAGTGAAACTGACGTAAACTTACAGTTTTTTAGACGACCTGCTACCGTAAAATTGCTAACATCTTTCTCCTCAACTCGCTTTCGCCAGCCCTCTTGACTGTCGATTAAAGATTTTCGAATAGCTTCTACGTTGGGGATGCGGTCGTCGAGTATGCTACTTTGCACCCGATTGCGCCACTGCACACTGTTCTCACGAATTTGGGCTATTCTGTCACATAGTTAGAGATAGAAAAATTTCACCTGATTGATGCAAGTTTTTAAACAAAGAAACCGCAAAATTTTAAGAGGAACATCGAAAATTATTTCTTTCATTTCAGTTGGTGCATACTGAAGAATGGAGAGCCTTTTTTCATTATGAACGGACAAATGCAATGTAGGATGGTTCAAACTTTTTTCAAAAATGTAACGAGGTCAACAAAAATCCGTTAGGGCGGGTTTAAGTTCAAGATTCAGCAGCCAAAGCTGTCAATCCGCAAGAACAGAGCAGAATATTCTAATATCCGTAATTCGGCGCGGCAACCTTTTGAGTCCTAACCGATGCTGGAAATGGCAAATTTCAGAAATAAACCAGACCGTCTTGACAGCAAGTGTATCTTTTGTTAAAAAACGGGTGCAAAAGCACGATACTGAGTCTGTCGGCCTACTGAATCGTCTATTACTGACAGTGAATGAATTGCGTCGCTACTGAACTGCATTTAGTTCATTAAAGTGTGAACACCGCTCGAGGAACACAATCTGTCAGATTCCAGTGAGTCAGCTGCTGGCTCCCTGAAGACCCACAAATCCGTCTATTTAGTCGATCGTCAAGGTCTCCCGTGAGGCTGTAGGTAACCTTATCTGACGCGTCTAAACGCCTCGGGATGGTTGATGGTGGGCGCTCTCAAGCTCCTAGTTCTTTACTCTTCAAATGTTCTCAGGTGACCACGTGTCACAAAAGCCTATCCCGAAGACGTCTTAAGGACTGACTTCATTTGGATTGGATGTCTCATTAAAGTGTGAGAATGAAGACAAATGTCTAGTTGTCTCCACTGGGCCGGCCGATCTTTGGCAATCAGTTTAGTGGAGAATGTTAACTTCCGATCACAGACCAACCACGGGCGGCGCATGAAGTATAAAACACTGTGCTCAACGGTACATAAAATGAACAACCAGCCGCCGGCTTCCGGTGGATTGCATGACCCTCAAATCGTTGCAGTGCATATTGGTCAGACTGATTAGTCAAGTTCTCTGAGTAGCCCTTCCCACGCAAACTTAATCATATTTCGGTTTGAGAAATCGGGTGGCACGAAACCCACAGAGGAATAATAAATTCCTATTAATGATCCACGATGTCGAGTTGGAGACTGGGAGAGTTGGCATATGCGTGATGAACCCTTTAGGGTTTCTTCTTTTTTTCATCGCTGTCTGTTTCCTCCTTGGTCATACTTCTGCTGGCCCCTAGTCTCTGAACGGATCTGCGAAAAATATATGTATATGCGTATGTCAAAGCACCGACTAAACATTAGAGCTGAAAATAGTGAATAATGAACACAATAACTATGCAGATGAGGAGATATGCCGCATGGAGGAAAACCCTTGACCACGTCTTTTAGCGAGGGACCTATGAACCCGAAAACCTAATGTGATCTGCTTGGGCCAATTTACTGGTCATAATGTCTTTATCATCTCGTGGACAGATCACTTGCTGTCTCCCCCTACTCCGCCCGTCTCGAAGAGCAATGTACGAGATACTCGGGCTATGAAGAAATGCAACAAGTCTCAACCAAAATAATCTATTCAAATTCAGTGTCTACTTTAAGGATTGAAATCTTCGGCTGGAGCTCTTACGCATAACCTCAGCAGTACAACACCGATCAATCAGTACGATAAGCGGAAATATAGGGGGCAAATATGAAACAAACGGCAAGCAAAAGCAGATAAATAAAAAGAATTCAAATGAAATCGAAACGCTAATTATACCAATCGGGTGTGACTCACTGTGTGAAGATCACATCGAAAGTAACTGGTAAGTCCAGCACAGTCTACTTAATCAGTCCAACTACCTATAGCTCTCGTTTCTTTCCCAATCTCTTGGGTTAACGTTATCTACTTATTCTTCGGCCAATAATTCGGATACAGCACATCCCTCGGGATTCAAGATATATGTCCCAGGTACCTACTATGCGACAAACGCATACTGTGGGCCATACAGGAGCGAGACCACTTCGGATACAACTTAGCTACGAAAATTCAAGTTTATGGTGATAGGGGATAAAGCTGATGCGAATTTCATGGAAGGAATATCACGAGTACAAATTTGTTTCTGAAAAACAGATTTTCTTTCGCACACTCTTCCAAGAGAAGCATCGAGAATACAAATGACTCCGAGCTCATAGCATTGGGGTTAGTTTACTGGATTAATATGGGGAATCGAGCTGGATATCCATGATAACAAACTTTGTCTTCCATCTCAAACACGCTAATCAAATTACAGCCTCCTAACAGCTGGGTCCTAACGCCAAAAGCGACAAAACCTGTTTTGGGACAAGCTATTTCTTCCGATAAACATTCGTCAAGGTATCGTCACTAACTGCTACGGATAGGCAACCTTTAATAGCTGACAGAACATTCACATCAGCCTGTATCACGCAAATGAACAAATTCGAAGACAAATCATCCAAATTAATGTCCTAAACTTTTACATACTGTACCAGTTATCTGGAATACAAAACAATATACTGCTGTATTGAATCAACGGAGCAAAGATTAATTAGGAAGTACAGAGGGAGTAATACGGACTCACCTGTCTTCGATGGACATCCTGATCAGCTGGGGTTTACTTGTTAATTGTCCAAACTCGCTCCGTATGTGTGGTTAACTGCCTGCAGATGCTGTGCGGTAGTGGAGTATTTTGTGCGAAAATCAAGGTGTCCAAATGTCGGGTTCGATCCTGTCATGAGCTGGTTCGCTAATCTGTGCCTAAAAGCCTGGATAAAACAAGATTCTGCATTCAAAAATCCGCCAGTTAGGTAAACGTTGCGTGCAATTAAGGTTCTCATCCTCCAATGAAGTACCGACCAGTGGCAGCCAATCGACTACGAGATCGATTGCTGACCACCGATTGGTTCATTTACACTTGTCGCTCATTAACCAATAACGGTTTAGCCTGAAGGTCACATGACGGCCACCACGACTAGGTCAACCGGGGTTCGACGTAGTAAGTGGTGGTCTGCGCTGTCGTGATGCCTGCGCAGCGTTCTGGGTGCGCGCTATTAGGCGTCGAAATTCCTGATCCGCGGATCCTAGGTGTTGTTTATTCATTCGAGGGATTTATCAATTCATTTCTCGCACTATTGTTACCCACTTAATAATGGCAATTACCAAAATAGTTTAAGTAATAACCGCATAGCATTAAAAGGGTTCAGATACACCAAAATAGTTTTCTTTGGATTTGTGAATCTGATTTTGCGAACATTTTTTCATGCATTCGCTAAAAATAATCGCTCCAAAAATGACTGAAATTCGATTAGTCTTCCCTTTGGATGCTTTAAGAAGTCAGAGCAGTAGAAAATTCTGAAGCATGAATGCCATTGAGATATTTCAGTGGGATGACAGTAACGTAAGCCAGTGCCGTTGATGAGTTGGGCAAATAGAAGAAAGCAGAAATATTTCGAAATTCAAAGATAGAACTTGACAAGTCACATAAACCGAGGTTTTCATTCAAGTGACTCATACAGAAATCGATACTGATTATGCAAGAACCGAAATTCAGTGCGCCTTTTTTGATGGAATTTTTCAAAAATGGACTTCATTCAAACAATTGCGCCTTCATTACAAGAAGTACTTCTGGTAAACGGCTACTACGTTTTTTTCTAAACCGTCAGTGTTTTTCTAATAAATTCGTCAAAAGGATTTAATTTAGTTCCCGGCGGAATCCAACTCACTGACGACACTGGCTTCCGGGGTGGAGATTTCAGATGCACGTTCCTGGAAGCCAAAACTCTCCGAATCATCTCCTTTGCAAAGACTGACCGGTGGGGATTCTAAAGAAGAAAACAAAAAAAACATCTGTGGCTTCAGGGATTTCCTATAGCTCCCGTTTTTAATCTAGTCAGAAACAGGCTGCTCTCAAAATGAGACAGCTATTCACTGGAACCAATAAACAAATTTAGATCTCAAAGAATATTCTATATTCTGAGCCAAAAGCCCATATTTTATTCATACCTCAAGTATGTGTACTCCCAGTTCCGACTGACAAGCGAACATGAAAGTTCTTATATCTTGCCATTTACTTTGAATAAATTTTATCTTAGCACTGCATTTCGCCAGGTATTGTCTGTTGAGTTTCACACAAGCAGCTATATGAATAGACGGTTTTGCCGATTGTTTCTCAACCATGGTAACATTTTTCACATGGTGTATTTTGACGGGTGTCATTGGGGTCGCTGAAGTCACGAGGCGGACAGCCAGTTTTCCATCGTGTTACATAATGATCTTCGGAATTCGTTCTTGGTTCTTGCTACTAGGTGACCTCTCGTTTTCATTAGATCATGAGAAGAAGGTAAACAGTCTCCATTTTACTTTCCGTCGTGCTACAATATACCAAGGTCTTCCTAATCTCTTACTTCTAGGTTGACCTGTTCACATCATATCGTAAACATCATGGGTTTTCAGTGTAGAGGCTTCAAAAATTGTTGCATGAACAGGCAGCAGTTGGTGTTACCTAAATCTGAACACTACCTTAAAGAATAACAATTTTCAAGGTATATTCCGATTCACGCCACTGCTTTCAGATCACTGAAGCACATTTCACCTAATGTGACCGGTTTCACCGAGTGGTATCATGATAAATCTGCCTACAAGTCACAAGACACAGTTCGATAGAGCTTTGCTATCGCGTGAAAACAGGACCAACTAGGCAGAACCCTGTCGTTTCATGAAAATGAAAATCGATCGTTAGAAGACCGTCATTTACACAAAGACATTTCGCCAATAACGCTTCTGTTTACTATATATATTTAGAGTTGAGAGAGCGTACACTGAGTTAATACGTTTATCGTGACGTTTCGATCCAAACTAGGACTATATATATTATATATTATATATATTATATATAATATATATATATAATATTTATAATATATATATTATATATATATATATATACAGAAGCAGTAAGTAGTATCTGGATGAATGAACAAAATTCTTCCGGGAGCACACGACCGGTTTCGCGGTTATTGTCGCTCCTCAGGTATACCTAACCGGTGCTCCAAACATTTCTATACTTGTACACTCTGCACATCTGAAGACCACCCTTGTCCGCTGAAAATTGTATTCAGTTGGATAGTGAGCAACATGTCTGAAAACAGTACATTTTTTGATTTACTGGTACCGCCAGTTGTGATGCATTACTAAACTCCGTTTTCGCTAATATTCCGAAGATTCTAATGCGTACGAAGTATAAAGAATCATCATTGAATGTCGTGAATTCATTTACAGATGGTTCCGTGTTCAGTTTTGTACACGAGATATGGATCAGTAGCGCAATAAAGCAAACAATGCAACTTTTCTGCCCAATGGTAAAAAATTTTGCAGGCGTTAAATCGGCGGTCCGTCATTTTTGTTTACGTATGCTTTATAGGCGATGGCCCCCAAGCGCTGGAAAAATGAACTTTTTAGAACGCAAGTCCTTGGAAACGGTTACCTTATTTTCTTGTCCGTCTAATTCATTCAGTCCAACGAAAATGATACAAACGAAGCCATTTCAACAGTTCAGAAGAGAGCAAACTCAGCACAGTGGAAAATTTTCGTCTTGGTGACAGAGATAGTCTGTTGTTTCTAATAAACGGACGAAATAATAAACTCATAATCGTGCTGCACCTCGCCGAAATTTCCAAGGCGATATTTTTAGTGGCGTAGTTTACTTTTAATTCCTAATGTAAGTCAATTACAATCACGCTTGTTTCTGCAATGCGGTTCATGTAAAGGCGTGTCACATTTTACATTGCCGTTATCCCAGATGCTTGACGTTCTGATATAATAATTCAGTGAACGGCACATGATACTGTCTAAATTTTAAGACTTCCTTTTTGCATACTATGCAAAAATGTTGATGTGATGTTGGAGTTACTGGAAGTCACGTGGAAAAGATGAAGAAAATGGTGGAGGACATTGACTTGTCCCCTTTGGTTACCAGTGTTAATCGATGCTGTAAATCCAGTACTGGTGGCGTCGAAATGGAAGTAAATCTTACTCCATTCTCACTCCAGCAGGCATGCAATTCGTCGCAGCTGAGATGTATATGCGGTGGCTAAAACGAAATATCGAATGAATTTCTAACACATCTGTTGGCTGAGCAAAACTGGATTTTAAGGCTTGTTTTCAAAATGCTTTGTCACTTTCTGTTGAATAATAAGAATACCGAGGTAAAAATATGTTCTTTGAGCTGCGGCATACAGGAGCAGAAAGCGTTAATATGACGTCCATTGCATGAGTTTCGGTATGACCTCTATTTACAGGCGCAAGGCGCTGTGTGAACGTCCCGTGTCCAGTTAGTCAGGATATGCAAACTCACTGGTGGAGAGAGGTGATAAATCAGTCCGGTCGGAGACCTCGTCCACTTCCGAGAATCAGTCAAGCCGAACCAGTTGATGTAGGCCGGAGACAGCACCTATGCTTGTTGGTCATGAGGGTTACAAATCAGAAATACCGTGCGTCCGGCTAAACTTAATGAAACCTATTACCCCCGTAATTTGTCTGCACTTCCGAACTAAACCCTCCCTCGATTCTTCTTGATTCATCACCTGAGCTCTGGGTTTGAACCTTCTGTTCAATGCTTAGCGCATCCTTGGTTATTCCTAGCAGACTAGGTGAGTCACGTTTGCGATAAGTATTCTTATGGTACGAAATAGTGAACTGAAGAACCAGTAAATGATTGTGTCATTTCTGTGTCGATATTTACCCTCACAGCAAACTGTCTAACTTTGACCATGAGAGCTTGATGTTTTAAGTGAAGAGTGAAGTAATTTGCTTTTTTTCATCATCTCGAGAGTTAACCCAGGACTGGGATGTATTTTGCAAATTCAGAGTGCAATGTACGGCTAAATAGTTGATCTGGCTCAAAGATCTGAATGAAACAGATGAGAACAACTGGTGGAGGTAACATCTCATTAAGTTGTTTTGTTGTCAAGCCTGCTAAACTTCCGGTTGGTTAGTACAAGTTAGAGATGTCTCCGGAATCGTCATTTCATCCGGCTAACTGTCGCAAGTGGAGTACAAGGGTGGTCCTTTCAAGCAGTTCAAAAACGTGGCCGTTACGTACAGTTGTTCGAACATTGGTGTCTTCGTACTAACGATAGTGTGTGGCAGGAGAATTTCACTGACCTCTTCGAGGTTGCCAGTAGGGAACTGCACCTATGGTAGAAATCGGGTTTGAATTGACTGGCTTGATTCAATCAATTGTTGTGCATACCCGCGAATCGACTTCCTTGTTGTATGCTGTCCCTCGGCGACAGTATTGCTTGGAGGATGGGTGAAGGTTGTCAGACAAGGCGATGGCGAAGAGGTATGAAGAGTTTAACCAAGGTCTGAGGGACCTGTTCACGAGATGGTTGAAGACGTGAGCTGTTGAGTCCAAGTGCCACAGTTTCCTTGTTTGTTTCGGGATTTTTCTTCATTTCTGCAACTAATGCATAAAGTTTTTTGATTTACCATTTCTCCTTTTCTGGAAGACCTGAGTTGTCTGTTTTGCGATAACTTGCCTTGAGAAAGACCACCAACGGTAGTCGAAACTTTGGCGTATTATATCTACCAACAACGCTGTGTTATTAACGATATATCATTCATATTAAAAGACCATTACATGGCGCATCGATTATTCGATGCTTTCCTTACACCATGCGTGCTATTTCTTTCGATTCGAACCAATCTTAGTAGGGGGGGGATTTTTCCTCAGTTTATTACAGTCCATTACAGCATGGGGTGCGGATACGAATTTGACGTAAAACTTCGGAAAAATAAGTTAGCCTTGGGGTGCATGCCCATGAGCAAGAAAAAACTGACTTACTATGAACAATGGTCAAATTTCCCTGTTGGTAACTCGAGCACAACGACTGGTCCTAACGTTATTTATATTTCCTTATAAATCAAATGTATTTTGATGGCAGATTTCATCTATTTAGTGATCGATGCAGCTCGCTGTCGATCGACTCGTTACCGCACCCGACCAAACGAGACCTTACATGGTTCTTTGGCATCCTAATATTTAACCTCGTGGCTACTGGTTACCACCCACCCACCCCCAACCCACACATATTCTCTGTATTATGGGCCTTAGAGTCTATGGGATATCTCTTCCACTGCAGGCATGCGTGAAAAACATGCCATGAAAATGCTTGGCTGTCCTGAAAACTTTTCAGTCACCGTACACGGGCAGAAACAACCGATTCCAGGTTTACTTATGGTTGATGAGCATGCTACTTCATAATCTTGGTGTGTTCAAGGCACAATGGCCAGACATTTTTTTTGTTGAATTCGACTGTTTGATGACTCTTTGCATGAGTAACCGAAGAAAAGATTCTTTCAATTTCTTGCCTTGTGAGTTTGTTTTTTTGCATAAAATCGCAATTCGTATCATCACAGAAGCATCTGTTCGTTCAGTTGGCATCGGTGGAAGATAATAATAGCGATGCACTGATGATTTTTCACGATTCGTTAGAATGCAACCACTGCCTGTCGTCCAATGTCCCGGTGGCATAGCTTACAAACTAAATCACGATCTTAATAGCAGAATCTTAAGAAAACAATATATAATATTTGCTAAAAGAACTGGTTTCAAAGCCCACTAAAGATCGCATTCGGAATTCTGTCGTCGCGACCCTGAAGATCAGTCATCAAAGGCACCCCCGTCAACACTTTGTTCTGCTTATGTGTTGCATCGTACAGGGATTATTAAAGGGGAAAGACGTTAAAATTCAGTTTTCCAGATCTCCGTCTATTTGAGAAAACCGTAGGTTGTTTCGCAGCATTAAGAAAGCTATTCCAACCTCGGCGGGACAAATTTCCTCAAATCGCAAATTTGAGGATTCCGAAAAATGGAGGCGGACACGGGAAAGAAATTATTCTCACAGCCAAACTCATCAGAATACGGTTAGCTACTTTGTGGCGAATCAATACTGCTATTCTTTTCGAAAACTGAAAGAAAATTACTGTGGCCGATTTCCGGGTCCAGTCTACATGGAGGATTAACTCTTGGGCATTCCACTCTTGACGCATGTATCAACATGAGACATGTGATCAGTCCGAATGTCAGTGCAAGTGGGAACACAAATGATACGTTTTAGTCATTAGCAATAGAACGAATATCATCTTAACTAACTGGTTGTTTTATCCATCTATCTGGGGACTGCTTCACAATAATTTATCACATAAATACCAGGTGTTTGAAAGCAGTAAACTAAATGTCTCATCACCTAGTTTTCTGATGAAATTAAGACCGTCTCAGTAAGTTTCGGTATAACTGGTTGCTAAGACCGTCCAGCGGAGCTGAAGGAATGCGATGCAATGACAATCAATCGTTAGCGTCTAAAGTGACTTCCAAAGCAAAGGAAAGTGAAAAGCCGTGTACCAAGGAGAAAATCCCCTGTTCGGTTTATCGATCAGCAGAAAAATATTCAAATCTCTTGAACTTTCGATCATCTAGAAATTGTTTGCACTCGTTTAGATTTTATTGTCACCCTGGATAAATTTAGTTTACAGGAATTAAGCGACTTCGGGATTCCAGATGTAAGAGAAAAAGATTTCATCCAAAATTACGGAATTTCTGATCATTAAAAACCACCCTCCCTAGCTTGGGTCAACAAATGTGCACGTTCCGGTCCAAAATAAGTGAAAGCTGATTCCATCACAAATGTGACTATCTTGGATTTCATACGATGTTATACAAAAAAGGGTTTTTATCTTAGAGACAGAAATCGGTATTGCCGGGATTCACCTACTCTCGTTTTGAAATTCACTTTTTTTGTCGAACCGCGCTCATCGATATTCTACTGTTGAAAATTGGTTTTGAACTTCAAAAACTGATTGGGAACCGAGCATATTTTGATCAATAAAACGACAAAAGGCAAAAACATGCGGATAGTCGATAAATTCCGGTTTGGTTCTAGGACGATGGTGAATCGATTTTCGATACAACCCTATCTGCGACATTATTTTCAACCCTCATTCGTTTACCTGTTGTTTCGACGACTTAACGGTTGGCTATCTCAAGTGAAAGTTTGACTGTGTACGTTAATTTCGCCAAAATCTATGAAAACGTCTGGATTTATCTTGATGAATGACAGGAAAATTATTTCTAATAGGAATGTCAATGCAAATATGATTGGTATTTTATATCAATTTCTAGCAGTAGGACACTATATCAGCAGTTGTTGTGTCCACATGTCATGCCCTATTTTTCCTCTGGTCAAACATTCCTTATTAGGAGCTGGACGGCGGGTTAAGCTATTAGTATCACATGAATCAAGGATAATATTGAAGAAAAACATCTTTTCGGTGCACACTTTGAGATCCAGACATTATCGGTGGACGCAAAAGTGCAGCAGAAAAAAGCCAGCAAAAGCACAGTTAACAAAACTGCTTCAATACGGTAATTTGTCTAGGTAAATAACTTTCTCGCGATTCTTCTAGCATTTCTTGTTTAGTGCAAACCAAACGGAGTGCGCGCTATTTCTGTACTATCGTGTTTTTCCATATTCAAGGTCCATCTCTTTCGACAGTGAAGCAAACTGTCCCCTTTTCATGGTAAAAAAAGTAACGTTTGGACCAAAGTTATTTCATCATCATCATCATCAACAACATTTATATGAAAAGAGATAGTTTCATTCACTTTCTCCTCATCAGTATCATCGACATCATTATCACCGTCGTCAAGCGAGTCATCATCCTCGTTCAGGTCGTCTGACTCGTTCAATTCGTTCGAATCTTCACCATCGTGACAACCCGAACAACAATTCTGCTAGCAATACCATCAGTCGATCTCGTAGCATCTCGTTCACTTCTTTATCACTTACCAACATTTCTACCGTCCAGTCTTGCAAGAATAATTTGATTTGCCCGGGCCAAATCGTCTAATGTGACTGGTTGCGTCTTACGTCGTGCTGCAAGACGAGACGGGCTCGGTGGGACCTTCGACGTCGATTGTGTGGGTTTGTCTCGATTGAAAATGCGCCGTTTCTCCTCCACGCTCATACTGCACAACAATGGAGAGGTAGTAAATTAGAGGATTTTTTGCAATGTCCGAATTCAATATTAATGCAATTTTTACTGGTTTGTCCATGAAAAATATTTTGCCGAATTCATGCAGAATGTCTATCGCGATTTGGCAAGACAGAAACAGGCGCCTATTCGCGTTGCACTCGGAAGTCCAGTGAATGCATCACGCGCTACAGAATACAAATACATCTCTCCTATAACTGACCATGTTCCTCTAGTCCTATGCCGCATGAAGCACCAAGTTCAACGAAGCGACCTACTTCACACATCAATAATTCTGCATTGTTAGGGTTGTCTCCATCGATACCGCAAAGGTTTATCGTTACATGATGAACACGAAAAACAAAACAGAATATGTTTCGTCAAGACAGAATGAATACCGATTGTACGCAGTTTTAACATTTCGTATTCCTCTAGTCAGTCGTACGCGCAGAAAAATCTGACATTCTTAACAAGTGAAGTTGGCGAGTGGATCTTTAAAAAAGTTTAATTAGTCCCGAATTTCAATCACGATATTGGGATTAACTCCCTGGGAGATGACGTGACTGCGTCAGCATCCTTCGCGCACATAATAATGGATTAGAGAGGCCGATAAATAACGATTTGCGGAATGCTAGTTGGTTCGAGGTGCGGTTAGTTGATAGCGGCTCGAAAGATGGACAAGACTTGGGGTGTCAACCTTGTGTTTGCTCACCGTTATGATTTTGGCTACTGATGAACCTGAAATTCCGGTTTTGTTGGTCAGGAGAGAAATCATGAGTCATCATCATCTTAATCAACCACTTCGGAATGTGTTCAGACACCCGTTGTGCGAGCCGTCGACTCGTTTTCCCGTGTCACGGCAGGTACAAGTGGACTAATAATGAACGCGTAAAGCAGAAATGGTCAAACAACAATTTTCACAGTTGTCTAAGTCCATCTCCCGAATGCACTGTGCTTTGAGGACCAACGTTTTTTTGCAGCTTAAGAGTCGAACTCTGCATATCGCTGGCAACATTATCATGACCGGCACTCGGGCATCGGTGAAGGGCTCGTAATTCATCTTTCAAACTTAGTGGCCATAGGATAGCTAATCCGGGATTGAAACCGATCATTCTGCTGGCAACACTACAGAGTCAAGTAAATTAACGAGCGACGAATGAGACACACATCGTACACGATCACTCTTCAATAAATAGTTGTATAAATATTCCATGTAATTTAGTTATCACTCGGGATTTGACGTCGCGTGATGAACTAGACCAGGATATTTTAGTGCTAAAACTAATATACTATCCGCAAAAATCTCAAACTGTGTACGCGCTTCAGTCGATGATCCACTCCGTCGTCCTACTGCCGTTTAGAACCGACTAATCTGCCAACTGATCAGATCTCCGATCCATTCATATTAGCGCAAAAACCTTGAATACATTTCTATAGCTTTCCCTTGTTTTTATTGGATAAAGTTCACCGCAAATTTCAGGACAAGTGAAATGAAACCAAAATGAAAAATAAATCCACATGTGGTGATTAGACGACGACCAACGATTCCGTTCGCTGCGCGCAGTTTGCGCTTTTGCAATAGAATGATTCATATGCAGTTTGCTTTATCCACTCCCCAAGACTATCGTGAACAAATGCAACTGTGTAGTTAATAGTGCTCAACGCATTCGGAGATGACTCCTCTGTTCCAACGGGGCTGATGAGTTAACTCGAAACGAAGCTGGGTCGGTGAACAGCTGCCTTCCTATCACAAACGTACTGCCATCAACAAGTGGACTGAAAGTTTAAGGTGATAGCCTCAATATCGACCCAAATGACCAGCACTTCGTAATTCGGGAGTGGAACAAATCTTTAACGGTAAATCATATTATAGGTTTTATCATTTGAAGTGAATAGGAGCTCAAAGTATTCCTAATTGGGAAGAAACCGGGTAAATATACTGGGGTCAAATCGTACCTGCGGTAGGCAGGATTAGCAAAATCAACTTTCATGGGAGGCGGAATGTTATACCTCGCGATGCCAAAAACATACTAATGCCAATAAAAAAAATTCTACTGATACTTAATCTGTGTCCCATAATAAAGGTGTCAGGGTGGCGAAAATCGCTCTGAGAACGGTTTTCAAGGAGCAGCTAGAAGGTTGGCATATTACAATCTAAACAAGGTTGTGATATAACACTTTTAGGAACAATAATGTATTGATCAAGCTATTGACAATCTCGAGATCCCTTTTCGTCTCTATGCTCAATTTTCCACAAACATTCTAGGTAAGTTTGATATCTGTCTTGTGCTACTGAAAAAACCAGTCTACCACAAGGTGAAAAATTAGGCATGACACTGACACTAGTAACATGTCAGCACAGGTTTCTCGTGAATCGACGTGACTGCTCGTTTCCCTATCAAGGGCGAATCTGCTCTCCTCCACTCAGATAATGCTGAAAACTGGCGAACTCGTGTCACATAAGTTGTGTTTCACTGCACATGCATGTGCACGCCTGTCGATCAGACCTCAATGAGGTTTGCATTGTGCCGAACAGCTAACTCACACCCTATATGTTAGAAACGAGATGACAGATGACAACCGGTCGACTGTGTGCCGACGACAATCGGATATGCCTAATCGTTTACGTAGGTTGATCGATAGCCAGTTAGCTCATGCGATGACAGTGTGTGACATTGGACTTGGTACACCTCTACAGGGCTTTTTCAGACCCAGACGAAAATTTTGGGCTCCAGTGATGCAGTTATTATTTCTTCCAGCTACTTTGCAATCCACATAGAGATTGCTTAACAAAAAATTACATTTCGCTAACGTAATACAGTGTGTGTTAAATTTCAAACGAAATGGGTTCGATTTCTTTCTAAACTTGTCATATAGTGTACCTCAAATTCGAAACTTACAATTTACTTTCAGCAGAACTGTGTCACTCGGCCTGTCATGAATCGCCAGCCCCGGTGAGTGAAAAGCGTCCCTCGAAAAAGCACCGACCCCGTTGGGCTGGTCTGATAGAATTAAATGCACTAAATACGACAATTACCCGATTCGAGAACTCGTCGAAGGATGTCAAGTGCGATCTGTTGATGATGGTACCATGCAATCGTTAGGAGTTCTGCTGGCGATTTTGTTGGGTCCACTCTCATCGTTTGCATTTCCCGTACTGGTGATTGACAAACACTAACTACTCAACGCAAGAATTTGGGCAATCAACTGATTTCACTAACTTATGCCTTCGCCAGATTTCACCGCTTGTAGCAATATTTTGCTTTGATTGGCAACCATTGGCTGGCCCACATACAGGCATCTGCGTGCTACTGATGCATGCCCATATAAACCGTAGCATGCATTGTGTGCATTTCAAATGGGAGCACGACACTAATGAACCTGTGCCGTGCTTTCACGAGATTAACGAATGAGGTCATTTGGGGTACTGTTAGCTAATTCACTTTATACTGATGTTTCCTCTACATAAATAAATAACTCCTTGTTGCTCTAATTTATCAGTACAACGAATGTGCTACGCAGTCCAATGTTTTGACCAAGAAAGTAAAGTTCTGGAATTGTTATGAACAGCTTTTAAATTTTACCAATTAAACACCAGTTCCTTTAAGTTCACACTTGTAGAGTCATGTTCCGACCGGTCTCTACGTGAAACTCCACTCTTCAGACTAGTTGCATGATCCGTGTTTCTAAATATGTGTATTTTGGATGAAACAGTAAATCAGAGAGGTCTAGTTTAGTATCTATCCATATTCTTAGGTGCACCATGCTATACTGGGGATTAATTGATGATACGTCCATCACTGATAGCCTGTATTCATTAGGTGATTCTGGGCTATAAATCAGATGGAGGGACGATTGCACCTCCGCTCCCCAATCCTCGTGAGAGAAACTGAAATACATCCTGTATGGAGATTTAACATTGAATAACCAAATTTGGGGCCCAAGTCGAGGATCAACAGAATTACAGCGACGTCCCGGGGGAGGGGTCCTGACTTCGTGGGAGGGATTCGACAGTACATACTGCGACACGTTCAGCACTTCCATTCTGGGCTGTCCGGTATTGGTAGCTGTCACTGAGGATGAAAAATGAACAAACTAAACTTGGTAATTACGGTTGGCTTGGACGAGAGATAGTAACACAGTGGTAATGCACTTGCTTCCCAGTTGTAAAGCCCGGATTCGAACCCTGGGTGTGATGGAGAGATATACATCCGATAAGAGCGGCACTGGATTCTAGTGCTTCTTGTGCATAAGTCTAACCGCATGACCTGAGGTTCGTGTTTGAAGGATGGGGTCCGAAGGAAAATTAGCAACGCATAAGAAACGACAATTCCACACACTACTGACTAGTAACTGTGAGCTCTACGCAGAAATGACCAACCACAGTTTGCGGTCTGCTAGCCACTTATGCAAATGCATATTGATAGGTGTTCAGGACACCAGACTAACTGAGATTTGTCATCATCGATGAATTCCAGAAGCTCGGAGTGGAGAGCTTTCGGAATGTCATTGAAAGAGTACCTGGAAGATATAGTCCAAACGTAAATAATAAAGATATTTGTATTTAGTAGCCAGGTTACCTGTCTATTTATCAATCCCGAGCAGCTAGAGTAGCTGTTCACGTGAGAGAGGTCAACCGCTCATGTGCTTAGGCCGTGTTTTAACTTTGTTTATGAAACGAATATGATGACAACAGAAAAGAATCTCATCATCCTGGTTTGCTTGGTTCGGCATGATTAGCAGAACAATCGCATGCACTAGGCCGGCGATCTGTCTCAGTATTGTGAACATAATCGGCTAACGGGTATCTATTGGATGTTCTCGCCAGATTCAACCTGACAGGGTCTGACTTTAATCCGGACACAGTCAAGTGTCATGAGAGTCAGGGACGTTTTACGATTGTTTGACACACCAAGGAGCTTCTAATGTGATAAATTATATTTATGCTTTTGGAAACTTAAAACGGCTGACTTGGAACGAAAACCAGGCAACTAATTTCTACAACAGGTAGTTGATAGTGATATCTCTGTTTCAGTTATCACTAGATTTTTTATTTAATTTAACCAACCAGTTGTTGAAAACCAGTGGATTTCTACTTTACTTCATTATTGTTAAGCATATTAGAAATAACTGCTGTTTTTGAATTAATTTGAGTTAATACTGTCCCGAAAAACAATAAAACTAATCAAGAATGCAAGTAGCAAAATAGATGTGGTGTGAGAAAGCGACAGTTAGGATTGAACGATAAATAGTCGGACTTTCGGCCTACCGCCAACTGTTTTCCTTTTATAACCATGCATGTAAGATATTAATTCACTCCATTAGCGAATATAAGATCATGCGCCTGTTAGTCCAAACATAGGCACTATTAGAAACCTGAAATACGATGGACGTATGGACATCTGGAAGTGTTACTATTAAGTCATTACAGCGTGCCTCCACGTTTCAGAACACTGGAGCCAGTTTAACTAGCAAAATTAGGTTCGTTCTAAAACTAGAAAGGCAGGGTCCATCAGAAACAGTACACTATCATGTCAGAGTTGAACATTACACTTCTGCTTGCGTGACCGAAAAACGCAGCTGCCCGTTCGATCAGGGAAATCTGCGGGTATTGCATTTTGCAGAAAACAATAACTACTGACATCCTTACCAGTAGCTAAAACGGAAATGTGCTTTCAAGTATTACTCAGTTACGCTGCTTATTCAGTGAACGATTAACAGAAAACCAGGAATCATTTCCATTTCTTAATAGAAACCTTCATTGTCACTTCATAGATTAAGCAAGTAGTTCTGCAGCGATTTGAAACGTTTCTTATTTAGCTCGACGAAGTACAAAGAAGGCAAGCGTAACAACCGGCACCAAATCACACATTCGTTGTTGAACGCAGTTCCCATTTTAAAAACTGGTATTTGGAAGTGCAAATATCACCGGAAGGGGACGGGTGCACGTAAGAACAGGTTGGTTAGACACCGAATCGGCTGGCAAACAGACGCACAAGTGCCTCAAGTATGAAGTGCTTACCCAAGGTTTCTAATTTTTCATCAAGTGACCGGTGTTACCTGATCCCGATGGACTAGTTTTGTTTCAGTTTAAGCATTTAAAGGATTTCACAATTAACAGGGGGGGATAAAGGATTCACTCCGGCCTATTAGGAAGCTTGACAGCATAAAATCTGCGCCAGGGACTGCTAGACACAGGTAAAATTGATTCTGTTTGCACAGAGATTTTGCAATCTCCCTCACCCGTTCGGTCCGAAACTGTTCCCCTGGGGATATCCTCTCCGAAATTTATGTTTTGATAACCTGCTCGTTGTTAACAGCTTTGCACTGTTACTTGTACAGGATGGTAGCGGAGATAGACATCCAGGGTACATGCATGGATCTAGACAAAAGACTGAACTCCCAATATTTCATGGGGTTAGCTATCGTTTGTCGGACAGGGGTGTTGTGTCTTCTAGTTTCTTGGCATACTTCTTAGTAATCGTAAAATATTTTCACAACCCAAGTAAATTTTCAGAGTTTAATTCTAGGTTAATGTCAATAAACTCCAGGTTTCCGGAATATTCAGTTCATCCGAAATGAAGCTTTTGTTTTTGAGTGAAAAGCTCATCTTCACAATACGGTGAACAAGCAGATTTAGGGCAGTGCGCGCTTGGCTGTTCAGTGGAAATGGTTCTTTCAAATTGTCTACATGCATACAATATTCACTACTTCTGGGTGTTAAGAAGACCGTTACATTGAATTTATTGACCTTATATGCTCCATCCAGTTGCTCTTTGATATCCGCAGCGTTCAAGTCCAGTCACGTACAGGTATCCGTGAGACGTTTATATAAAAAGAACTTCAAAACTGTCAAAACGAGACTGCACCTTGACGTGGTCTGACAGCTTCCATGCCTTCATGACCCAGCCGGCTGTACAGAACGGCTTATCTCAAACCGAAGATCCAATCATGCCTGGAAGGTTAATGGGTAGTGACCTGACGAAGTAGTCCCTGGTCCTCCAGCTCAGGGATTGATCTGAGCTGTCGAAAAACTGAGTGGAAGAATAATTGATCCAAGTAGATGAACTTCAACTCAGCTACACTCCGCTGCCTTGCGATCAGGCCCTTGTCAGAACCAAAGGCTTTGGTTGAGAACCCTAATCGTACTTCTGTTTAGCGGCTGGACTCCCTAGTAGTATCCGTCCATCAATCCCCATGGGTTACATGTCTACAAATAATTCTACACTGAATCGATCGTCGCTCAGGATAATCAGGACCGCGCTGCCCATTGGATTGAGCGCAAGTGGAATGGGTATTGATAAGTATGCTACTGCTCAGAGTGCCCTCTCTTTTATTCAACCTGTTTCTCCTGTCTCTAACCAAATATCTTTGCCTCTTCTGTCTACCCATTGATAACACGCCCGTTACTCGCAACGATTCAATGTCAAGTAGTGTGGTAGTTGGCTTTCAGTCTGTTAGCTCACATTTTCCCAAGCCTTGTCAGCCTGTGGATCTTGTCCGGCTAACTCAGTCGGTGGAGCATGGGACTCCTAATCCCAGGGTCGTTGGTTCGAGTCCCACGTAGGGTGAACACTTCTGGTTCCTTCAATGTGCGCACTTTAATGCAGGGTGGCGCGGACTGAACCACTTGTGGCGTAGGCCTGATATTTCACGCGCACCCTTTGACAGGCTGCGCTACAATTCCGTGTCATCCTATTTCGTTATTTTGTTGTTGGATATTTGGTTCCATTATGTTCTCCGTTCGATGCTACAGTCGATCGGAATTACTTTTGTTCAAAAACCGCATCATTTCTCAACATACATTGGGATCCCGTGTTTCTGGACCTCAGCGAGCTTCTAATCGATCTAGAGCAGGCACTCGTGCTGGCTGGCTGGCTGGCAGCCCTTAAATGCACCATTTCAGCCAAGGTGTCTATTCCGATTTTGCTGAATACCAAAATCCGCTCTCTGTTTACGAAAATGTCGGATTTGTCCCTCATACTTCCATCACCGACCCATGTTCACACGTGCGTCATCTGCTTACAAGAATCGCGGCTGAACGCAGATATCGCTGCTTCACTCGTGTCGATAGACAGCTTTAGACTCCATCGGCAGGACAGCGCTTCGAACAACAAGAAGACTGGAGGGGGTGTTGCAACATACATAAACTCTTTCTGGTCCGAAGTTGTTTATACGTACTCTCTCAATGGAATTGACTGTCTCGTGACACAGTGTCATCCCAGATTTTCTCGTCATAACAGCACTATCATAACCTATTTATACACTGCCCTCTTTAGCTCGCAACAAAATATCGCATCTTTTTAGATCTTTCCTGGTGTTCTTTGTTCCCCTTCTTGAGGATAATCTGCATATTATTGTAGGCAATTTCAGTCCTGAATCTACATGCCTTACCACTTACTGTGTTCGATTTGACTGATTTCTGCGTTTCTCCCATCAGAGGCGCTTCCATTTTAGATTTGTTACCAATCAACCCGATTTATTTCCCCTGAAACTGCATGCTCCAATTTCAAGTAGCAATCATTGTCTGCTTCTGTTAAGGCTCAAGATATACCCTAGGTCAGCTTTCCATTCCTTCGGGCGAACAAATCAATCCAAATTCGCCTCCGCAACTTTTCACACAACAACCTCATTCTTCTTCTTTAGAAATCCCTCTCACTCGCATCTACCTGTTTCTCTTTTGAACCCCTGCTCAATGACAATGTCAAACTTTTCACAGAGACGGTCAACGCAATCTTTGATATCTGTTGCCCCTCAGAAACACTATTCGTTTCAAAGACCACATCTCCACCCAGAAACTGGAATCTCTAAGAGGATGCGAGGAGTACTTCTACAAATCCCGTAATAACTCAAGCGTGCGGTATATTTCCAACTTAATAAAAGCGGAAATCCAACGCATCGAACTGACATTCGCCATCTAACTGCTGAGTGGTAACAACAATCAATCTATGGTAAGTCATTCGACTGTTGTGTGGGAAGAAGCATACGAAAACTCCTGCGGATATCGACAGTATCAATCGTGCTTTCACTCATCCTTACAATTATACTCCGGTCATATTTGGTCAGGGTGATGATATGACAGTTACAAGTTTTTCTAGAAACGAGGTACTCGACCTTCTCCGGACAACTAAAATTACCACAGGGGTTGATTCTGACAGTCTGCCTTCAGCTATTTTAAGGCATGGTGCTGTGACTCTGACTGATGCATTTACTTCTCTAATTAGGTCATCATTAAGCTCATCTTCTATCCGACTGTTGGAGACCCGTCACTATTATTCCCATCCCTAAATCTAGCAGTTCGACTGCTTAAGCAAAACGTTTTCGCCCCATCGCCTTAACATCTGACCTTAAACTGAAGGAGCGTGCTATACTTAAGCGCATACATTCTTCCATGTATCCTCCTGTGACCCTTTTCAGTTTGCCTATAAATCTAACAGGCCCGCTTTGGACGCTGTCGCCTCCCTCATTCACCACATTTGTAAGCCCTTAAACGCATCAGTGAAATCTGTGCGTTGCGCCTTCCCGGACTATTACTTTACTAACCGAACCCAGTGCACACGCATGGACGGTAAAGTTTCGAAACTGTTGATTAACAACTCAGGAGTGCTTCATGGTGTTATTCTTTCGACTTATCTATTCTCTACTTACATCAGCGACTTATCTACTAGTTCTCCCTGTCATCTGTTTACGTATGCTGATGATGATGCCTTCTCTCAAGTGGCTTCGAACAACGGTGATTTTCAGTTTTTCCAAGAACCTATCTTCTGTTTACGATTTCTTTGCACGAGCTGGTTTAAATATTTCGAATGTCTGTTCTCTTTCCGTCGGTCGGCCCACCCATCCGAAACGTCTTCCATCAACTCAAAAACTCTTTGCACAGGTAGAAATGGGAGTACTCCATTTCCGATTTTTATCAATATTAACTCCTAGGTATTTCACAGAATCAACCCTGGTAAGAATCTCCGACGGCTGTCATTTCAAATCAGGAATCTTCGACACCACAAGGTGAAACAAAGCATCATCTCCCGATTTGTATACAACCCTGTTTTTCTAATCCTTCTTTACTGTTCTCCCGTCATTTTTCCAGGTTTTCTCAAAAAACTATAAAATTGTTCGCCGGGGACAATCAGTTATTAGCCGGGTGTCCTTCATATCATTAACTGAATTGTCCCTTAATCTATGTGATCAACAGTTAGCAGCATGTGAGAAATTTGCTCGTAAAATTCTTTCTGAACCCACGCATCTCCTGCACATTGATCTTTCAAACTGTCGCTCTCAAATTTCGACACGATCTGATTTTCTTTCCATACCCTCCAGAATCAATATTTATAGGAATTCCATTGTCCCATATTAACACGAATTTTGACAAGCCGTGAACGGATTTCAGGCGAATTCTCGAGCAGCCTGCCCTAATGCGTTATGATTATCCCTGGATGAGTGCCTTTATATTCTTAACGAGACGATGAGTGTACCTTTTTATTATTTTATTTATTAATTTATTTTTCCCCTATTTTATTTGTTAAACACGTTTTTTTGACTGAAATGTGACATTATTTAGTGTACGCAGAAGTCTATACAATACAATACTAAACTTGAAAGATCGTGTTTACCGCAGTGAGTTCAGGTCTGTTGTTCGGTTGCGAAACATGAATTGCGCGTGTCGAAGATTTTCGTCGACTGCAGGTTTTCGAACACCAGTCTGCGTAATATAGCTGGGATTTGATGAGGTGGCCGGGTGAGTAATGTAGAGATGAGGAATCTAGTATTAGGTGCCAGTTCTGAGAATACCTTAGCTCAGCGTATGAAACTTAGTAGATTACGCTGGTTGGGTCACGTGTTGCGTATGACGAACACTCGTCTATCATACTGTGCCCTATTTCGCATTCCTCCCACGGAGTGGACGAAGCCATGTGGAGGCCGGCAGATGAAGTGGCAACGTGGGATGAGAAAATGCACAGCGAACCTAGGTAAAGTAGGTGTCCTGCGTTTTCGTGGTTGGGGTCCATTAGACCCGTGGCTGGACATTGAAGGTTATGGCAGCAAACCATGAACAGTGACGATCGTTTTTCTGTCTAATCAGAATGAGTGAAGAAGCACGTTTCTACAGTTAGACTGTATTCCATATGTTGGCTGCGACAGCGTTCTGTTATTTTCTCGCCTGTGTAACTCCACTCCCTAATCCCTTTAGACATTCACCTTTTTATAGAAGCGCAACTCTGCGGAAAAGGCTGCAGTCATTTGGGCTTGTCCTGCAGTTTAGCACTGATTAATGTCGATGATGACGATGAACTTGAAGAATCACAATCTGATGAGCATGGTCCAACACGTGTGACTGAAGCAGTCTTGTTAATGAAATATATAATCCATCTGTATCCGTCGGCCAGACCACTGAAGAACCGCCTCTCCAGCTGTCATTGTTCTTGAAAATACGGAATCCCAATATGACTTCCCGGGTGAAGTTTCACAAAGTAGGTAGAACGGTGACCTGAAAATTATACTACTACTGTTTCTTAGAAGGCAAACTGACCTCAAGTCCACTCTTACCAAATCATTACCGGGGAAAAAAAGAACGCCTTTGCAGGCAAAATATGGACCGTACCATCGCACTCAGCCATTTCAGCCTAGCCAGGTTCAATCATATTTGCATATGATACAGTCTAACTTCAAGCGAATCTCACTACTGCAGTATGTTTTGAAGTTCAGATGGGTTCTAGAGTACTGATGATTTCCGATGATATTGAGGAAGTGAAAACCACGCAACTGTATTGCAAGGGCTTGCAAGGGCTTGCAAGGTCTTGTTATCCCCTCCAAATAGACCTGTTCAGTGGTTCTGATAAAAAATCTATTACAATGTTTGACTTTCACCATTTTTATTTCGTTGATTCAACGAACATGAATTTTTATCAGGGATGGAAACTGAAGCTCATCGAGTGACGATTGATTGTCACGGATGTTTGCTCTTAAGAAGGCTTATGAGGGAAGATGCTCGAAAGACGAACAGCAGAACTCGACCATTCAGACCAATGAATTGTTAATTTCAGCACTAAGCAACTGCCTGGAAGTACACTTAGTTGAAACTGAGAAAAGTAATGCGATGACCGAAAACCATACGGCATCGTGAAAAGTGAGTGCAGCTCAACTGAAATCATCTGACTGAAAGGTTGGGCATGCTAGTATTTCTGAGCGACACCCTCATTTCTCACTTGTGAATTGAATGCTCGACGCAGTATAAAGGTGCCCAGGCAGTCACTTGGTCATCTAATTGCGTTAGCGTCACACTAGTGAGAGGTCGGCTGAGAATCAGACCATCCATAACGAAACATTCTTACCCTCCCGAAAAGCTGTATCACTTTTATGATTATTTTGGGGGGAAGAGGAACTTTTTGAAGTCAGGCTCCTTACAGATTGTGAGTAGTATTTGTCATTCATCGCATCCTTGAGAAGTGCAACTCATTTCTCAGAAGAAACAATTACAGAAAATGAAAATGGACATAGGAAACTTTCTGCTACGCGAAATAAACCTACAGTGTAGTGAGCAGAATGCCGACTGGGGACAAGGTTTCAGTCCCTTCGACTCCATTTTTTTTTAATTCATCTTTTACTTCCTTTATGAATGGAATAACAACGTGCATCATTTTTCAGGAAGGGGCCGGCGGCCAGTAGAGGGCTGTCAAGCGGGGGAGTTGACCGACGGCAAGAGGGTTCGAACCCGTGACCTTTAAGTCCAAACGCCACGACCTTAACCGTTTGGCCATCGCCGGCATTTGACGAGCTCCATGCAGGTTGCTCCTAGTCTATGGACATATTGAGCAGACACTATCATATAAAATATTTTTTTCTATTTAGTATGTTTTGCATACCGATGGGCGGACAAGACTTTTCCGGAATCATGCGATCGGTTTCGTGATTACTGCCGCTGCTCAGGTATGCTCGCCATTTTGTCCAGTCATCTCCATGCTAGTAAACTCGTTTGTTAGGTTGGCATTGGAATCCCGTTTCGTCTTGCATCCTATTGTGGGAAGTTAAACATGCCCCACCGACATCAAGATCCGAAAAATCATCGAGTGGCTCGCAAATGGAATCTCCTAATCAGAGGAGCAACGGTCATTGAAAGACTGCCAAGTAGGTGAGTGATTGATGGTGGAAGGAGTTGAACCATCGACCGTCATATCGGCGGGCCACAATTTCATCTATTTCATCATCGTTTACTCCTTATTAAACATGAAAATACTATTATTGTTCCTCAGGTTCCAAGCTGGTATCCAGTCAAGTGAGAAAGTATCCCCACACTCGCAAACATTTAATCTCAGGATATTTACACAAAGCAGTGAACTTGCAGTGGCATTGTGGTACATTCTGGATCTTTTTTTCTAGAGGCTTTTCCCAACCTTGTAAAGGTAGTGTATATCTTAAGAAATCGATCTAGTTCATCTCGATCGAATCGAATTTGGAGTGTTTTGAAAAACCGAACTACCGTAGGTCATTCACGTTACAAACTTTCTAGTATCAGGACACGGTTTTGTCGTTTGAGAATGCAGTTTGTCGAGATTCCGGTTATCTTGGTTACTTTTACCCGTGTTCAGTCTTATTCTTCAAAGAACCTAGTGATTCTCGCTCTGGATTCTGTCATTCAATGTAAACTGCGTTGTTGGAACAATACGCCATATGTGGAGGCGATTTTTAGTTAACTAATGCCCCATCAGCGGTACACCACACAACGAATAGGGTAGAAGATGTAAGCGGTGGGATAGCATGTCTTTGATTGGTACTGCTCACGGATAGCATTGTACGGAAATCGAATCTCTGGATTTTCGTAATGATTTGCTTACCCATTGGAAATCGAGTCTTCAACAGTTGCCATAGGCAAGCACAAGAAGTCTGTTTTCGGGAACTACAATTGCTGAATCAAAAGGTTGTGACACAACCACAGGTACAGAAAACGAACTATTTGGTGAATTAATTCACACCCATTAAAGCATAGGCATTCTACTATCGGGTCAAGTTGGCGAACACATTCGGACAGGATAGTTTGGAAAATTAGGTTATTTAACATGCAGTGGAGCACTTCCCCATTAAACCGAATTTTCATAATCCGTGAATACATCTGGTTTTAATTCTGTTGTCAGGAACACGGTAGACGTTAGGCTATCATGATTATCCTGAACGAATTGATTTCACCGTGATTTGATACTTTTCATCTATGAGTTGAAGTTTGGCGTGAAGCTGTAAGACTCACTTTAGGATAAATCTTTGTCACCTACTACTGAAATATAAAAGTAACTTTGGAAATTTCTACTTTAGGATACTTGCTCCTCCTTTTTGCGACCACTGGATTTGCCGTCCCACAATACTCGCTCACCTCGTTAATTCATCGCCATACGTTTTTGAAGGATCGCTTTGTTCTTCATTCTCAGCTGCCCTGACCGGTGCACTCCAGTTCGTATTTTGTCCTTTGGCCAATGTTGTTGGGGCCCCTGTTCGAATCCTTTGCAAACCGATTGCAGCACGGGGAATCACGACAGCTGGCTCTTTCTGTTTTGAAGTCTGAAGCTTCATAGAGGCGATCGTGCGACTTGGAGCAGGCATATGGGGTTCTGATTTTAGCGCTGGTTGATTAGACTGTCGATCAGTGGTCACACTACGCAAAGGTGCCTCGGGATGGGTGCTGCTGGTTACTTCATTTGAATCCTCACTTAGGTTTTGGACGATATTTCCACTGTCAAACATTTTCACACGGTCTTCTACCGGTACAATTTCCTGACAATCTATCAGATCCTGATCAATGAATCCGCATGTCGAATAACGATGCGTATCATTTAGGTCCCGTTCACGACCTTCAATCCACTGACGAGCGCGTTCCGCTACGGTCATGAGTGAAGGATCACGAGTAGTGGGAGCATGAGTGGCACCCCTGTGTGTCACCTCCTCCGTCACATCAGACGTATTGGTTGGTGGTTCGTGCTCCTTTGACCCAGATGCGAAAGTAACGGCTCGCCGTAAGGCAGCATTTATTCGTTTGTCCGCGCCGACCGGCTTGACATTGTCTGTCGATGGACTATGTCGCTCGAGTGACTGAATTGGGCCGGATTTTAATCTTTCCACTTTTTGCTCCTCTAACGATGCCAGCGGGCGATAAGCACTCAGAGGCCGTGTGCCTCTTTCTTGCTTAATTTTTTCGTAATATGCACTGATTGAAATCGGTTCACGGCGACGTCCAATCGTATCGCTGTCCCCGGCACCCCATGCTTCGGCGGACGATTTTATGGGACTCTGCACATCTGATACCCGGCGTCGACTCTGTTGTAGAAATGCCTCAGCATCCAGTTTACGTGGTTCACGCACTGCCATGTGGCGCATCTCGTCCGCTGATGTGCTGCTCTCTAGTAAATCTGGCTTGGCTAGGTTGCGTACTGTACGCGGTGGATGGCCTATGCGAGGCAAACTATTCAGATCTGTGGGTGCTGCCTCCTCTCCTTCGATAACTGTTCGGCTCCTAATCATTGGCTTTCTCCCATTTGCCATCGAAGTGCAATGTCGTGATCGCGTAACCACATCCGGGTGCGATTCTTGGGACAGGGTTTCATACTGCGAGCTTTCGGTTTGAAATTGACGCACTGAACCATGACCCTTACGAACTTCTTTCGGCTCCATAGGAGGCGAGTGAACTGGAGAGGCACTAGGCTGACCGGGATGCGATTGCTGTTGCGGTGGTTGTTTTTGCTGCCACTGTTGTTGTTGTTGTTGTTGTTGTTGTTGTTGTCTCTGGCCCCCTTTGGCAGACTGCAAGTTGACAGCACCAGTTTGGTTCAATTCTGTCTGTTGTCCTATAGGTCCTGACGAAGTCGAATACACTGGAGGTTTTGGACGTTGCACCTCCCGTAAGGAACCTGAGGTGGATTGAGGGATCGACATACCAAAAGATGGTTCTGGTTGCTGTTGATGTTGTTGTTGCTGTTGTGGCCGTTTAAACTGACTTTGATCCATAGGTAGTAGTATTTCTTTCTGTACCATCGTTGATTGCGCTATTTGAGGTGCTGGACATGGTAACTGCAATTGTACACCATGTGGATGTGGAGATGGTTGTTGTACTGTCTGTGACACCGATTGAGGTTGGAGTTGCGGTTGTACTTGTTGTGGAACGAGTATGGACTGAAATAAACTTTGCGGTGCCAGACTACCAGATAGCAAAGCCCGAAGAGTTGCTGGATCAGTGGCCACAATGGCAATTTGCGGTTGAATTGGAGCTGTCCCAGGAACGGGAATCGAAGCCCCTCGGGCCATAGCCCCAGTGGGATCAGCAAACAGTGAATAGGCTGGAGGAGCCAACAGTGGGTTTGGAAATCCCCCGCTCATGGGGCTGGTAAATGTTTGCTGTGTGCTGGCTTGTGTCCACTGGGTTGGTTGGGCCCCGATCAGAAAAGCCGGTGAAACTGTTTGTGCTCCCTGGTTCATGTCAAATACGTTCATTCGGGGGATGTTGGAGGGTGCATTTAGGTTGTTTAACAGAAAATATGCAGGGGGTTGTATTGTTTGGCCATCAAATGCTACCTGTTGAGATGACATTGATTGTGGTTGTTGCACAATGGGTTGCTGTGCCTGTTGGTCGTACATTGAGGTTGGCAACTGCTGGGTTTGTGCTTGTTCCGGATGTCTGAATGTTTCTTGAGACGACTTCACACCCCACTGCCCAGGTCCTTGGCTTGGTTCGTAAATTCCGGAATCGGGACGCAAATCCAAGTTCAATATTGACTTTTCCAAACTTCTTGTATGTTCTGCCTCCTTGGAATATGTTGAATGACCTGTGGTGTTGGCAACAAAGCAGAGATAAAAAGATAAGCTAGTTTACTTGGATGCTGGATCACTGTTCACTAAGAATCAATCTATCTTGATATTATTAAGGACGTTCGGTCTGTTTAACGTGTCAAGATTTTTTGTCGCGTGATTGGCATGCGCGCGCAACAGGGAGGGTATAGCCCAAAACCCACCACATATGATGTGATTCAGCAAACATGACCGTGCAATGTGGAGAGGCATATAAGCGCTAATGGTGCACAATCAATCGGGTGTGATAACGCCCCCAGCCACAGCAAACTGGTATCAGCCACTCAAATCACCAGTAGTTACAGGATTCGAGTCTGTGACGGAGGCGTAATCTACTTGTTCAAAGACGTATATGGCGATCAACTTTTCGATCCAAGTCAATGATTTTTATGTCATGACAGATTTCTTCCTACTTCTATTTGAAGAACAGTCAGATGGTCAGTCAATTGACAGAATGATAAACCGATTGACCAGCTGTTCTCCTGACCTCATTCTCAAGTTTGGTAAATGTCATCGTGAGTCGGCAATGAATCACTGGAAACTTACTTGGACGAATTTTCTCTTGTTCTTAAGCACAAACCGACTAGCCGGCTGGAATATTTAACCGGACTTTCAGTCGGACTAGCAAGTCCATCATCAACGTTTGAGTTACCATTGGGAAGTACGGAAGCCCGGCACAGCTGTCGCACCTTTGTTGGGAACTATCAGCTATGCATATTTATCTCGTTCAAATTGTGAAATAGGCAAGGCTTTCTGCAATTATTGTCTCTTCCGGAGGAGTCACTCAACGCTTAGGAGTTGAGCATTCCCTGAGTAGTAGTTTGTGGCCGTCCACCGCCAAAGGCTGACAGGTGGAACTTCAAGTAACGATGACTTTAACTAATCGGTTTCAATCCGGCCTGCATTTTAACTCTGATTTAATGGATATGCACTACTGTCGGACGTAGAAAAGATTAGGTTATTGTGTCGTGTATTTGAATCAGAAATTATTTATGAGTATCCATTCGAAAATAATTTTATTTCAGTTGTCTCTGGGATTACGCCGTAGGACAGTTTTAAATCTTTTGTTCACTCTTAGAAGTTTGCAAATCTCTCCCATCATTTGCTAAGAATAATGAAATCATAAGCCCACAAATCACAGCGAATTACTCATTCAATACAGAGTCGAAAACCGGGAAGGTGCCTATAGATTCAGGTGTCGAAATTCAGATAACCATCGGCCCTTTGATGAGTTGTCGGAACGCCCTTCGGCGAAGCTCAAAAGTTTAGTTTAAAGAGGTCTTGAGGTACCCAAGCGCGCAGAGTATCTATGCACAGAATTCTATCCGCCCAGAGTGAATGATTTTTCAACTTTGGATCCGACATTCGCATAACTGGGGCATTTTTAGGGTCTTGCATTATATGTCTAGTGAGATGTCTGAACAGATTTTACCACCTAAATATATGATTAGCCGGGTTTATTTTTCCTGACTCTTTCCATGAGTGTAGAAATTTCCCCATGGAGTCGATTTATTTAATTAGGTTGTTCGGAGTCCACGCTGACTTACCCAGGATAATCTATGGTCCAGGAGTTTTGCGAAACGATTTTAACTACTACTTAATTTAACAGTAGGTCCCACTTATACCCAGAAAATTCAGTTTTCGTGAAATAATTTATCGTGATATCACCGCTCAACTCATCATAAAGAAACCATGGAAGCACTGTACAGCTGTTTCATCCTTGTTAGGAATCATCAGCAGTGCATATCCACCGCGCCCCAACTGGGATGTGAAACCGGGACGAAGGATTTTTATTCGAATGCAGCCATTACGCTACCAGACAGGCTCTGATCGGTTTGTTGAACTTCACCACATGATGTTGCGCCTATCCGTCACTGGTTTGCACGGTTACTGTCCGTTACCTCACAGCGATCGACCCCTACTGATAGATGACTTCTCTGCAGGTAGCCTAAGTACGACGAAGGCTTTGGGTATGACCTACAGAGCTTGATTACTCGATACATTTTAGTAGTAGGAGATTGAATGTTTACATGAAATAATTCACCATGTGATATCATCACTCAACTCACCATAAAGAAACCATGGAAGCACTGTACAGCTGTTTCATCCTTGTTAGGAATCATCAGCAGTGCATATCCACCGCGCCCCAACTGGGA